>CAJNDS010000413.1:798760-856260 GCA_905221605.1 Symbiodinium natans
TGGGAAGTCCGGCACCGCAGTGCACGCAAAGGGACGGCCGGCAGAGGTCACAGACTTGGAAACCCAGCCGAAACCAGCCCCAACCACAAGGTCAGAGGCCGCCCTGGCAACTCGCGCTGTTCTGGCTTCATGTGAAGCTTGTGGCAACCGCTGCGTTTCTAGCATGCTGATAAAGGCGGACTTCCAGCCAGATCCTGGCGTGAGGAGCCACTGAGTAAAATCATCCCGCTCGTATGCAGCGCAGAGGCTTGCTTCCTGCAACGCGGCAACTGCAGTGCCATCAGCAAAACAGAAGCCCAAAGAGGAGGCGGCCTTGCACGCAACGCGCTATGCAACGTGCCTTTATCTGCACAGGCTCGGGAAAGCAGGCGGACAAGGAAAACTGCGCTTTGCAAAGACTTCGCGCAGTTGGGAATACGGCGGGCTTGATCCTTAGGCATGCCTGCGAGCACAGCCGCAGAAAGGGCTGAATTGCAGGGCGCAAGGATGTCAAGCTCAGTGGCAGTCAGCAAGGACCATGCACCAGACCCGAAAGAAGAAAACACACTGAACACTGTGCTGCCAATATTGCAGTAAACATGCCGTCTGTTCTTTGAGAAGATGCCTGCAGCTGTGGCAAACCGAGCACTCAACTCAAGTTTCGAAGAGCCAGGAGGGTCAACAATGCCGCCAAGAGAATTGTAAGCCGGACACACCCGTTGTTTTGTTTCACTTTGGGGGGGATGGGGGTGGTGGGGTGCACGTCGCGTGTCCGTGATTTTGAGAGAACCTGGCAAGTAGTCCTTCCACCCCAGTCTGTGTGAATCTCACAGACACCAAGGCGATGCCCAAAACCCCAAACCCTAAGCCCTACTCCCGGTTTGGGGCTTTGCATGCGGTTCTCATGGATGTCGCTGCCGAGTAAAAGCAACAGTGGCCAGATGTACGCTGCAAAGTTAGCAGAGACGTGATCATTTCTTTAGGTGTAGGGAGATACGGCCTGCTAGGACGGCATTGGGTAAAACCCATTGGCTCATGATCCCTTGCAGGTCGGTTGCGCTGTTCTCCAAGCGCCCGATCATCGTGGTAGCGCAGAGCTTGGGATCAGAATCAGGTTTTAAACGCATGCCTGCATGTTTGAACACATGCATGCATGCATGCATGCAACTTTCGTGTTTTCATGTATACATATGCGCTGAGTATGAGTCTGAGAGTATGATAGAATCTGTATGTACGGATAAAGAAAGCGCGCGCACACACACACACACATGTATATGTATATGTATATGAATATGTACATGTATATGTATGTGTATATGCATATGCATATGCATATGCATATGCATATGTGTATGTATGTGTATTTGTATTTGTATATGTGTATGTATGTATAAAAGTATAAATACGTTATTTATCTATGCACATATTATATATATATATATATATACATATACATAGTTTCACATATGTATATATGTATACACATGACTTATGTGTTCAATTGCATGCACATTCAAAAGGCGTTGTTGCATATCTGCAATTAATTATATATATTCTGAGCAAACATCTTGTCAGATACCCGTTAATTATTAAACCCTAAAGCGCCAGCCCTCCAAGCCCCAACGTTGTTCTTTCCAGGCCCCACGCTCTCCCTTCACCCTGAACCCTAAGCCCTAAACCCTAAACCCCACACCCGAAGCCCTAAACCCTAAACCCTAAACCCTAAACCCTCTCAGGTGTGTGACTTGACCTTCCGGCCACCTGCTCTCTGGGCACGCTTCACGAACGTCCTCGTCTACAAGTGCTGGCCTTAGGTTCCCTCCCTTTGGGTTTAGGGTTTAGGGTTTAGGGTTTAGGGTTTAGGGTTTAGGGTTTAGGGTTTAGGGTTTAGGGTTTAGGGTTTAGGGGCGTGACTTCAGGGTTTAGGGGCCTTGGTAGCCCAGTGGTACCCTTTCCCCCTTTTTTTGGTTATGGGTTCCCTTATAAAAATTTCCAACCCAAAAAAAGGGCGCCCTTACTATGATATGGTTACTGGGCTACCAAGGCGGGGGGATTGGGGGGTCTACGGGTTTCGGGTTTAGGGTTCAGGGTTTAGGGGGTTCACCCTTAGGTTCCCTACCTTTCGACCTTTCTCATGGGACTCCACCTGGGAGCCGTATGGGGACCATACTAGGAGAAGTTTCGGCACCTCTTAGGGGTGCATCCTTATGGATTCGAGTATGACTCCCTTGACAAGTCATTTCGGGACTTTAGGCCTTAGGGTTTATAGGGGTTGTATTGGTTTAGGCTTTGGGGTTGGGGTTTTGGGGGCTTGGAGTTTAGGGTGTCATGTGGGTGAATGCCTCTCATGTTGTCACCTACAACGATTGCTCGAACTCGCGAATGACATCAAAGTCGGGCCTCGAGCGTCCTCAGTCCCTAAACCCTCAGCCCTAAACCCTAAACCCTAAACCCTAAACCCTAAACCCTAAACCCTAAACCCTATTCAATAAACCCAGGGATCGTCATCTCTCATCACAGGATGCTCCCTGGCATGAACTATCCTGTCTCCTTCAACTTCAACAAGGCGGCCGCCCGGGTTTAGGCTTTAGGCTTTAGGGTTTAGGGTGTTTGGGGGTTTAGGGGACTGCTAGGTCGACCCTACACTAGCAGTCTTTCCGCAAGGCTCGTGTAGATTGGCTTCAAACATACAACTTAGCTAGTGCTACCTACTCATAGCAATTAAATGTTCAAAATATTCAAGTCCTACGTCCCAAATTGAACAGCCCTTGCAAGGTTTGCTGTTTCAATCCAAGTGCTTCAGTTCAAGGACGTTGTGTGGCGGACCTGTTTTTTTTCTGTTGCGACGCCAGCGCTGGGGTTCAGGGTTTCGGGTTTAGAGAGTAAAACTCGGAGCTCTCGCATGCGCACGGTAAGAATGTATAGTCAGCTGACCCTGCACAGCACAGCTCAAATCAGCCACCCACCGGACCGGCAAGAAGGGCCGCGCCCAAACAGAGCGCCATGGTGTTCACTCCGACTCTCAAGTACAATGTGAGCCCTTGGCTGTTGACGATGACAATTCTGCCTTTCGTCGCGCAGCCGATTTGGTGCTTTGCGATATCGACAAGTTGGTCAAGTTGGAGCTCACACACCGGGAGCCAGGACCTGTTCGCGGCGACACTATTTATGCTGCCTTTGGGCAGCTTGCTCTCAGGGGCTTTTCTGGTCTATCAAAGTTACATGAAGGGCAGCGTGTGTCAAGTTTGCTTCCCGGCATTCTTTCCGCACGTGGACCATCCGCTGCACTTCTTAGATCGGCGTCGCTGGTGCTGGACCCCTCTTGGTGGCATCCTGCTTGCCTTCTTGGGGTTCCTCTGTGACGGTCCGCAGTTTGCCTTTAGCCTACTCCCTGGCACCCACATACGGGAGAGCCTTGGGCACCAAACGAACCCTAAATTTTGGGGGTCCTAGACCCCATTATACGATTATAATCCTATGAAGGTAAAAAACCACATATATATATGTGTACATAAAAGTATATTTATATACCCTATACTACTATAATTCCATTAAGGTATGTATTTGTTTTTCTATATAACCATAAACCCTTTTAGGGTTCATTTTGGTCCCCGAGGGGTTCCTATGACCAGCTGGCTGCCGCGTTCAAGACCAAGAGCGATCGCCTCTTCGAAGTGGAAGGCCTTTCGTTTAGTAATTTAGGGTTTAGGGTTTAGGGTTTAGGGTTTAGGAAGCGGAAGGCCTGCTCGACCTCAGCCGCGTCACCAGCTCCACCTTCTGCACGTGTGACACTTGGCAGCCCAGAGGTACCGTTGCCCTTGCTTTTTTTTGGTTCAGGGCTTAGGGTTGAGGGTTTAGTTTAGGGTTGAGGGTTTAGGGTCGAGGTTTAGGGTTTAGGGTTGAGGTTTAAGGTTTAGGGTTTAGGGTTTTGGTTACGGGCTCCCTTGTAGCAATAACCAAACCCCCCCAAAAAGGGGGCCCTCATTGTAATGTGGCTACTACTGGGCTACCAAGGACACCTGCCTGTCGGTACATTGCCTGCCGCTTGCACCCCTCACGCAAGGAACGCAGGTGAAAAACATCACAGAGGCGTCCTCACGCTTGTTGCGTGGGGCCGGAGGCGGCGGAGGCGGCGGAGGCGGTGGTGGAGGCTTTGGTGGCTCTCGTGACTCCGAGTCTATCTGTGATGAGACGTGTGTGTATGCTGCTCCGATAGTCCCGGTGCAGCGGGCCGACTGCCCAATAGCGTTCGCGGTTCACAAAGACACGCCTCCATTCTCCGCAGCTCAGCTGGTGTCTGGAACCGCAAACTACGGGTGGTGGGGCGGACCATTCCAAGAATACGCCTACCGCTCCGCAGTGGATCGCCTCGCCTCCAAAGACATTTGCGGGGAAAGGCCGCTGATATACACTCTGGACCCGCAATCTGGTCGTTGGTGGTTTCTCTTCATGGTTCCGAGGTAGGCGCTTGGGATAATTTTATGTGTACTTCCCTTGTTGGGTTTGAGAGGACCATATGTAGGAACATGTTTAGGGTTTAGGGTGTAGGGTGTAGGGTTTAGGGTTTAGGGGTTAGGGTTTAGGGGGGGTGTCTTCAGCGGGTTTTTTTGAAGGGCCATCTAAGGTTCTTCTGGCTCTGACTTGCTTGCCATGCTCCTGGGCCCTTGCTGCCACTATCCTGTGGAGCCGTGGGTGGAATGACACTGACTCTTTAGATGGGGTAACATGTTCTTCATGTTTAAGGGTACTTATAAGCAGAAGACAGAGTCATAGTGTGGGGTAACATGTGTTTTTCAGGTTTAAGGGTACTTAAACTCAATCAGGAATAGGAATATATTTTTTCAAAACACAATCCCCAACCATGAACTCTAGGACAAGTTCCCGGGCTTCCTGGACTATGGGGCACAGCATGAGCGACATGAGGCTGCCGAGAAGTGGTTTCGCTCTGCCACCTTTGATGGCCCAATCAAGATCTGTCTTTGTGAGGAGGTGGCAGACAAGGCATTGCCGACGAAACAAGACCTGGTGAATGTAGCATGATACAGCCCCGTCTTTCGAAACTTCGCTTCGAGGTCACTATTTCCATTGTAGTTCAGCGTAGCCTGCAGGTGATCTCATGTAGAGGTAAGCGCGCTGTTGCCAAGCAACGTTGTGCATGATTGGCCATGGCACTGTTTACAAGCACGCCCTGCGTGTCTGCGCGGTCGTGTCAGGAATCAATCGCTGAGAAGACTGAGCCAAGCCTTGCTTCGTGGTTCGGGTTTTCTGCTACGTATGACCAAGTCCCAGCAGTCCAAGAGCGTGAGCATGAGCTGCGTGGGTTTTATGGCACGTCGCTGTTGCTACACCTGCGGCGATGCGTCGCGGAGCACTTGCGACTGGATCTCAAGTGCATCGGCCTTAGACGTGGCCAAAGCGTGCTGGCGATCGAGTCCGATTTCCGGACGCTGGACGAGTTGCTAGGCAGGCCCTTGCATCTTTGACTTTAAGGGGCCTAAACCCTAAACCCTGCACCCTAGATCCTAAACCCGCTGTTTTGAATCCTAAATACTAAAGCCCTAAACCCTATGAGGTCCTGCATCCTTTTTTGTCTTTAGGCTTCTGTTTAGGATCCTCTAAAACATCCTATCGGGCTTATCCCTAAAATGTTCAAGATATGGGAGTTTCCGAAAGTAAGGGTACCATGACCATATCCAACCGAGGTTGGAGATCACGAGCGGCACTCGCATCTCAGCATTTCACATGTCCGACCGGGCCACTGGCGACCTGAAATCGATCATTTGCAGTCTTTCTTGTTACACACTATCATTGTCATATAATGTTTGCTTTACCTTGTACTGCATTATAGTATATGATTAAATTTCATGATTCATTTGATTGGACTATTACTTTCTTAGGTTATTGGGTTCTTAGATTATTCAATTCAAGTCTAGTCATTTTATATTAAGTCGCCGTTGAGGGTTGAGGGCTTACAAGGCTGAAAAGGTTTTCCTAAACCCTAAACCCTAAACCCTAAACCCTAAACCCTAAACCCTAAACCCTAAACCCTAAACCCTAAACCCTAAACCCTAAACCCTAAACCCTGCTCAGCGGGGTTAAGCTAGGGTTTTGCGGGCTTTCGGACCTACCTACCACAAGCCGAAGGAGAGCCTCGCAGAATCTGAGAGGGTCCGGGTAAATTCTAAACCCGGAAACCTAACAGCCCCACAAATCTCGCTAAACCTCTTAAACAACCCTAAGCCCTAAACCCTAAACCCTAAACCCTAAACCCTAAACCCTAAACCCTAACCCCAATCCTAGAGGTCTCGCCATGGCGGAGAAGCCTCCCCGGCCACTTCGAAGAGAGCGCCTTCGACATGTGCGAAGGACATCAGGATGCTCGCACGCGCAGTGGCATTACGGTTGAGGGTTTAGGGTTTAGGGTTTAGGGTTATTCCTGGGGGTTTTCAGGATTATAGGGATTGGGAGTAATTTTTGTACAGGGATATAGGATCCCTGAGAAACCTCGTTCAAACCCAAGACCCAAAACCCTAGGCCGAAACCCTAAACTCTTTTTCCCAGGTTACCGACACAAACAGCCTAAACCCTAAACCGTAAACCCTAAACCCTAAACCCTAAACCCTAAACCCTAAACCCTAAACCCTAAACCCTAAACCCTAAACCCTAAACCCTAAACCCTAAACCCTAGCCCTATACCCAAGGATGTCGCACGGGTGCGGCAATGCTACCACATCGAGCGGGGTGAGCTCCAGAGGGTTGTCGCGCCTTGTATTGACTGGTTTAGGGTTTAGGGTTTCGGGTTTATGGTTTAGGGTTGACCGTACTTTACCCCAAGGCTCCAATGTAGTTCCTTTTTGGGCTAGTTGTAGGGGATTCTAGTATACTACCCCAAGAGGTACTACATATGAGCCTTGGGGGTAGGGTTCATGGTTCAAAACATAGACCCAAGACCTTATGTAAGAAGGCCTGTGGGGCCAAACACCCTTAAACAAGAGTTCTTGGAGTCTTAGGGTGAGGGTTCATGAGGGTTTAGGGTTAGGGTTTAGGGTTTGGGGTTTAGGGTTTAGGGTTTAGGGTTTAGGGTGTAGGGTTTAGGGTTTAGGGTTGTTTGCAGGTTTTGTAATCTGCGGCCTTGGGACGGACAGCTAATTTGTCACGCTACGCGGGCCGCCTCGCCCGGGCCAAGGCCCGCGCAGAGGAAAAGCCCTAAACCCTAAGCCCTAAGCCCTAAGCCCTAAACCCTAAACCCTAAACCAGGAAGGAGGGTGGGAAGGTGGAGGCCAGTCCCTTCGAGCGGACGCAGGGCAATGGCGGTTGGGGGTTGGGCCCGGGGTGCCCGAGGCCTCGGCGGATTGTCATCTTGAAGGGGCTCCAGGACCAGCTTGGCCCAGAGAGCCCAATACTCCTTAATTAAGGAATATACCTTAAATTCCTTAAGGGATCCTGAATATGATTTAAGGAATATTCCTTAATTAAGGGGTATTGGGCCCCTTTGGGAGGTGAGGTGAGAGAACCAAAGCAACTTATGTGACACTTCTCAAGGCCCCAAACTGCGCTACACCAGGACGGCTAATCACAGGGGTGAGGGTTTAGGGTTTAGGGTTTAGGGTTTAGGGTTTAGGGTTTAGGGTGGAGCCCATCCTGGTCTCTCCCAAAATGCCGTAGAGTTTTTTGTAGGTCAGGGAAGCCGCTCGTGCTATCCAGCAACCCAGGCAGATCCTGCGGTTTACGGGGCGTCTTACAATGAGGGCTGGGTTCCTCGGTCTTTTATATAAGACTTGTTTTTTGTTTTGACTTTTTTGCTTGGCGGGAATCAAAGTTACCACAGCTGATTGAAGATATCCGAACAGATGATTCGGATTTGAGGATTAGAGGGGTTGGCTTGAGGAAGCTGCGCACGCACAAGGTCTGTGATGCCTGCCAGGAGCGATTTTCGAGCTCGTGGCTGATGAATCGTTGCGTGACATGCCGCCTGGACTTCTGCAACCAGTGTGTGCGGGCGGCAACAGCACCCGCAGGTGCAATGTAGGGCTTGTAAAGTGCTGTGAGGCAACTCATGGCTGTCCCTCATCAGAGTGGCGGGTGTTTATTTTATATAGGCTTAGGGACCTTTTGAGGTGCGAACCTCCCCCCCACGTCCCGCTTGTACACTTCTTGCGGCTGGGGGGGCGATAGTCCCAAGCCCGGCAGCGTTGCTCCAATGTTGGGTTCTTAAGGCCCCCCCCGCAACCTAGACATGCTAATCTTAAACCCTTGAAGGCTAAGGACCCTAAACCAGCCCTTTAGGCCCTAAGCCCCCTAAACCCCCTAACCCCCTAAACCCCCTAAACCCCCTAAACCTCCTAAACTCTAAACCCTAAACCCTGAACCCTAAACCCTAAACCCTGAACCCTGAACCCAACAACTACGCAATTCCGACTGACCACGATTCCTTCGGTCCTAAGCGAGACCCCCGGTGTTGTGGCCTTTCATGTGCGCCACAGGAGCGCACCAAGTAAGCCACAGACCTCTTGGGGACCAAATGAACCCTAAAAGGGTTTTACAAGGGGATTCTCGGGAATATCCGGGATTGTAGGGGTTCTAGGGGTAACAGACAACTACCCTAAACCCTAGACCCTAAACCCTAAACCCTAAACCCTAAACCCATGTACAGGGCTCATGTGGTCCCCAAGGCAGAGAAGGGGTGCTTGCGCGTAAGGACTTTCCCCTGTTACTGAGGGGCAGAAGCACGCTCGGCCTTCAGAAGAAAACCCTAACCCCTAAACCCTAAACATCATGTGTTGTGCATGTGCGTTCGTCTGGATTTAGGGTGTTGGATGAGAGGCCCTAACCCTAAACCCTAAACCCTAAACCCTAAACCCTAAACCCTAAACCCTAAACCCTAAACCCTCAGGCCTAAACCCTCAGGCTCCAGATGCCAGGCAGGCTTCCAGAGACCGGCTCAGGTGTACGCCATTAAAGACGAACCAGGGTTTAGGGTTTAGGGTTTAAGGTTTAGGGCTAACCCTGAACCCTGAACCCAAACCAACTGCAGCTAGTGAAGTCTTCAAGCCACCACGAAACGAGCGGCCAGATTCGCAGCATGATCGCAGCGCGCGTGGCCGGCAGCGAGCCCAGCCAGCTACAGCGAGCATTTAGGGTTTAGGGTGGTTTAGGGTTTTGGGTTTAGGGTTTAGGGTTTCGGGGGCATCTATGCTCTCAAGTTTAACTGGGGTGTAGGGTTTAGGGTTTAGGGCTTAGGAGCTAAACGCACAGCCTGGTACTGTGGATGCTTAGTAGTATCCTTATTCCCATCTTGCGGGGGGGATTTAGGTTCCCGTATAAACCCCTTTAAGCAAAAACGGGCACCCTTTTAAAGCCGAGGTTACTGGGCAACCGAGTACACGGGGCCCACAGATTGGGATGGTTTTGGCACAATGACAACTGATTGGAGGTTCATGGCATGTCTTTACCAATTAGAACTGTACTTATAGCCACCTGGTAAGCTCCTTAAGAGCCCAATATGGCTATAAGTACAGTTATGATTGGTTAATAAGTACCATGAACCTACCACTGGAGGATGGCTGGCTCGGGGAAATGGCGAAGCCCGAATCGCTACCTAAACCTGTCAGCCGAGCAGGCGCCTTGCCCACCTTTGCCCCCCTTTGCCCCCCTTTGCCCACCTTGCCCCCCTAACCCCAGAAGGAACTTCAAAACCACCCTGCAGAACGAGGTTCAAAGCCACCCTGCAGTGAAATGTACCCTAAACCCTAAAACCCTAAACCCTAAACCCTAAACCCTAAACCCTAAACCCTAAACCCTAAACCCTAAAACCTAAAACCCAGCCCAACCGAGAAGATCAAGCCCAACCCCCTCTTTCGAAGAGCAAAATCATTGCCCAACAATTACCCATCATTTGCTCTCGAGCACCCCCCAAAACATGAAACATAGCAAGCTGCCTTATATGGGTAGTATAGGGATTATCCATCCTTATAAGGGCAATATTGGGGTCATTATTACATGTTTTTATTTTTATGTATTTGATCATTTTTATATTTATCTCTTTTTTTAGGGGGGGTGGGGGGGGGGGGGTGGGGGCGGGGGTTCTTAAGCAAATAGGGTCGATCGGGAACCCTCACGCAAAGAGCCAATGCCCCTTAATTAAGGCATGTTCGTCAATTAAGGCATATTCCTCAAATCAGGCAGATTCCTTACATCAGATTAAGGGCCCCTTTACATTTTAAGGTATATTCCCTTAAACCCTAAGCCCTGAACCCTAGGGGTGTTGGGCTCTTCAGGGGCTCACTGGGCCCCTGGGCAGTTGGAGTGCCCTAAACCCTAAACCGTAAACCCTAGACCCCAAGCCCTTAACCCTAAACCCTAAATCCTAAACCCTCAGTTGGAGTGCAACTCGACGTGGACCAGCTGGTGGCGCCCTTCATTGACCGAGTCTTTCCAGCTGCCAGGCTGGTTGGGCCCTGCACCCTAAACCCTAAACCCTCTGGTTTAGGGTTTAGGGTTTAGGGTTAGGGTTTAGGGTTTAAGGTTAAGGGTTTAGGGTTTAGGGTCTAAGGTCTAGGGTTTAGGGTTTCGGGTTCAGGGTTTACGGTTTAGGTTGGGGCTTGAGGCCCCACACCGTAAACTTGGGATGTTCCCCCTTATACTAACAGCTCCTTTAATCGGCACTAGGGGAGGGGGTACCTAAAATCCCGATTAAGGAGCTGTTAATATAAGGGGGAACATCTCAACCCTAAAAACCCAAAACCCTCTAGCTTTGGGTTTCGGGGTTGAATGGTTTTGATGCTCTTGGGTTCGAGGGTTTAGGGCTTAGGGTTTATAGTAGGGCTTAGGCCTGAGGGTTTAGGGTTTAGGGGCGTGTAGAGCTTCAGGAGTTTGAGAGTGTTTTGCGTTAGGCCTGGAAACCAAGGTTTCGGTTTCGGGGTTAGGGGATATAGCTCTCCAGCCGGAGGGTCCAGTGTATATCCTGGTCAGGCTGTTTGTATATTGAGTTTTTAGGGTCTTTGGGTTGGGGAACTGGGCGGGGGGGGGGAGAACCCTAGACCCTAAACCCCGGCCCCTGGGAACTCGTTTGCAGCTTCCAGGGGGTTCATGGGGACGGGCCGACTGCCTCAGGTTTGGAGTAATCTTCCATATGTGCGGCTCCCTTGACAGGCAGCCCTATAAAGGGCCTTTCAAAGGGACTGCAACCCTAAACCCGAAACCCTAAACCCTATACCCGAAAGAGCGCGCCAGGCAGCAGACGACCCGCAACTACCCCTTTCCCTTGATGTGGCCTGGCTGTAAGATGTAGGCTGGATGCTGAAGTCGTTCAGGGTTCAGGGTTCAGGGCTTAGGGTTTAGGGTTTAGGGTTTAGGGTTCATATGGCATTCTAGAATGTTGTAAAAGCCCCCAAAGGGCCCCATAGTTTAGAAGATGTGCTTGTTTTGTAACTTGGTTAAGGGTTTAGGGTTTAGGGAGTTTAGGGATTTTAGGGTTGCCTGAAGATGGCGTTCGCAACTGCGCAGTTGCACTTGGAGGTCTGGTGGTAGGAGGCAATGAATCCGTCGGGTCTCCGCGGTGCAACCGACATACTTACTTCGCCTTTAGTTGAACTTTAGACTTTTTGGGTTTCCTTATGTAGTAGGAATATTAAAGTTTAACCTTTTTTCCCCTTGGTTGGTTATTGGAGGAGTAATTAAGCATAATTTGCGACGTGCTCTGTTGCAACGTCGACATCGGTCTCGGAATCTGCATTGCTGCACACTTGTTGAGGTACCTGTGGCGTCGAGGAATTTGAATTCGTTCTTGCCACCCATGGTGCTTGGGTTCCTCTACATCCCCCTTGGGGATGATTGTTTATTTGGCTTATATAAAGC
This sequence comes from Symbiodinium natans, assembly GCA_905221605.1. Classification (NCBI taxonomy): domain Eukaryota; class Dinophyceae; order Suessiales; family Symbiodiniaceae; genus Symbiodinium; species Symbiodinium natans. The sequence continues at coordinate 810,596 of CAJNDS010000413.1, forward strand.
CCAAGAGGACATATTTGTTTTATTAAGGTTCGAAGGGGAGTATAGTCCTTGTGTGGCAGCAGGGTGAACTCGACAGAGTGGTACCTGTCGTTGTGAAGCCGAAGGTCTCGGCGAGGGTAGCCAAATCCACATGAGCATGCCGAACTTGACCTACTTCTCAGTGTCAACAACCCTGAACCACCAAAATGTCCTACAAGCGTAGAGAGAGTCCATACTGAACCCTACAAGCTTAAACCCCAAAAGTGCTAGGAACCTTAAACTCGTGAACCTCTCAGCCCGCCAACCTCCCGTGGTTCCTAAGGCCTGTCCACTGGATGGCGCGAGACACGCGCCCGCGCAGACCTGAGCAACGACCCTAAACCCTGAACCCCACAAGCCTACGCCTGTGCTTGAAGAGTGTTGACATCTTCTTGCAATCCCATGAAGCCTTTTAATAACCCACAAGCAAGCCCTTATAAATCTAAGGGGCTGCGTTTTCGGAAGGATCCAGAAAAGTGGTCTCGGGTAGTCTAGATCGATGTTTGCACAGCGCACATGTAGTCCGAGGTCAACTTCCAGATTTAGGGTTTAGGGTTTAGGGTTTAGGGTTTAGGGTTTCAAGTCTGCAGAAACAAGCCATCGTTAATCCCTGATCCCTTACCGTCATCTACAGCCTACTACGTACCCCTTTTCTTCAGGAATGTACCTGAAATTGTTACAGGGATAAGGAATCAATATGATTTAAGGCATTTTCCCTAAAAGCCCTAAACCCTATAGACCCTAAACCCTAAACCCTAAACCCTGCAATGAAGGGGTATTGAGCTCTTTGGCTCAGGGGAGAGATGTTCTATGAGTACCGCCTGAGATTGTGGCCGCACGAGCATGGGGCAAGGCGGACCCTACCGCGGTTTAGGGTTTAGGGTTTAGGGTTTAGGGTTTAGGATGTAGGGTTTAGGGTTGGGGGGGTGGTGGGGGAGGCGACCCTGAAACCTAAAGGGTTCCCTGCGTAGTAGCCTCAGGGCCCAAGTATATACTCTAGGTACATGGGCCCTTAGGGATATACCCTAACTTGCGTTTAGGGTTTGTAGGGTTTAGGGTTTAGGGTTTACTTCGGGTACAGGGTTTCGTAAATCCCGACGTGTAGGTATGGTCACCTCTAGATGCTCGAAGCAGCTGTGTCAGTTCAGGGTTTACAGGGTATGTAGGGTTTGTAGGGTTCGTAGGGTTTAGGGTTTAGGGTTTAGGGTTTACATGGCTCTTCCGCTTCATCATGGGTTGATGCGGCTTGTGGCAGTTTTCTTAGTTTGAGGTTCGCTTCCGGCTTGGGAACGTCGAGGAAGCCTCACTAAAACCCTCAACCCTAAACCCTAAAAACCCTAAAACCCTAAAAACCCTAAAAACCCTAAAAACCCTAAAACCCTAAAACCCGAAAGCCCTAAACACCCTAAAGCCCTAAAACCCTGAAACCCTGAAACCCTAAAACCCTAAAACCCAAAAAAAACTAAAAACCCTAAAACCCTAAAACCCATAAATCCCTGAAAACCCTAAAAACCCTAAAACCCTGAAACCCCTAAAACCCTAAAAACCCTAAAACCCTAAAACCCCAAAAACCCTAAAACCCTAATCAAACCCTAAACCCTAAAAACCCTAAAACCCTAAACCCCAAAAAACCCTAAATCCCTAATCAAACCCTGAACCCTAAAACCCTAAAAACCCCTAAAACCCAAAAAACCCTAAAACCCTAATCAAACCCTAAACCCTAAAACCCCAAAAAACCCTAAAACCCTAATCAAACCCTAAACCCTAAAAACCCCTAAAACCCTAATCAAACCCAAAAACCCCTAAAACCCCTAAAACCCTAATCAAACCCAAAAACCCCTAAAACCCCTAAAACCCCAAAAAGGATTCAGGGCATCCTCCCGTCACAGCTGGGCTGAGAGAAGGGGCTTTAAACACGCTGCACGCAGGGCCATGGCAGGGTTGAGGCCCCCTTGGGGCCTAGACCGCGACATCTTGAGCAATAGCCCTAAACCCCAAACCCCAAACCCCCTAAACCCCAAACCCCAAACCCTAAACCCTAAACCCTAAACACACCTCATTTCAGGTGGTGCCACGCCCACCCCACATGGACCTACTGGGCGCTGCTCTTCCTCTCCGACGTGCTCCTCAAACGATATCTGGCCCGGATTCCTCGGATGTCGTGTTTAGGGTCTAGGGTTTCTATGGTTTAGGTTTTAGGGTTTGGAGGGTATGGTCGGGCCTAGAGCCCGATCAGAGACGTTTAGGTGATGCAGGTTGCAAAGAGCGTTTCGATGGGGTTCTTGGCACTTGTTACCCCAATTGTAACTGTACTTATGACCCATGTTAGGGCACTTCAGGGCCGTACGTAAAAGTTGGTTATATTGAAAGTACTGTCATAGCTGGGTTAGAATTACCATGAACCTCCAAGTAGGGGTTCTTGACAGGGATGCTACAAAGACGTGGCTGCACGGGGCTGTGAGCTTTGAGGAGGGCTTGGCCGTTTTTCGGGTGTAGGGTTTCGTGCCTAGAGTTGTAGGATTCTTAGGGTCTTAACAGCTCTGCACGGTTGGACGCTCCCCTCCTTAAAACTTTAAAAAAACCTCCCCAGGTTCTATTTGGAGACTGGCCGATACCCTTAACCCTTACCCTGAGCCTCTGAGGACGATGATGTCTAAGGTTTTTGGGCCCAAAGGCCTGCGTTTATGAGGTTGTTGGTCTATTTTCGAGCGTAAGGGTTAAACCGAAATTTCTCAGTGTTCTGATTGGTATTGAATTCTGCGCCATGCAGCACAAAATCATGACAACCCCCCCCCCCCCCTCCCGGCCCCCTCAATAGCCCTAAGAAACCCGCAACCCTTTGAACCCTAACCGTTCAAAATCCCTTCAGGCTTAGTAGGGTGCAGACTCTTCACCCTAAACCCCAAACCCCAAACCCTAAACCCTAAACCCGAAACCCCAAACCCTAAACCCTAAACCCTTAAAATCAATGTCAAATCCCGAGCCCTTCCCAAGCCCAACTTCCTCAGTCCCTGACTCATGGCACGGAGCCCTAAACCCTAAACCCTAAACCCTGAACCCTAAACCCTAAACCCTAAACCGAAGTCGCGGTTTCCTTTTTCAGGGGATGAGGGAGCAAGGGATCTTCTATTCCCCTATTCTTTACCATCTAAGGGATTGCGTAGGGTACCTAGAATTCCTTCATTCCCTACCATCTGAGGGCGGGTACTTGGTCCCTCAGTTTGGTCCCTTACCTTCTTGAAAGGATTCTGACGTATGGGCCCTATCGGATTTTCTGGGGTAATTCGATGAAAGGGGTCTATGAGAGTTCCCCAATAAAGGGCCACACGAAAGCACCCTAAACCCTAAACCCTAAACCCTAAACCCTAGCATCCCTAGGATGGACAAAATCTCCCAAACCCCGAATTGAGCCCATAAACCTCTCATCCCTGACCCCCGAACCCCGAAAACCCTCAACCCATACGCCCTGAGCTGAGATACGAAGAGCCCGCAAGTTAAACCCCAGACTTGAACCCCTCTAAACCTTATAGACCCTAAACCCTAAGCCTCAAGCCCCAAACCCTAAACCCTGAACCCTGAACCCTAAACCCTAAACCCTAAACCCTAAACCCTAAACAGCGGAGACTTCTGAGAGGTCGGGCTGACAAAGCCCAGGGCCATGACAGCTGGCCGGCTATGGTCTCTGCGCCCCGGCTTAGAATGTAAGGGTTTCGGGTTTACCCTAAACCCTAAGGGTTTAGGGTTTAGGGTTTAGGTTTAAGGGTTTAAGGGTTTAGGGTTCCCTTTCTAAACCCCAAGTCCCAGGCCATGAGGGCCAAGCTCCGCACACTCGGCGCCCCAAACCCGAAACAGCCTTCTCAACTAGGATGCCCAGTGGTACCCTTATTCCCTCTTTTGGAAGGTCATAAGGTTACCATATGAGCCCGGTTGAAGGCAGAAACAAGTGCACCCTTTTATCCTAGGTTACTGGGCAGCCTAAAGACTTACAGTCCTTAATGGGGATTGCCAATACCCCCCCTATGTTAATCCCTGTTAAGGATTTCTAGTATAGCCTCAGTAGCTGAATGGGCACACTTTACACTTTTGGGGGGTACTCTCATCTCCTATAGGACTGAAAGTGTACACCTCTTTTTGGGGGGGCTTCTGAACTCAGCAACTCAGTAACGGGGAACATCCTTAGGGCGACCTAGTCGAGGGTCGCGCACCGGAGGTCCAACCTGCTTCCCATCGACGCAGCGAGCGTCATCCAAGACAAGCAGGCGGCATCACTCCCATGTCACCCCTTTGGATTTATCTTTTCCTTTTGTTCATGTAAAACCCAAGAGGATATTATGTTTATTCAGGTTCCAAGGGGAGTGTAGACTCTTGAAACCCCTACAGTAAACTCCAGGAAGTTGGGAACATGGCTTAAGGATGATGAGTGCTGGGATAGTACTCCTGTTGGGGTATTCGGTTAAGGATGTTCCAACTTGTTGGAGTTTATTGTCAACCCTCCCCCCCCTCCATGCCTAAAAGCACCGAAGCCTAAGCCGGAGGTAGTAAACCCCCACGAGGATTTGGGCGTTTTTTGTTCGGGTTGCAGGGATCCTCAATCATCCTCAATGCTTCAGAGCCCCCAGATACTCAGCTAACAGCCAGTCTATAACTCCCGGCTTATCCTAAGACCCTAAGCTTTCCAAGAAGGCTCAACAAGCTTTTTTGCAGGTGTACTTACCTGTTGAAGGTCTTCTCGAGGGTTTGAATGTGAGTTTTCTGGGCCAGGGTTCATGTCGGAGCCTTTGCGTGGCGTTTGGGGGTTTGGGGTACATAGAGGGCCCTCATTCCCTCGTTCCCTGCTAAGAACCAGCCAGAGAAGTGAGGGGCAGAGAGAGGGAGGCTTTTGGCTAAAGGGCGTAGAGTTTAGGGTTTAGGGTTTAGGGTTTAGGGTTAGGGTTTAGGGTTTAGGGTTTAGGGTTTAGGGTTTAGGGTTTAGGGTTTAGGGTTTAGGGTTTAGGGTTTAGGGTTTAGGGGTTAGGGTTTAGGTTAGTTTAGGGTTTAGGGTTTAGGGTTTAGGGTTTAGGTTTAGGGTTTAGGGTTAGGGTTTAGGGTTTAGGGTTGAGGGGCGTGCAGAGGGGGGGGGGGGGGTTGACGAGTTGAGGGGCTAAGGGTTTCAGAGAGAGACTTGAAATAAAGGTTTTGGCACCCAAAGAGCCCAATACCCCTTAGATACCAAATATACCTACAACTATCAAGGACCCTACAGAATTTGGGGGACATTCCTTAGTTCAGGGTGTTAGGGCTCTTGGGGTAATTATAGGTGAAACTCTAAAACCCTAAACCCTCAACCCGAAACCCTAAGCCCCAAACCCTAAACCCTAAACCCTAAACCCTCAACCCGACAGGCCCGTCACTTCAGCTCCTTCAAGCTGGAGGGCTACATGCTCGAGGACGGCTTTGTGGGTAGACCCTAAACCCTAAACCCTAAACCCTACTTGGAGGTTCATGGTACATATGAACCAATTCTAGCTGTACTTAGCGCTTTCCTTACAACCATATTGGGGCACTTAAGCGGCTTATAAGTGGGTTATAAGGACAGTTATAATTGGTTAACAAGTACCATGAACCTCCAAGCAAACTTTCGTGAGGCTGCTAAGTAATCTGTAAAGAAGAAGCAACCTGGATGTACAGGCGTCGAGGCACTCTAAGAACTTAGAAGGTGTTGAGTTGTTTGTATGCAGTCGCTGTCGAGCGTTTCTTCTACGGCTCCACGGACCTGGCATCTGGTAGTCAGATACATTAGGGAGGGCGGGGCTGCAATGGGGGGTATGTAACCATGGCTACCTACTCCCCCATGGAATGCCTCCCTTAGGGACCCTAAAATATACTGGCAATTCAGAGAGCACCACTGCGCGGTTGGCCGACGGTATGGCGCGGCTGACCCTAAACCCTTCAAATGCAAGCACCCATGTGCTCCTTGCCATACCAGAGCTCCAACACCAATAAAGTAGATCTCATGGCCTCGAGAGTAGATGTTGTCACTTGCTCTAAATGGGGGTCCCTCGTTAAACATGTTAAATCAGCGGCAGTCTTTGGTATGAAAAGCCTTAGTGGCTTCTATGGGTCCATGAGGTGTCAACATATTCACCATCAGATGTTTATTTTTCTCCAAGCTAGCCTTGCTCAAAGCGTATGTCTCCCTGATAGGAAATCGCTTGGCCACAAGTGGACCCCCAAGTTCGATGGTTTTGACGGTATCCCGCCGTATTAGTTTCCTTATTTTGTCTGGATTCGCAAGCAGCCTGAAGCGGCTACTCATTGTTACTTGTCGACAGGTCGCGGCCTCAGACACACAGTGCAGCAAAAAAAATGGGGATCCCTTTTGGGGTTGCTATTCTAAGGCGGCTCTTAGTATTTAGGGTTGCCAAACAAGGGTTCATAATTTTTGAGAACTGACCATACTTGGAGGTTCATGGTACTCATTGACCAATTAGAACCCACTTCTATATAGGCCTCTTAAGTGCCCTAATATGGTTATAAGTGCAGTTCTAAGTACAGTTCTAAACCCCAAACCTTAAACCCTTATAAGTACAAGGAGGGGCCCCCTGATTATACTAACTATAGTTAAACGACTTATAACCTAGTTTAGGATCCTTATAACCTAATTTAGGGTCCTTATAACTCTACTTATAACTAGGGGGGGGGGGGGGCCTTCCCCAAAGGATCCATGAACCTGTATGTTATATACTTGCGCCCTAAAAAGCTGCTATCTAGGAACCCCTTTAAGGCCCAAGTATATACTATATAGGTACATGGATCCTTTGGGAAGTACAGCAACTGCCATGAACCTCCAAGTATGTGCAGGATGAGGACATGCTCAACGTGGAGCTCTGGATGGCAAACGCGACGAAGGCAAGTGATCTGTTTAGGGTTCCGGGTTCAGTGTTCAGGGTTTAGGGTTTAGGGTTTGGGGTTTAGGGTTTACGGTTTAGGGTTTAGGGTTTAGGGTTTAGGGCTACTCTGGAGTAGGCCTCGTTTCCTTCTGTTATGGTTGGGGTGCTCTTAGAATCCCCTTAAGACCAAGAAGGGTACCCTTGTTCTTCCTAGGTTTCTTCTGGGTCTAGGCCATAGTGCTGAGTTGCAATGTCATCTTTGGCGTATATTTTGGGGCTAGGATTTAGAGTTCAGGGTTTGGGGTTTGGGGTTTAGGGTTTAGGGTTCAGGGTTTAGGGTTCACGGTTGTTTCGCAGCACGTGTAGACCACGGCAACAGGGACGTGGGGAGGTTGATCTAATCTGCACTTCACGTTTGTCAACCTACATAAAAACTATAAGTCATGCCTCGGGTAACCTAACACATGCACTTTCATTGCTGGGTATGTCTCCTCATTCGCGACAAGGTTCCTCTGGGTATACGGGGCCCATAGTTTTAGACTAGTTGGCTGAAGTTCCAAACCCTCCAACCTCGTAGGTGTTGACCGATAGGTGTACCTGGACCCCACTTGCAGCTTTCCTTTACCCCAATCCCCGTAATCTGTGAAACTTCAACCCTATAGCTCAACCCTTTGGGGTTAGGGTCCCTACTTGGAGGTTCATGGGTACTTATGACCACAGTTATCAAGTGATCAGTCTACTTATAACCTACTTCGGGGACTTAGGGGGCTTATAAGCACACTTGTAATTAGGGTCCACGCAGGCAGAGTTTGAGCTTGAGGGCCGGGTCAGGTTATCTCGGGTAACCCGGACCGGCCACATTTTTTGCAGCTGTCAGTCCCACGATACTGGGTTCTTGTGCATGAAATTGGGACACCATAACAGGGCTAGTTATAAATTCTCTGGTATGTTCTTGCGATGGTATCTCGAGGTAGGGTGTAAAGTCGTACAAACCCTCCTAAACCACTGCAATATGAACCCTACACCCTATATAAACCCCCTGAACCCCTTCAAAATTTAGAAGCTGTATCCCAGTGGAGGGGTCCTTCTACCGGACACAAGGGAGCCCCCGCCAACCCCCCCCCCCCCCCCCCGGTGCTTTTTGAGGGTTGCGGGTTTCGGGTTCGCAGGGAATGGTATACGCACTTATAGCCCAGGTTCGGGCTCTCACAGGTCTACTATCTTACAACCAGGGGTAGTTTTTCAAGGCATTCTCTGTGGGTGTGCTACTTTCCGAGCCCTGTCTCTACCTGAATCCCATTTCTCGGTAGAATCTCATGGGTTTGGAGGCTGTAGGGCTTTGAGTCCAATCTTTCTTGCTAGGTCTCCAGTGATACACTCGGCATTTGGGGGAACTTATTCTGGCTATGGGGCCTCTCTGAAAACGCAAAACGCTCTCCGTTATCCTTCACCATCTTGTAGTTGAAGGTGACAGAGGAAACATAATCTAATCCCTCCACCTAGTACCCGAAATTTAGGGTTTAGGGTTTAGGGTTTTCAAACCTGTTGCCGAAGCCCCTGAAGCACAAGTAGGCTTGGTGCAAGTTCGACCTCGAGCAGGGGGCCCGGTTCGAGAGAGACACTCTGGGTTTAGGGTCTTCGGAGGTTCGCCCCACCTTGGCTTTCCTCCCCGAACCCGCAATGAGGCCAAAGTAAGTAGTTCAGGCTTATGATGGCTCATGCCTGGGTTCGTTGGGCCTTGCTTGTGGGTAGTTAAAGGTGGGGGCGGTATGGGGTCGGGATTTTATGAAGAAAGCAACCCAGCCCTGAACCCTAAACCCCAAAACCCCAAAACCCCCAAAACGCCCAAACCCCCAAAACGCCCAAAACCCCCAAAACGCCCAAACCCCCAAAACGCCCAAACCCCCAAAACGCCCAAACCCCCAAACCCCCAAACCCCCAAACCCCAAACCCCCAAACCCCCAAACCCCCAAACCCCCAAACCCCCAAACCCCCAAACCCCCAAACCCCCAAACCCCCAAACCCCCAAACCCCCAAACCCCAAACCCCAAACCATGACCTGTCGACCCAAGAGCCCATGTTTGGTTCTCCCGTAAGAGAGCCCAGAGAGAGGGCGCCCCCGAAGCCCTGCATCCTAACCCTGAACCCTCAGAAGGGGCGTAGGGTTTAGGGTTTAGGGTTTAGGGTTTAGGGCTAGCGCTCTTTTGTTGCGGCTATCTGTATCTTGTTTTTGGGGGTTCTGAACACCACAGAAACAGCGGCAACACCACCGAGAAGGACCAAGTTGGGGTCCCACTTGGAGGGTCCGGGGACTTAGTAAGTAGATAGCAAGTAGACTTATAAGTACCCTAGAAGGGACCCTAATTCTAGATGACTACTTGCTAAGTCCTCCGACCCTCCAAGCAGTGGTACGTACCCAAAGCCCAAACCCCTTGACCAAGGCATCTTCCTTGTATCGGGCTCTCTGGGTACCCTGTTCGCGCCTTGTTGCTTGGTTCAAGGTTTCCCTGATAGGTTTAGAGTTTAGGGTTTTTAGGGTTTTAACCAACCCAGAAAAGGCTGCCCTTACTAGAATATGGTGAGTCCACGCGCCAAGGCCCGACACCTACCTCAACAGGCCACAGAAATTGGAAAACTCCGGGGGGGGGGGGGGGGGGGTAATTATTAATGTTTGTTTTTGGTGTTGGTTGGTGTGTGTGTGTGTGTGTGTGTGTTTGTTTTTGTGTTGGGGGTTGTGGTTTTGTTTTTGGCGGGTGGTGCCGGTCGTAACTCTCAATTCGGGCACTTATCACCAAACAGGAAAGGGTTTAGGGTTTGGGGTTTAGGGTTTAAGGTTTAAGGTTTTGGGTAGGGTTCAGCGTTTAGGGTTGGGGGGGGGGCGGGGGGGCCTCTGGCTCAGCCTTCGTTCTGTAATCCCTTAGCCCTTAAAAACGCTGAAGACCTGGAAGGTACTGGCTCTCCGCTCGTCTCTATGCCGATCCCAGGCGGGTCTGGATCTTCGCTGAAAGTTCAGGGAATCTAAAATGGGTGGCTCTCAAAGTAGACGGACAGGACCGGAACTACGAATTGTTCCTGTCATTAGATGATTTGTTTTGGGGGTTCGAGTTCCTACACCTAAACGCTAAACCCGAAACCCTAACATAGGAGAGGCGCTAGGCTTGGAGTTTAGGCTGAGCGCCCAAAATACCGAGGAGTCGTTAATGACCCAGAAGCCCAGTACCCTTCAACTAAGGGTTCTACCTCACCTTATATAGGAATCCCTATCACGATCTAAGTTGATCTAAGGTATCTTCCTTACTTAAGGGGGGTGTTGGGCTCTTTGGGGATAGAAGTGTTGGGATGCCCTAAACCTTAGGGGATTGGATTCTCTGAGTTTCGCAGGTGGTATCCGGACGGGGTGCCCATCATGTTCCTCTCGCTTCACAACACCAAGGACAGCTGCCCTGGCAGAATTGGCATGCCTAGTCTTGATCTACATGACATGTGGTCTGCATTTTGTGTATGGATCGTCAAAAATGGCCAGTGGCTGCATATATTGGGTGTCCTTTTGCAGATACTTGCAGTAAGAACCCTACTTGATTTCCTCGGCCCCTTTGGTCCCCCGACGGCCGAATGGGACGCAATTCAGATTCGTTGCAAAGGGTGTACGACCTAAGTTATGGGGCCCTTTGGTGTTCAGGGTACGAAAAATGGTGCCTCGAAGCCTCAAAAACAAAGACGTGCTCAGCTTTGAATGCGAACAGACCGGAGGATTTCGAGGCGACGGACAGGCGCGGGCCTTTTTTTTCGGTTTGGGGTTTGGGGTTTTGGGTTTGGGGTTTGGGGTTTAGGGTTCGGGGTTTGGGGTTTGGGGTTTAGGGCTTGGGCTGTAGGATTTAGGGTTGCAGCACCCAGACGACATTGATGTCGTCCGTACCCATGAATGGACCCTTAGCTGAGGACAGTGGTTTCTAGGATGAGTGAGCTTATCTTTGGCTGGCTAGGGGCCAAATCTTGAGGAACATGGTTGTCTTGGGCGCCATCCTTGCAGGGGCTGGTAAATCTTAGTAGTAGAGTAGGTATCCTTTAACCTTTTTGGGTTAATATATTCCCCTTATAATCCCAAAGGTTAACCTTTAAAACCCCTAGGTACTGGACAACTAAGAAATCCGCTTCTTAAGTTCAAAGAGCGGTGGAAGATTTCTCCGGGCCAAGGAGGTTGGACAGTATAGGGTTTAGGGTTTAGGGTTTAGGGTTTAGGGTTTAGGGTTTAGGGTTTAGAGCATCCTTGTTGGCCCTGTGGTACCCTTTGCCTGTAGGTTCCCTTATCCAGCTAGCCCATATTACAATTCGTTCACTGGGCTTGGCGAGCCCAAACCTTGACCCCTTCAGTTCCCTGGAACCCTGAAGAGGATAACTTAGCCTATTGGGGTCATTCCTAGATGCCCTTAAGGGGATCTGCCTTTTGAATCCTCCAAGGAGTCTGGGCTATCAATCCTAAGCCCTAAGACCTAAACCCTAAACCCTAAGACCTAAACCCTAAACCCTAAACCCTAAACCTTAAACCCTAAACCTACCGCTCCGAGGCTTCTCACGATCTTGGCCCGCTGTTCTGAGCCGGACTTCGTGAACCGCAGCCGCTGCTCCTCGCCGAAGCCTCAGGATGGCAAGGATGCCCAGTAGTGCCCTCGTTCCCTTTTGTGGGGGGTTTAGGGTTTAGGGGGTTTAGGGTTTAGGGTTTAGGGTTTAGTGTTTAGGGTTTAGGGTTTAGGGTTTAGGTTCCCTGATAAGCCCCTTAAGCAATCCTAGGTTGCTGGGCAACCTAGATGGCCACAGAGCCCTGAACAGCCCTAAAGAAAGGAGTGCCCGAAGAGGTTCATACCCCTCAACTGAGGAATATCCCTTAAATCATACTGAGGATCCCTTGAGAATTTAAGGTGTATTCCTTAATGCAGGTGTATTGGGCTCTCTGGGTATACCTGAATTGATATGAAGGGTCCCTATAGTAGGTAAGGCATATTCCTTAACTGACGGGGTAGTGGGCTCTTTGGTTCGGCAAATGGCCGGAGCTGGGGTTGGTGGGGGGGTCAGGGAGCGGCGTCAAGGGTTCCAGCCAAAGGAAGCTTGCAGAAGCGAGGATGGACTGCTGTGCCCTGTGAACTAGCAAACTCTAAACTCTAAACCCTAAACCCTAAACCCTAAACCCTAACCCCTAACCCCTAAACCCTAAATCCTAAACCCTAAACCCTACACCCTAAACCCTAACCCCAAGCAGCCGTGAATCTTCAATCCACCCTCAGAGCCGTGACGTCCGCCTGGACAGAGTTTAATCACCGCTGGCTTCGTTTTCCCAAAAATCTCAAAGATCAAGGAGCATAACAAATCCAATCTCCGAAAGCCCTGAACTCTTAGGGTGGTTACATGGTCCCGTACTATGGGCCCTTCAAAGGGGACCTCTTATGTACTGTACCCCTTAGATACCCTCTACAAATTAAGGGCCCATACTTCAGAAACTTTAACGGAGGTAAGTGAAACTGCCCTTATAAACGCCGAACCCTGGCCCAGACCCGGAGGATCCAAAAAGCAGAGCCTCCCAACTAGAATGCCCTGTACTGCTCTTTGGGTCCTTCTTAGGAACCCCCCTGTACAGGGATCTACTTTTTGAATCCTTTCAGGGGTCTGGGAGGCCTCGCGAACAGCGGGTTCCTGGCCAGTGCCTGACCACAAGCTTCTTGTTGGGACCCCTTGAACACACTGGTTGCCGGGGGCGCGCTACAGAATTAGTGAAATAGCAAGCAGAGTCAAGAACCGGGGGGTGGAAAGGGACCACATCAACTGTTTGATTCGGCCGATATTTGCCTTCCGGCAAAAAAGACAGTTTCCGGCAAACCGCGCAAATCGGGATGCAGCATTAGGGCTTCTTTCCCCCCTCTAAACAAGCCGGCCTGCACCTTTTCTGGCCATCCTTGTAATTTGAGTCTGGGGTTAGGGTTTGGGGCTTCGGGTTTGGGGTTAGGTCCCGGGCAAACCCAAAACCCAAAACCCTAAATCCCCTAAAGCGGGGGGCTGCATGCCCGAGGAACCTGCGCCACCTGCCTCACGCGTGTCAGCCGGACTCAAAGCACGAGAAGGAGGCCATCGCCGGGCCAGGGAGGTTTAGGGTTTAGGGTTTAGGGATTAGAGTTGCGGGATCTACAAGTAAAGCCTTACAACCCGCAACCCTAAACCCTTGCCGGTTCAGCTTACTCCTTCCATGCACCCCGCTAGTTCCTTCTTTGTGGGTATCTAATGTGGTATTTGGGCTCCAGGGAGGGGGTGTTTTACAAGGCCCGTTCTTTCTTACACTTTCTCTCGGGTATGGGAAGATTATGAGGCGTTTAGGGTTGAGCGCTTGGGACACTAGTGGCGTTGAGAGACCAGTGCGAACCAGGGCTTGAGATCACGAATAACTCCTTTTCGTGGGTATAAGGTCCCCTGTGACATATATATATATATATGTACATATAATATTATATATATTTATTTATTTATTCATTTATTTATGTATTTATATATATATAGTATGCTGATTACCAACACTGAAAGTCGGTACCTCCATTCAGGGTGTTACTGCGTAGACTATGACAGTGTGGTGCCTAGGATCTCCGGGTTTTAGTGCTGTCTGGCTTAGAACCCCATTGTCTAATACAGTGCGTGGGGAGGGGGAATGGGGAGGAGGGGGCTAGGGGTGAGGGCTTTTAAGGGTGTTTAGGGTGTATGGCTTAGGGTCTAGGGAAAACCCTAAACCCTACAGCCTACGTAATCGTATTCTAGGACCAAGAGTCCTTATACGCCTTGAAGCCGAAAAACGGCACCCTTTGTATTCCTAAGTGGGGGGTTACGATACAAGGGTTACTTTATTGGGGTCCGAATTATCGGGGATCCTACTATTTAAGGGATCGAAATTGGGATCTCCCTATTCTCGTCAACTCCCAAGTTACTTTTGGGTCTAGTAGAATAGGGGTCGCCCAGCAGGCTTAGGGCTAGCAGGTGCTTTGTCTCCTGCGCCCCCAGGGTGTACCAGTCCAACCCCCTCGCCAGTTTAGGGTTTAGGGTTTAGGGTTTAGGGTTTAGGGTTTAGGGATGTTTAGGGTTTAGGGTTTAGGGTTTAGGGTTTAGGGTTTAGGGTTTAGGAACTCTGAGCCCTTAACCCTGAAAGGTCCGGGTACGTCGGCCGGAGGAGTATGCCACACAAATCTGCTGTTGCTTCTTGTCCGCGCGGAGAAGAGTTTCAGGTTTATCTGGGGGGACGTTAGGGTTTAGGGTTAGGGTTTGAGGTGTAGTCAGGGCCCGTTTTTATTATTATTCTTTAAGTGTTCCTTGTTCTGAATGGTTCTTAGTAGTAGTAGTAGTAGTAGTAGTAATAATAGTCGTCAATGTGGGGATGAGGTGCCATGCATCTCTTGCACTGCCTGCCCTTTAGGGTTTAGGGTTTAGCCCTAAACCCTGAACCCTCAACCCTCAACCCTCAACCCTAAACCCTAGTTTAGGGTTTAGTACAAGTCGGGCCAGGCTTCCCTACCTTCTCAGTTGGGTGTATAAGGGACCCCATATAAAACATATTTTTGAGAGGGCTCCAGAGGCAAACCTAGTTAGGTGCTTTAGGGGTTTTAGGCCTTTACCTTGGGCCCCTAAGGTGGTACCCTTGGGTTCTGGGGACCACGTTTTTGAGATGCTTAAGGTCATATAAGGGCCATGGTAGGGGCATCGGAGCATATTGTGGGAAACCTTGCGGGGTATAAGCTTAGGGGTACGAGCCCTAACCCTGTGTTTGTTTGGGGTTTAGGGCCTTAGTGCTTCGAGGTATTGGGTTGTAGGGTTCCTTTCAGTTGCCTGGGCCTTCAGTCCATCCTCACAAGCACGACCCCCAATTTCAGTTCCCTGTGTTGCATCATCAGAAACGAGGTGCGCAGCAACTACAGGTGTCGTTTCTGTGGTCTCGGTAATAAAAGGGGCCACATTGAGTGGGTTCCGAGGGGAATTCGCAAGTCGCCAAACCCGAATCTAGATGCGCAAGGCCCGCCAGAGCAACTCTGAAACCTGAAGCCCTGACCCCTTGACCCTAAACCCTAAACCCTAAACCCTAAACCCTAAAGGCTTTTTCTTCTGTGCGGGATCCAGGGCTTGAAGGGTTTAGGGCTTGGGGTTTAGGGCTTGGAAAAATCACACCCCAATCCCCAACGCCTTTGGTCAGAACCAAAAGTACCACAACAGCATGTGAGCAATATGTTTGTTAAATCCATACGTTAGCTGCTTCAGACCTGAAAGTTGTCTCTAAGACATGCCAACTGGCAAACTTCAGCCCAGAACAATGCGTCGCCATGTGAGTAGCTGACCATCAAAGAAAGGAAGTCGACGGGCCCCTAAACCTAAACCCTAAACCCTAAACCCTAAGTATCTCCAGAACGTGCTGTCGGTGCCGATCGCCGTTTCCTTGAAAGGCTTTCCTAATTCCTAGACCCCACCCTATCAACTTAAAGGGGGCGCAGCAAGGGACCATCATTTCGAGAACTTTGCCGAATGCTTTGGGTTTGCATTGGAGGTTGATGCCCTCCCCACCCCTCTCCCCCCCCACCCCCCCTCCCCTCCCCTCCCCTCCGCTCCCCTCCCTCCCCTCCCCTACCCCCCCCCCACCCCCCCCCCCCCCCCCCCCCCCCCGCCTTCCTTGGGTTGAGGGATAGAGCTACGCAGGCGCTCATCAGAAGAGAGTGAGAGTGAGTGAGTGAGTGCGTGAGCAACTGTCAACCGTACCCAGGGTCAATGCACCTACGTGTTTTTCTTGGACCTCAAAAAAAAGGTTCCTAGATAGTGGCTTTTAGTCCAAGTATGTCAAGGTGCATGGCCCTTACGCATCGGATTTCATCCTCCCCAAAGACTACAGAACTGTAGACCCTAAACCCTAACCCCCAAGACAGTGGGCTGAAGCTCATCGAAGGTCTCCAGCCGCGGCAGGAAAAGTATATCTATTGGGCCGCGCCCAGAGATTGCAGCGGTTTCAGCCAGAGATCGTTAGGAGCCCAGAACGGCACCGTAAACCCTAAACTACCCTAATTCCTGTCTAGTGCAGTAGAAGCCCCAAGCCCATAGTGAGCACATCCAGTTAGAACATCCAACCCCGTCACCTAAAGCTTAAGCCCATGTCTTTACATGCTGAGGGTCTGGAGTTTAGAATGGTATTTGAAGGGTAGTTACGGGTGAGGGTGTTAGCCTCAGGCAAGTGAAGTGGGGATACACTAAGGTTTTGGTGTGTGTGTGTGTGCATTCATGTAATATATATATATATATGTATGTATAGATAGATAGATATACATATATACATATGCATAGTGCGCCTTCTCTCAGGGATTTTGTGAGCGTGTATATGTATGTAGAAGTGCATGTATGGGGGGGTGCGTCCTTTTGAGGGTACAATGAAAACCCTACTTCAATTTCTTCATCCTCCCAATCCCGAAAACCTAGAGGGCCTACTGCTTCACTCCAGTGTTGAATGCACCCTGAGCCCTAAACCCTAACGACCCTAAGCCCCTGAACCTAAACCCTAAACCCTAAACCCTAAACCCTAAACCCTAAACAGTGGCCTGCAAGCAGCTGAGTCCGGTGTTTGGTATGCCAGCAAGGATGAGGTGCAGCAGTCTGGAGTTTAGGGTTTAGGGTTTAAATCCGTCGGAAACCCATGCCCAAACCCGACCTTCCAAAGCTTTTCTACACTTGTATAACAACTTTAATATGGTAGTAGAGTCATAGAGTAATATAAAAAGAAAAGCATGCTAAGACAACCTTTTTGGGGGGCCTCTCGGGTCGGGACACAAGCAAGGTTTGCAAGTTAAACCCTCAATCCTCAGCCCTGGAATCAGCCGAAAAAACCTCCCTAAACCCTACACCCCAAACCCTAAACCCTAAACATAACCATTAACCCAAAAAATAGGTGGCTTCGGGCCGTCTGGGTTGCTACCAGGGTTTGGCTTCAGGTTTCGGGTTTGGGTTTAGAAGTACCCTGAGGCTCTCACGGGCTCTTCGGTTCCTGGGGTCCAGGTTCCTAGAAATACTTGCCTTCAAAGGCAGTAGACACCGTAATTTCACATGTATATCTACAGACATGCATATATATATATATATATATATGCAGTTCCTATATGATCGCTTCAGGGCCCAAGTATATACTACTGAATGTAGGTAGAATGGGTCCGTTGCGTTTGGGGGTTCCTTTGAGCCTGAGTATCGGTTTTGGGGCTGACCAGGTCTCAGACCTTTTTGTGCTGTACCGACTGGCGTTCAGGAGTCTGCACGGGCTGCTGAGCTTTGAGCTTTGAGCTTCGGTCAAGGGTTCAGGGGTTTAGGGTGGCCTGTGTGCCAGACGCAGGATACAGAACCGTCAAGCCCTTCAATCAAGGGTTGACAGCATGCTAGACCCTAAACCCTAAACCCTCGTCGGCTAGAGCTTTTTCTAGCTTCATAGCATCCCTCCTCTGCCCTAAATCCACAGCTTCAGAAACTCGAAGCCCATCCCAGCCAATGACCTCAGCTGTTCGCCACCCTACACACTGAACCCTAAACCCCAAACTCTAAACCCTAAACCCCAAACCATAAAGCGCAGGTGCCCTCAAAGTCCGTCTCGCTTGCGACGGCCTCTCAGTGCGTGCTGCGGACGTCAAGCGGACCGCTGGCCCCTAATAACCTTTGGCCCTTCCCGGAGAGCCCCAAAACTGTAAGGTTGTTTAGGGTTTAGGGCTTCTAACCAGCCCAAAAAGTCCATCTACCTATATGGTATATATATATATATTTTTTATTATTTAGGCCCTATGTAGTAGCCCAAGCATATGCTCTCTCTCTCTCTATATATATATATGTAGGTACATGGACCCTTTAAGGTAATCAGGACCTGGTCTCTATTTCCGGCGCCCGAAGCCCTGCATACCCACTAAGTTGGACCCAGAGGATATTCCCTTTTGAAGGGTGTCGGTTCCCTTACCCTAAACCCTAAACCCTAAACCCTAATAAGCCCCTTTAAACAAAAGAGGGCACCCTTGTCATTCATAGGTTGCTCTTGTGAATTTCCTGTTCAGGGGGGGCCGAAGTTCCTGTACCCTTTGAACAAATCACTAAACAAAAGCATGCCCGGGGGTTTAGGGTTTAGGGTTTAGGCTTTAGGGTGGGGAGCTTCTCATGCGGTGCAAGCCCCAGGAGGCTTCAAAGGCTTGGGGCTGACTTGGAAGCTCCTTTGACTTCGGAAGTCTACTTAGTAACCCCCAGAAACCCTCTTACAATAAACCCTACCTATGAATGAAGTCAAGAGGGCTTCCAAGTAGGGCTTAGCAGCCCACAACCTGCACCCAGGAACAAAGGACACCCGAAGCCCGAAACCCGAAACCCGAAACCCGAAACCCTAAACCCTAAACCCTAAACCCTAAACCCTAAACCCTAAACCCTAAACCCTAAACCCTAAACCCAGCTGAGCCCCGGAAGCCTTCCGTAAACCCCCGCACTGAGGCCCCGCAGCTGCCAGCTGATATGAGCCCCGGGAGGGATTAGGGTTTAGGGTTTAGGGTTTAGGGTTTAGGGTTAAGGATTTAGGGACTTAGGGTTTAAATAAGTTGAATACGCTAAACCCTTGCGGGTTGCGGGGGCTCGGTTGAGGTTACCCTAATACCCAAACCCTAAACCCTCAATTCCTCGTTCCTATAGGTTGCTCCGGGACCTGACATTATGCTTGTACATACGGTATGCAGCCAATGTTCTGCTGCGTGCTCGGCCGAGCGCCGTTCGTGCGACGAATGCACAAAGGAGCGCTCGCACTGCTTGGGGCCTGAGTCAATGCCCTGAGCTTTGCTGCAGCTGCTTTCATCACCGGGACCGTTACCCTCCAAGGACTTCATGGATTAGAAAGCAGCACATCGTGATATTTGAGCAACATGGCAACTTCCGAGAGGTTTATGTCCAGGAGTTGTCCTTGCCCCGGTGTAGCACTAGGCACACCACCCTAAACCTCAACCCTGAAGCCTGAACGGCAGCTGGAAGTAGGCCTTAGGAGAGCGAGAGAGAGAGAGAGAGAGAGAGAGAGAGAGAAAAAAAAAAGAGTGTGAAGGACAAGCAGAGCCTTCATGTATGATTTGCTTAAGACCCCCGCCCCCAAAAGGAAAACACACACACACACACACATATAACTATTTTCCTTACAAGGGCGGATTGCTATCCTTTGTGCTTCGGGAGTTTTCTTAGGCAAATTGTAGTCATGGTTTGGGGTTTTGGGGTTCAGGGCGTGACTCCTAAACCCTAAAGCACATGTGGCACCAGGCGAGAGCCCAGGGGGCACGCGCCCGGTTTCAGAGTTGGAGCAAGCCCTCAGACAGGCCGGGCCTACCCTAAGACCTTTAAGTCTACCCAAGGCTCCAATGTAGTTCTTTTTTTCGGTTAGTTATAGAGGTTTCCAGAGTACTACCCCAAAAAGATACTACACATGACATAGGAGCTTTTGGGTATCAAAGAGATCTAGAGGCGTTTTCGGATTTAGGGTTTTAGGGTTTAGGGTTTAGGGTATGGTGTCTCGGGTTTTAGGGTGCATCAACCTTGCTCAGGGAGTTTGGTTGATGCGAAGGGTCCAGGCTTCCGTTTGTTCTGTGTGTGTCTTCTTCCTGGGAGGGTGTACTGTTTATAGGGCTTGGGAGTATGCCAACAGTGACTAGAATCGAGCGGCTTCGATTCACAAGGCTCAAGCAAGCCTTAAACCCCAAGTAAAAAGCCCTTAGATGCCCTTTTTTTTCGCGCCGGGCGGAGCAGCAGGGGTGGGGGCGGGGAGCAGGAGCAGGAGCAGGAGGAGGAGGAGCAGGAGGAGGAGGAACAAGAGGAGGAGGAGGAGGAGGAGGAGGAGGACGAGGAGGATCGGCACGGACGTGGGTTTGCCTCTACCTGGACCTGGAGAATAACCAGGTGCCTGAACTATTGCGTGCCTTTCCTCCCTTATCTACCAGCATGCTACTCTAGTCCGGGCTCAGATGTTTGAATTTGTGAATGAGATGAGCTGTTGCAAAGTGCACCGCCCCAAATATATACGTGAGTTGCGGCTGAAGCCTTTGGGGTTGAAGGTGTGTGTGTGTGTGTGTGCTGCCAAGCGGACTCCACAAACACGCAGGCAGCAAACTCATGGACTGAGTTCGGAGTTTGCCAGTCATAGTCGGCAAGCTTCGTTTGATTCAACCAATCTTTAGTATCCCCATCCCGTTATATATATATATGTATGTTAGTTACATATACATGTCTTCTTTGGTGCGTGAGTATCCAAGAAAGTACTGGGTAGTCTTTCAATGGGTTTGCAATTCTTAGGGTGGTCTCCATCTTAGTACTTTCAAAAGCTTTGTTTCGCGCATTTGAACTTTCCATCTTGTTACACAACGTTGTGCTTAACCAGTCTAGTGGGTTCTACTGAGTTCTTGTTAACGTGAGTACTTTTGTTGCTCTCGTTCCTTGAATACTCGAAGACAGACTTGCCAGAACCCTGAACCCTATACACCGTGAAGCCCTCGACCCCGAAGCTTTGACCCGAAAGCCGCCAACCCAAGCCAGAGGATTTCGGCTCTAGGGTTTAGGGTTTAGGGTTTAGGGTAGGGTTTGACAGGTGGCAGGTGGACACATCTACCATAGCTCCGGCCTCAGTTCGCGCTGTTTGGGGGGTGGAGGTTTACTTTATATCGGACCCAGAGGAGGGCCCTTATTCCCTATTTTTCAGGGTTTCGCTTCCCTTCTCATCCGCTTTAAGACAGAAAGTGCGCCCTTGATCTTCCTAGGTTCCTCATAGGGCCCCAAACCCTAAACCCCAAACCCTAAACCCTCAACCCTCAACCCTAAGGTCTAGCTTAGGGTTGTCTCACCGGGCAGCGGCCGGGAACTCCTAGGAGATGGAGGTTCGACCGGACGCGGGGGGGGGGGGGGGGCAGCCTAAGCCGCGGAGGATGCTTGTGCGTATAAGCTAAGAGGCCTTTTTTTTTGTTTGACCCTGAACTTTTAAAGCCTCAACCCTAAACAACCCCTACATCCTGAACCCGAGGCCCTAAACCCCAAGCCTTTTTTGTGGTTGCGGCCTCACAGCAAGAGGGGAGGGGGTCCCTAGGCAGAGACCAAGTAGGATGTAGAGGATTTAGGGCTTAGAGATTTAAGGGTTGAAGGGTCTTGGGTTTTCATTGCTTCTGGGTCGGGGTACCCACAGAGCCGGTACCCCACAAGTAAGCAATGCCCTGTACTTGAATTCATAGTTAGGACTGTCAATTCCTCAAGCAGTTCTTAAGCACTCTGGGGCTCTTGCCTTAGGGGTCTAAGTTTTAGCCCGTAGGGTTTGCTTAGACAGCGCGCGGACGCGCGGGGAAGCTCACACTGCAAGGACGACCCCCCCCCCCCCTGACTATACTAGCTCGAACTAAGGAACTTAGAACCTAGAAAAAAAATATATATGTCTATATGTATATTATAATCCGAGCACCTGTTTAATTAAACCCCCCAGATTTAAAGAATTTTTTTTTCCCCGGAAGCCCGCCGGAAGACTACTTTCCATTAGGGTGGATTTCGGCTGGAGATAACCCCCCACATTTAAAGAAATTTTTTGGGAGGGTTGCAAAATTTTGAATATCAGTTTTAATAGAGATTCTATACAGTCCTATTGTTTCCTATTGTTTTCAATACGTTCTTATTGTTTTTTAATAGAGAAACCGCACGGGGCCATGGTCCAACTATTGCGGAACCCTGCCTTCCTTATTGTGGCGGGGGGGGGGGGGGGACCCCTCCCAATTAAACAGGTGCTCGGATTATATATATATATATATATACATATATATATTTTTATTTATCTATTTATTTACCACTCATAAGCCCAGTTTCAGGCCCTTTACAAAGCTGCAAAAAACTCGGGGCGCCCATGTTGAGTTCGGGCGCCTCCTAGCCCGAGACCGATGGATTTCTCGTCTGTTTAGGGTTTAGGGTTTAGGGTTCACGTGGTGGCTCATGGTTATTAACCAAAAACAGCTGTACTTATAACTGTACTTATAACTGCACTTATAACTGTACTTATAACTGTACTTATAACTGTACTTATAACCATTTCAGGGCACTTAAGGGGCTCATAAGTGGCTTATAAGTACAGTTAGTTATACTTGGTTAATGAGTACCATGAACCTCCAGGTACGAACCATATCTCGCTTTCAGGCATCCATGCCCTTGGGCCGCCCAAAACTATAGGGTGGCTTTTGGGACATCTTCTACTTTCCCGAAATGGGTTTATAAGGGACCCTATGACATAAATAGTTTTCCTGAAATGGGTTTAGAAGGGACCCTATGACAGAAATGTTTTCCTTAAATGGGTTTATAAGGGACCCTATGATACAAATATTTTTGAGGAGGTTTTTTTCAGGCCAACCCAGAAAACATTTTTCAAATAAAATAGGAGGTTGTGGTGACAAGAGACGTCCCAGGAGCGGTCTTGGTGCAGACCGCGCTTCGTGCCCTAAACCCTAAACCCCAAACCCCAAACCCTAAACCCTAAACCCATGCTGCTCAGGGTGACACGGTACATGTGTACGTTCACAGCTTCACTTCTGCAGCATGCTGCACGCTGTTAGGGGTCAAAGTCGAAGCAATACATCTCACGTTACATTCCTTGTTTGCCTGGTATCCCAGCTGTCATACCTTGTCTGTCTACCTCATTTCTCTTTCTACATTTTTTACTAGACACAAATTTGGTTACCCTCCCGATAGGAACTTACAATCCGAAGTCTGTAGCCCTAAACCCTAAACCCTGAACCCTAAACCCTAAACCCCAAACCCCAAATGGACGGCTGCAAGCGCCCTCGCATTCTCAGGACATGGCGCTGATCTCAGATGGGGCCATCCGGCGACTCCCGGCTTCCTTCCGCGAGGCCCGTAGGGCTGTGCTTTAGGGTTTAGGGTTTAGGGTTTAGGGTTTAGGGTTCACAGGGTCCATGTACCTATCTGGTATCACTTGGGTCCGAAAGCTACTATGGAGGAACCTCGTTAGGGCCCAAGTATATACTATGTAGGTGCATGGATTCTTAGGCTGTTGAACATATATATGTATATGTGGGTACACGGTATCACTGTTTCTGATAGGATATGTACTGTCCATGTATATATATATATATGTGTTTATACTGTGTATCACGCTGTAATCTGTGTATATTTGAGCGTATCGTATGAGCCGCCCATCACCCACGACGCAGGATCAACAAAAGCAGCTTTTGGTCATCAGACTTAACTTATTGGTGATGTGTTGGATGTTCCATGCTACATATATCTGTATGTACGTATGTTTATGTAGCTGGCTGTAGTAGGACTACTTGGAGGTTCATGGTACTTCATAGCCCAATTCTAACTGTGCTTATAACCCAATGATGACCATATTCGGGCACTTGGGGGGCTTGTAAGTGGGTTATAAGTCCAGTTAGAACTGGTTAAAAAGTACCCTGAACCTCACAGTAGGGGGGTTCCCCTGGAGATGTATAAGGGCTTGGGTTTGCGAAGCTTCCAATGCCGGGATGCCGGGATGAACAGGTCTTGGGGCGTGACTGAACGGAGGGTTTAGGGTTTAGGGTTTAGGGTTTAGGGTTGCTAAACCTCACACTCTAGTTGTCCCAGCTATGAAGTATCTGATCTCCATCTAACGCTAAAGCCCTAATCTTTCAACCCCCAGCCTTATGATGCGAACTTAAGTCTAAGTTCCTAAACAACCCAAAGAGCCCAATACCCCTTAACTACGGAATATTCCTTGATTCCGATTGAGGATCCCTATATATATATATGTATATAAATAAATTAAGACATACAGTAGAGTTGAAACATGGTTTAAGGACGGTTCGTGCTGGGATTCCCTTTAGCATCCCTCGTGGTGTAGGAGGAGGAATGATGTTCCAACTTTGGGGAGTTTACTGCCCTATAACCCTGAACCCTAAGCCCTAAACCCAGATGGTCATGTCAGCCCACATAAGAGGGGCCGTCTGATACTCCTTGACCCTGAACCCTAAACCCATATGTTCCTTAATTCAAGGGGTATAGAGCGCTCTCTGAGGAGAGACCCGTCAAACTCGGTATGGGGGTTTAGGGTTTAGGGTTTAGGGGTTTTAGCCCTATCAGGCGCACGCCTTGGGGGTTTCCACCGTCGAGCACCGTGGGTTTAGGGTTTAGGGTTCAGGGTTTAGGGTTTAGGGTTCAGGGTTCGGGGTTTAGGGTTTAGGGTTTAGGGTTTAGGGTTTGGGGTTTAGGGGCTTTTTGACACGGGGACAGTATACTGGAATTAGATGCTGGGATCCTCTTGGCTGGTGTTTTCGGGTTCTTTTGTCAAAGTAGTTTGATGGCCGTGGCTGCCGGACTGCCGTTGCGCGCACTCGATTCATGGCGACCGAGAGGTCCCAGAGGTCCCGAAAGCCCTAAAGCGTTAAACCTTAAACCTCCAAAGAATTACAAGTATTTTTTCACAGCATTCACAGGGCGCTTCATAAAGTCTTTGGGCCGTTGAGATTCCATTCACAATAGCCTCTGGAGGTTTCCTTTTTCTAGTCGAAGTCGATTTGTCTCTCCTCTTTGCAATGCTTCGTGTGCTGATCCAGGGGTTATTCCTGCCTCATCTGGAAAAGGGCCCAACTCCTCGCATGATCTGCTGGGGGGTGGGAGTTTCAGCGAACATCTTCATAAGTTTCAAGCGCAGTTAACTACCAGTAGCGCACGAATTCCGGAAACTGACATCACAAGCCCAATGGCAGCAGTTGCATTTCTTGCCTGCCCCCTTCTGTAGGACCTTACGAACAATGAATTACTTGGAAGCAAGCGCCTTAGGTTCTTTTTAGTGCTTGGATCCGCCTGTACGCCATATAAACCCTGTAAATCCTGAGCTGCGCTATCGGAAAGGAGTCACTCAACTCCTGAAATTGCTTGCAATCCTATTTAGGCTTTCAATACAACGTATCGGTTTTGGTAAGGATAGGTAGGCTTGCTTGCCCAGCCCCGCAATGTACCGAAGCCGCTGCCCCTGCAAAACCTATAGAGCACGGCGGTTTAAGCTGATTGCGTGGCGGGACCTAGGACGCCAAGCCCGTGGCCTCAATTAAGGGTTTAGGGTTTAGGGTTTAGGGTTATCGGGCTTTTCTTGAAGGCAGACATGTTGAAAGGCTTCGGTGTCTCGGCTGCGGGGCACCATGCCTGTGAAGCTTCCGCGAAACAGCTGGGCTTGCTTTCCACAAGTCCCAAAGGACCCATGTACCTTTATAGTATACACTTGGGCCTTAAAGGGGTTCCTATGTAGTAGCTTTAGGGCCCAAGAATTTTCTATACAGGTACATGGATCCTTTGGGAGTTAATCAAGCATGGAAGCTCGAAAATTGAGGCCGAAGTCCTGTAAGTTAAACATTAATGTTGGACCTGGTCCGGTGGGGGCCTCCTCTATAAAGTCCATCTGCCTGAATTCTTCAGGGCATCCTGACCATCTGACTGTTTGGGGGTCCCTCTTTAAAGTCAAACGGTTACCGAAATCCGGCATTTTTGTTTCAGGACTTGGGGCTTGTTTTAAAGGATTTAGGGCTTGTTTTGAAGCAAGCTTTAAACCTAAAAGGCCGGGCTTTTGAATCTTAAAGGCAGGTCTCTTTTCCAAGACCCCAAAACCCCGGAATCCCAACAAAGCCGAAACCACGGATTCCCTTTTCAAAACCATATAAATAATTGTCTGGATCAATCCGGCAAAGGGGTGGTCCTGGAGGCCCAACCTCGAATAAAAGGCACTGTTTCGGGACCCGATTTAATGTCCCGGCCGCGAGGCCTGGATTTCCAAAAAATCGTATGGATCCTGATTAAATTCATAGAAACTCATCCCTTTGAAATTCAGATGGATCCCCTTAAGTTCATATAAAGTCATCCCTTTTTAAATTCCTTGAATTCATATATAAACTCATCCCTTTTAAACTCATATGGATCCCTTTTGAATTCATATAAACTCATCCCTTTTGAAATCCCGTTTAAATTCAGATAACCTCATCCCTTTTAAGTTCATATGGATCCCTTTTTAAATTTATATAAACTCATCCCTATTGAGATCATACAAAATCCCGGGCCCGTTTAAAGAGGGCAAAATCCAGCCTCGACTGTTCAGGCCGGGGGGCGGGGCAACACATTAAACAGGGTCCAACATTATGGACCCCCGGACGTCGAAGGGCCTGTCGGGTGCCCTAAACCCTAACCTTAAGCCCTAAACGTGCAGGTTGCCTTGGTGGAGCTCAAACGAGTTCTCAAGCCAGGAGGTGGAGCGCTTTTCGGGTTCAGGATATAAGATTCGATTGAATATGTTTAGCTCTTGGTCCCACAACCCGACACCCCAAACCCTGCACCCTTTACCTGAACAGGGATTAGCCTCTTTGGGCGAGAGTGGGGGCCCTCTCAAGCGGTTCGCGGGCTGGGGATCTCCCGGGCAATAACACGCTTCAGCTCTGGAAGTACATAATCGCATACAACGCACGCATGTTGATGTATACATCTATATCTTGATGTTTCTGTATGTGTGCTGTATATATACATATATATATATATGGGTATATGTATATGTACATATGTGTATATGTATATACACACATTCATAGACGAAGTATTGCTTGCGTGTAGCTGTCCCAAAGTGCCCAAAGTCTGAAGAATAAAGCCGCTTCTGGGACACGTAACTATTTATTTATTTGGCTGCCACAATCTG
This sequence comes from Symbiodinium natans, assembly GCA_905221605.1. Taxonomy (NCBI): domain Eukaryota; class Dinophyceae; order Suessiales; family Symbiodiniaceae; genus Symbiodinium; species Symbiodinium natans. The sequence goes on from CAJNDS010000413.1 coordinate 837,221, forward strand.
ACATAAGGACCCTGCGTGTCAGTCATAGCGTCCACTTCGGGCTTGGCCTAGCCAAATAGTCCTTTGTACAACAAGCACAGTGCCCGCAATGCTACAGAGCCCGTCCCTTCTGGTTGAGGCCGTCTTTATGCTGTGGCCTCGAATGAGGATGAGGAGGTTCCTGTCACGAGTCCTAAGTCTTGAGAGCACTAAACCCTAAATGCCAACCGCTATAACCCCCAACCCTAAACCCTAAACCCCAAACCCTAAACCCTAAACCCTAAACCCTTTGAATCGATAAGCTGAGGGCTTGGGGGTTTAGGATTTAAGGTCGTATGAAGGGGTTTCGGGGGCTTAGGGGTCTACTCACAGGGCTTTAAGGGGTTTAAGGGGCTTAAGGTAACCACAGAAGTGGGCAAATAACTCGGTCTTACGGGGTTTGGGGGGCTTAGTGATTTTCGGGGGTCTAGGGCCCTGAGCTGGAGCGCATGTTGCTCTTGGCTGCCAACACTATTCATAGCACAGCGACTACCGCTCCTCACACTAGAACTGGGGTTTAGGGTTTAGGGTTCAGGGTTTTGGGCAGGAGCTTGGTGTGGTGCTTTCGGATATCTGGCTCTGGGCGTTGCGAAGTGTTCTGACTTTTACATAGAAAGGGCATGAGCTGAACCCCTGCACTCCCATCAGCTCCCCATGGGTTTAGGAGTTAATGGGGGTTGAGGGGTTGAGGGGTTAAGGGGTTGAGGGTTTTGGGGTTTAGGGTTTAGCGTTTAGGGTTAGGGGGTTTAGGGAGTTTAGGGTTTTTTAGGATTTGGGGCTTGATGCTCCAGGCCTACCAGGGCGACTGGGAAGAGGGCATGAAGGGATCGCTGTTCGACAAGGCCGGGCTTGTCAATTGCTAGGGTTTTGGGTTTAGGGTCTAGGGTTGACGGTTTAGGGATTTGGGGTTAGGGTTTGTCATTTGCTGTTTCCAGGGTTTGGGCGGCTTTGTGATTTCAGGGCTTAGGGCTTTTGTGCTTTGGGCTTGCAGGTTTGAGGAGTACCCAAAACAGGCACCCGAATTCACCAAACCCTAAACCCTAAACCCTTAGGTCCATGCACCCATACAGTACGTACTTGGGCCTGCTTCACTCCTCTATTGATAACCCTAAACCCTAAACCCTAAACCCTAAACCCTAAACCCTAAACCCTAAACCCTAAACCCTAAACCCTAAACCCTAAACTCAAGCAGGTTGGCTTCGAGCTGCAAGCTGCAAAGCAGGGTGAGTGTGGCCTCACCGTCGGCTACTTCAGGACCTCATGGAAGGGCCTTGGGGGTAAATTTGGGGTTAGGGTATTTAGAGGGTGTATAGGGTTGAAAGGGTTTATGAAGTTTATGATGGGGTTTACAGGATTTGCGGGATTTCAAAAGGGGGTTTCTCCCTCAAGACTGGTCTCTGAGGGACTCCAAGGGTTTGTGATTTAGGGTTCACCCGAAGGCCCCCCTTCCCCCCCCCCCCCCCCCCCCCCCCCCCCTTCCCACGCAAGCCCTAAACCCTAAGCCCCTAAACCCTAAACCCTGAACAGGGTTTAGGGTCTCGGACTGAGGATTATTCTCTGCAGTCTCTATGGGTACATGGACCTTTTGGGTCAGGCTCCAGATGAGCTCGAGGTAGCGGACACCTGTTGCTGCTTTTGGTGACCAGAGGGCTCATGGTAGTACGTTTAGGGTTTAGGGTTGAGGGTTGAGGGTCTAGGGGTTAGGGTCGAGGGCTCAATTAAGGCTCTTGAGTAATAATGAAGCCTAATTCAGGTCTTTTAGTGGGGTGAACCGAGAGGGGGCAGTGTAGAGGGGGGGGGAAGAGGGAAACCATGACATTTCCTTCCGCAAAGCCCAACGCCCCTCCTTCCGTTGGCTCAAAGGAGTCGGTCTTGATGTTAAATCTTGGAGGGTTTATCCGCAAGTTTAAAGTTTAAGGTTTTTTAGGGTTTTGTGCGGCTGCGCCGACTGCCCCCCGCCCCCCCCCCACCCCCCCCCCACCCCCCCCCTTGCCCCCCCCCACCCCCCCCCGGCATCTCATCAGGGGCTTCGGATTTGCAGCAGTAAAGAAACAGCAGTATTCTCTGGATTAGCCTATCATTTAAGTATTGTAACTTGAAGTAGGCTTGTTCAAATTTAATGCTGGTTCGCATGGTCCCCCGGATTTTTTGGGTGAGGGTTGGAGGGGGTAAGGGGCGTGATGGTCATTAGCTGAGTTGTGCTGTGGGCTAATTTTAAATTTCCCTTCTTTCCCTTTCAAGGGAACCTATTCATATATAATTTTCAAAGGGCCTTAACACACCACTCAGTTCGGGTACAGCATGAAGGAGCCCAGCCCCAGGCAGATTCATTCCGTTTAAGGGGAGTGTATGTGGCTACCAGGGCCCTCTAGTTGAGATTTCAACTTGCGACGACTCAGTCGCTTCGGGTCTTCAGGCTGCATTGCTCAGAGTTTACCGGGATTTCGGCGTCTGGTTCAGGGGCAGCGAGTCCAGTCAAGCATCCTGACCAGGAAGAGGGGCATCCGCAAAAAGAAGCCGAAGTTGAAGCGGGTGCCGTGGCTGTCCTCATGGACCCTACGCTACTATTTGGTTAAGAACCCCTATTCTTCCTTCTCAGGTTAATGTAGGGGCTTATTATTGTTTTTTATTTTTGGGGCCGGGGCCGGGGGGGGGGGGGGGGGTTCTTAAGCAAATAGTAGTCAGGATCCATGTACCCATATAGTATAGACCTGGGTTGGGCCCTAGAGCTACCATGTGGGTTTAGGGTTTTGGGTTGAGGGTTTAGGGACTTGAGCTGGCTTACTGCAAGGGGGGCTCTTTGTAAGGGCGCCGGGCTACTGCCTTGCATCCGTGGGATTTTTGGGGTGATGTGGGCACTGCACAACCCTAAGCCCAAACTGTACCTCTGAAACCCTACAGTAAACTCCCAAAAGTTGGAGCATCATAATCCTTTTACCCCAAGAGGGTGCTAAAGGGAATCCCAGCACTAATCGTCCTTAAACCATGCTCCAACTTTATGGAGTTTACTGTAAAGCGTCAACTACAACCCAATACCCCTTAAGTAAGGAATGTACCCTCCATATATATATATATAAGACACATTAGACTTGTCTTTGTTTTTTGCTTGTGGGGGGGGGGGGGCTCTTTATGATTCAAACATATCTTCCTTAGCTAAGGGGTGTTAGCTCTTTGGTTACACCAGAGTCTCAATCAAGCACGAAGAAAACGATCCAAGATGCGACAACCCCAGGAATGAACCCAGGGTGCGAACGGATTTAGGGTTTCAAGGTTTAAGGGTTTAGGGTCTAGAGGGTTTACAGAGTTTGGAGGGCTTAGAGGGTTTAGGTTTTTTTTGGGTTTGAAGAGAGAACTTAGTTTAAGGGTTTAGGGTCTAGAGTGTTTAGAGGGTTTAAGGTTTTTTTCGGGTTTGCAGAGAAACTTAGGGTTTTCGGTCCGAAACCCTTGTAGTTCCTGTGTTTGGCAGCTATTGTCTTCTTATGATGCTCTAGCCTTCGTACTAGTTCGCTACTTCGGCACCCCCTCCCCTCCCCAAAGAGGAACTGGATTGAGAGGTCTGCCTGCATTCCTTTCAAAGGGCTGAGGGTTTTAGGGGTTGGAACTCTTCCTTCGTTTACGTTAGCCGTTTTTCAGAGATCCAGGTATAGGTAAAGCTCCGAACCTTGAAGCTTCTGAACCCCGAAACCCTATACCCTAAACCCCCATCTTAAGGGTTTAAGGTCTTTAGGGCTTATCATGGGTTCCCCTACTACCCCCCTCTCTCCCACCACTCGAGGCTCCCCCCTTTAATTGCCTTAATTAGGCGTGAGTATCCCTGAATAGCTTGAATTATGGGGGGAACCTGGGGGGGGTCGTGGGGGGTCGTTTAGAGGGGGATAGTAGGGGAACCCCTAAACCCTAAACCCTAAACGGGGGTAATCGGGAAACCCATGATCTTAAGATGCTCCCTAACCCTCCTTTAAAGGGTTCTGAGGTATGGACCCTATACAACTTAACTTGTATAGGGTATATAAGGGGTATGCAAGGGGGGGGTACCCTTTGAGGGCCGATACTGCGTCATGGGTTCCCCTGCTACCCCCTCTATACTACCCGCTAGTTTCCCCCCATAATTAAGGATAGTTAAGGATAAAAAAGCCTCATTGAGGTTATTTTCGGGGGGAGCCTGGGGGGAGTAGTACAGAAGGGGGGTAGTAGGGAAACCCGTGACTAAGGGACCGTATTACTATCCTAAGATTGCCTCGCCAGTCCAACGCCGTCTCTTTTGACGTCGACCCCAACGAGTTGAGTGCGCTGCTGGAGGGCGACGATTAGCTCCCGCCGTCCTATGCGAAAAAGCTGTGAGGGTTCAGGGTTTAGGGTTTAAGGTTTAAAGGTTTAAGGTTTAGGGTTTAGGGTTTGGGGTTCAGGGTGTAGGGTTTAGGGCGCCTAGCTGGCTAGCTCTAAACAGTTTGGGTGCCTCTCAGGTGCTCAGAAGCTATGTATTAAATATGCCTCACTTTTGTTTAGGGTCCTGGTATATACAGGGCATTACAGGGCCATGGAGGTGCTATGCAGGAGCCCATTAGTGCCCAAGTGTTTACGGTATAGGTACATGGACCCAAAGGGTGTATAGTAGCACTATTCAGATTAGCGTGACTGCTTTTTAATACACGCATGTGTTCTTCTTTCCACCATGGTCTTTTCTGAATCAAACCCCTGCCCCGGAAACCTTCCTCTCCAACTGCACGGAAAGCTGCCGCAGCTTTCAACCTTCTGCCTGTACCGGAAATAAAGGACCAACATACACCATCACTCGGGTTTAGGGCTTAGGGCTTAGGGCTTAGGGCTTAGGGTTTAGGGTTTAGGGTTACGGGTTTAGGGTTTAAGCTTATGTTTCGCACGGATCTACAGGTGCCTCTCGGTAACCCTGAACCGAACTCCACCAACAGAAACATCCCCACCAGACCCAGGTGCAACCCTAAACCCTAAACCCCAAACCCCTAAGCCCTAAACCCTATACCCTAAACCCCAAACCCCTAAGCCCTAAACCCTAAACCCTAAACCCTAAACCATTCTGCCACCGCCGGCCTTGCAGGTATCACAGCTTGTAGTCTAGATTGGGGAGGGTCCGGTGCTGGGCCGATATACTGCAGCCGCGGCCTTCCTGGAGACATAGCGCTCAGGCTTGGGTGTAGGGTTTAGGGTTTTTTTTTTTTTGCCGTCCGCACATCTCCGCACTACATGTAATTTCCAAACTCTCTAAACCATCCAAACTCTGAGCAACGAAGCTGAACCTGCACCCGGACCCTCTCCCACGGCCACACCACCGGCCTCCCGCGGGGGGAGGTGGGGAGGGAGTGCGCACAAGCCCAGCCAAAGTTGGATTTAGGGTTTAGGGTTTAGGGTTTAGGGTTTAGGGTTTAGGGTTTAGGGTTTAGGGTTTGGGATGGCAAAGGTAAGGAACCATAGCAAGGGGTCATGTAAGCTTCCTGTGAGCAAGCTGTTGACCAGGTGGGACATCCTAACCCTAAAACCCGAAACCCTAAACCTGAAATTTCAGGGTTTTCTTCTATGGATGACACTCCCTGGCCAGGAATGGCATATCAGTTCGTTCTGACCTGGTGCCTTCGCCACGGCTGATCTTCTTGCCGGGGAAATTCTTAAACCCCAAGCCCTAAAAATGCCATAGCGTGTCCAGTCAATAACTGAGCTTCAAACTTCTTCGCTTCCTGGTTGATATATATGTATATATATATACATATGTATGCACATATGTATGCGGGAACATCAAGTTCTGACCTTATTCATACTATGGTGGTTGCAGTTGTAAGCTCAAAGCCGCGGCAGCGATTGCCGGCATAGGACTTGATGAGGCTTGCGGGCAGTTTGTGGAGACCTATCTGCCCACTGAACCCTGAACCCTAAACCCCAAACCCTAAACGTTTAGGGCTCTTACGGGTTTGGGGCTGAACCCTGGACCCAATTTGTGGATTTTGGGAACCTATGAAGCAAACCACAACGCTTGAACTTGACACCATACCAGGACGGGCCAGGACGGGCTAATAAACCCTAAACCCTAAACCCTAAACCCTAAACCCTAAACCCTAAACCCTATTATACCCTTTAAGCCCTTTACAGGGCCCTTTCTAAGGGTTGATTCCGGGGGCTTATACGGCCCTACTAGCCCATCCTTGTAAGCCCTCCAAGCCCTAGCCCCAAACGCGAGGCACATCAAGATGGAGGTTTAGGTTCGATTTAGGGTTTAGGGTTTAGGGTTTAGGGTTTAGGGTTTAGGGTTTAGGGTTTTGGCTTGCGGCCTGAGGGCGGAGGGCTTGCGGCATGGCATTCCCGATTGACTTGGCAGGGGCTGTTCTTCTGGAACTTTCTGAGCCGGAGTACTCTTGATTGAAGCCCAAAGCTGAAACCCTCAATCCTAGAAAGCTGATCAAGTTAAAGCCCTAAAGCCCTCAAACCCTAAACCCCCCAAAAGGACCTGACCCTGAAGTTCTAGAGGGCGTAAAGATCTCGTGCAAGATGTCGTGCCAGGTCCCTCCTAGCATGCGTCATTGGCACCATCGTCGCCTTTGGCCTCATAGGCTTCAGCCTCTATACGGGCTCAGGGGCGCTGGGTTTAGGGTTCAGGTTTTAGGGTTTAGAGCTGAGTGTTTCAGGGCTCAGGGTTCAGGGTTTAGGCTGAAGCTTCCAGGACGCAGTGTAGGCCCTCATTTTGTGGGGTGTAGCTCCCTGATGAACCCTTCAAGCAAACCCTCGACCCTAAACCCCAAACCCTAAACCCTAAAACCCGAAAGCCCTACAACCCTGAACCCTAAACCCTAGAACCCTCGAAGCCTAAAACCCTATAGAAGCCTAGAACCTTAGAACCCTAGAACCCTAGAACCCTAAAACCCTTAAACCCTAAAACCCCAAAACCCTAAAACCCCAAAACCCCAAAACCCCAAAACCCTAAAACCCGAAAACCCTAAAACCCTAAAATCCCAAAACCCTAAAACCCTAAAACCCCACAACCCTAAAATAACCCCAAAACCCTAAAACCCTAAACCCTAAAACCCTGAAACCCTAAAACCCCAAATTCCTAAAACCCTAAAACCTAAAACCCTGAAACCCCAAAACCCTAAACCCTAAAGCCCTAAAACCCTAAAGCCTCCAAACCCTCAAACCCCAAAACCCTAAAACCCCAAAACCCCAAAACCCTAAAACAACCCTAAAAAAAAACCAAAAACACCAAAACCCTAAAACCCTCCTGTCAGTCCCAGGCTCCTCGGGGACGTCCGTTGTTGGCCACTTTAGGATCAAAGCATTACCCTAAGCCCTTCAGGGTTTAGGGTTTAGGGTTTAGGGAGTAGTGTTTAGGGTTTAGGGTATAAACCCTAAACACCTGGAAACCTACGCCCCAAACCCCGAAACCCTGAAGCTCTCAAGCCCCTGTTATATAAGCCATGAAACCTGAACTCGGGTTCGGGGTTCAGCGTACCCTAAACGCTAGACCCTAAACCCTAAACGCTGGACCCTAAACCCTAAACGCTAAACCCTAAACCCTAAACCCGGCAAAGCCTATAAATCCTACACCCGACGCCTGGAATGACTCCGGCCCAGGGCTCCCGTACACTAGGCCTCCGCCAAAGCCTGCGCTCCGCCAGACAAACTAGGATGCCCAGTAATTAGTACCCTTATTCCCTTTTTTGGGGGCGTTTAGGTTCCCTTATAAACCCCTGTAAGCAAAAAAGGGCACCCTTTTTAAGCCTAGGTTACTGGGCAGCCTAGCAAACAAGGCAAATCTCTTGTCCCAAAAAGAAAGGATCCACAGTCAGGCCTAGTAACCTTAGTAACAAACTCCAACTCAGCCCCTTCAAGGATCTGTTCAAACCCTATACCCTAAACCCTAAACCCTTAACCCTGGCGCTCCTGGCAGTTTTTCTGTGGGGCGCCTACTTGGACAGGCCCGGACCTGAGCCGAAGGCAGCGTTAGAGGGTTCAGGGTTTAGGGTTTAGGGTTCAGGGTTCAGGGTTCAGGGTTTAGGCTTAGTCTAGGGCTTGGGGTGTCGAGATGAGAGGGATTCTGGGCTTAGGGGTGTAGGGTGTAGGGTTTGGAGAGGTTTAAGGGTGTAGCTTCCATAGGGTCTACGAGATTGGAAGGGTGACTGCATGGCGGGAGAGAGGGAGGGAGGGAGGAAGGCAGGGAGAGGCAGGGAGGGAGGGAGGGAGCCAGAGGGAGACAGACAGAGAGCTGTAATCTGGAAGGTATCCCCCCAAAACCCAAAACCCCAAGGCCCTGAACCCTCAGGATTCTGGGTTAAGGAGGGCTTAGAGTTTTGGGTTCAGGTCTTTTGTGTAAGAGGGCTGTTTTTCATGCTTGTTAAAAGAGAGTCAGGATGTTTAGTATTTCAATTGTTGGGAAGAAGCGGTCGGATTTGGGAATACGCTTCACAGAGTTGGTCCTTGAATTGAGGGTTTCGGGTCTAGGGCTTAGGGCTGAGGGCTTAGGGTTTACAGTTTGCATGAGCTCAGGGGTTTAGCAACGTAAGCTTCCCCAAATCCCCTCAACCCTCTCTCTCTCTTCTCTCTCTCTCTCTCTCTCTCTCTCTCTCTCTCTCTCTCTGTCTCTCTAATTCAAAATCAGCCGCCAAAACTGTGCACTTTCCCCCTCCCCCGCCCCCACCGCCTTCCAGACCTGCACCCCCCCCCCCTCCTTCTGCACCCCCCCCCAACCCCCACCCCCACCCCCACCCCACCCCACCCCCCCCCCCCCCCCCCCCCCCCCCCCCCCCCCCCCCCCCCGACCCACCCACCCAGCCCGATCTAAACATTAAGCTATTTGTGCTCAAGCGTTCGTTTTGTTTCTCCCAAGCCAAGGCACGAGCATGATCCCGGACGGATACGTGCTGCCATGTTGCTCCGAAGCAGGGAGAGGTCGTGGGTTCACGATGGTCTCCTTAGGAATTATGAGATTATGTGATTCTTTTTTGTTCTTCTAGAACCCTATAGCCTAAATCCTAAGAACCCCAAGAATGTTTGGTTACCAAGACGTTGCAATGAACGATGTGAAGCATGATTTATACCGTTGATTTTGTTGGGCTTTTCATGCGGCCTTTACTGCAGTTTATTTGGCCGCACACTATTTTCTGATTGTATTCACCGCGCAATATTAAGTGGGCGCATGTTGTTTTAAGTTTCTGGTTCATGCGCAAACATACTAATTATTAGCGTGTGAGATACAGTTTTTATATTATCATTAGCTGTACCGTAAATTTTGTCTTACTAGTGAAATCTCATGTTCAATCGTATCCCTGCCTTTTGATTGTAAATCTTTTTTTGGAAAATTGTTTTCATGGTTTTCTTATTGAGCGATTTCTAAAGTTTTACAGGAAATTTGTTAGGTTTGCATTATTCCTCAGGTGTTTTTTTGAATCAGAGAAATACATTCTGGATGGTGTTTTCATTTTCTGTAATCTGATTATGTATCATTCGTCTTTCTTTTTCTAGTTCTTCATCTTGGAAGAGCATATATATATATGCATATATATATATATATTTATTTAGCTTCATACTTTTATACTCCAAATACTTGGTTTTCTGGAATTGTTATTTACTTCTTGTAAATGGACTCTGTGGGATAGAGAGAGCCGGCCCCTACGAAGGCGCGCGCAACATTGCCTTCAAATAGACCCCCGCAGAAAGGGCACCCCGAATGTTCGGAAACCCTATAGACTCAGGGACCTGAAGTGACACTAAAAACCCTCCAAACCCCCAAACCCTCAACCTCAAACCCTACACCCTCAACCCAGATTTGGGGTTCACAGGTCGCCGGTGCCTGTCCATGTCAGGTTTCTCATGCTGTTCGTGGTGACGTGCTCCGAGATAGGCGGGGCTCCTGGCCTTGCAGGGAGCAAGGGTTTAGGGTTTAGGGTTTAGGGTTAGGGTTTAGGGTTGAGGGGTTTAGGGTTGAGGGTTGAGGGTTTAGGGGTTCAGCGTGGGGATGGCTGGAGGTGTCAGCGCTATTGGTCCCAGAGAGCCCGATACACCTTAGCTAGGGCACCCTAAGTCGTCAACCCTAAACCCTAAACCCTAAACCTTAAACCCTAAACCCTAAACCCTAAACTAAGGCACCCTAAGCCCTAAACCCCAGCAACCAAAGACCAAAGCCCAAAACCCGAAGGTAAGTTCCTTCATGACGGGGCATTGGGCTCTCCTGGTTCCTTTGGCCAGAGCTCAGGCCCCCTAAACCCTAAACCCGAAACCCTAACCCTAAACCCCATAAAGCATAGTAAGCTCTGGTCTAAGAAGCTCTGATCTATTCTAACCACAATAGCAGAGCAGACCCTGAAGCCTACGCCCCACATATTCTTTGTTTACAACATAATGTAAGGAGTCGGGTTCCGGATGTTTAACCGGACCTGGGAGTTCTTCCTGCTCATGGCACCAAGGGTAGTAAGGCACCACAGTCCCGACTTGCTTAAGGGCACTGAATGTTTCCCACTTCCAGCCGCTGCTTAGGGTTCAAGGGTTTAGGGTTCAGGGGTTTAGGGTTCAGGGGTTTAGGGTTCAGGGGTTTAGGGTTTAGGGTTCAAGGGTTCAAGGGTTTAGGGTTCAGGGGTTCTGGGTTTTTGGGTTTTGGGTTTGAAGGGTTAGCACATGAAACGGCGACAAGCGCCAGATGATCGGACCTTCAAAGTCAACCTTGGCCCGCTTCCGCCCACATCCCCTTTTTTATACCTCCAGGTATTCATTAAAAGAACCCCCCCCCCCCCCCCCCGAGACCCTAGACCCTTGAACCCTTGAACCCTTGAACCCTAAACCCTAAACCCTTGAACCCTAAATCCTTGAACCCTATAACCCTACAACCCTATAACCCTAGAAGCCTAGAACCCTATAACCCTATAACCCTATAAACCCTAGAACCCTAGAACCCTATAACCCTATAACCCTATAACCCTAAACCCTTGAACCCCAAACCCCTAAGCAGCTGTTGCCTCTCCAGGTCTCTTTCTGGCTGGCGTAGTTAGCATCAAGCCGCCCGGAATGCAGGGCTTAGGGTTTAGGGCTTAGGGTTCAGGGCTTATGGCTTAGGGCTTAGGAGGGCCTAGGGCTTAGGGTTTAGGGGCTTTCTGCCGAGACCCTCCGCCCAAAACCCTCTACTTAAGCGTATAACTTGAACCTCGAAGGGCTTTCATTTACAGAGCTTTGTATCATACATATATATGTATATATATATATATATATTATACAAGTGGGTAGTTCTCTAAGTTTCTCTAAATCAGGGGGGGTCCTTTTTTGGGTACCCCAAATATTAGGCGCAGCCTTACAACAGTGACCCAAAGGGAACATGCATGTATATATATATATATATATTTATATGTATTTATACACATGTATAATATCTACTCCTCTATAACCCCTAAAGCCGTAGGTTTATCGTGTCGAGAGTACACCTATGCCGAACAGAAGGGTCCCTAATCACGAATAAAGGAACGATTATTGCTGTGTATATGGAATATACGTCTTAAACTAAATCGGGGCCTATAAGGGCCCAAATTCAATGTTAAGGTATGTTGCTTAAAGTGCGGTTGGGCTTTCTGGAGTGCTTGGCAGCGCCTCAGATTCAAGCCCGCACCCCGCAAACGTGAGAAGTCACATTTTGACGACTTGGGATGTGTGGTTCAGGGTTTAGGGCTCAGGGATGCTCCAGATAGATGACCCTAAGCCCTAAGCCCTAAGCCCTAAGCCCTAAGCCCTAAACCCTAAACCCTAAACCCTAAACCCTACATGAGCTGGCGCCTCCCTTCCCTGCTGCCCAAGGACTACCATGCTGGCACTGCTGGCTGGGTTCTGAGCTGTTTGATTGAGGGTTTTAGGGTTTTAGGGTTTAGACTTGGAGGTTCATGGGCACTTCTAACCACATTTCTCAGTCTACTTCTAAGCTAGTTAGAGGAGTTATGTAGGGGGAACTCTGTTTAGTGCAGCTATAGCTGGGCTCATAAGTACCCTGAACCTCCAAGTAGACCCTTGTCGCTGCACCCTTGCGGTGGGGAAGGTGTGGTACTCCAGGCAGCTCTGACAAATCAAGTCGGGGGGGAAAGATTGGGAATGACTTGCTAAGGCTGAACGCATGGGACCCTTACGAAACCCGAAGCCACAAACCCGAAACACTAAACAAGCCCCTAAACCCTAAACCCTTATCAATCCAAAGCCACAAACCCCAAGACGCTGTAAAGCCCCTTGGTATCTCGGTTGTGCCCTTTTGGCCCTGTTTGGGTTTTTGGGTTTGTGACTTGGAAGGCGGGATCATCCCAGATACGCTCCCTTGTGTGGATACTTAGAATTAGAACCTTTCTCTGTATCCCTGTCTAAATGGTTCCATTTAGGATACGTCTAACTCTGCTTCCCCCCCCCCCCCCGTTTTACTGTAAATCCCCCCGAAAATCCTACACCCTAAAGCCCTGGACCCTAAACCCCAAAACCCGAAGCCAAAAGGTCAACTGCTGGGGTGGCTTGGACGCGCTGCGGGGGGCTCGGCGGTCGCCCCCCCCCCCCCCCCCCCCCCCCAAGAATGCAGAGTAGCCTTTGGGCTTAGCAGTGCTTGGTTAGGGTTGTGGATTGAGGGTTTAGTCCTAAACCCTAGACCCTAAGCCCTAAGCCCTAAGCCCTAAGCCCTAAGGCCTAAGGCCTGAAAACCCTAAACCAGGGGTCAGGGTGGCTTAGCGACTCTTGGGCTTGCACTTCTGGAGTGGTGACCTCATGCACCTTTCGAGGGGCAGGTTTTTTCTCAGGTATTGAGGCTTCCCTTAAGCAAAACCCAAAACACCGAAACGGCCCGGACCCTAAACCCTAAACTCAAGGCCAGGATCAATAGAATTGTATGTGATTCACTGAGAGCTTGCAATTTCGAGGGGCTACAAAAATCCTTCAATTCTCAGAGCTGCAATTTCGATGGGCTGCACAATTTCCTTCAAAAGGCCCCAAAAGGCATCGATTTCAATTTCACTCAAACAAAAGACAGAAACCTCGCACAACTCCCTAGAACGAAGTTGGCAAGGTGTCAGCAACAGCAAAAAGCAAAACTCGATAAACCCTCCAAAACCCGACAACGCTCGGGACACGACCCCTTTACATTCTCTATAAACCCTAGACCGTAGACCCTAAACCCTAAACCCTAAACCCCAAACCCTAAATCCTAAACTCACTCTAGCCCTGCAGGCTCCGCTTCCCCGCAGCACATGATCTGGAGTCCTGGTTTTCAGTGGCTTGGCGCAGTGGACCGGAATGTCTGAGTCGGCCTTGGAAGAGTTGGGGTTTAGGGTTTAGGGTGTAGGGTTTAGGGTTTAAGGTTTAGGGTTTAGGGCTTGATTAGGGCTTCGGGTTGAAGTAGGGTTCAGGGTTTAATCAGGGTTTAGGGTTCAATCAGCGTTTAGGGAAGGGCCCTGTGCTAACTGTAGTTTAGGGACTTAAAAAACTCAAACCCAGGTTAGGATACTTGTCACCCAATTTAGGGCCTGAATATCTCCGGCGGGGCCCCTCCTTGTAGGGTTCAGAGGTTGAGAGGTAAGGGGTTTGGGTGGTTGCGTACGTACCTCTTTGTAAAACCCACTTTGGGAGGCACTGAAATTCTCACGGGCGCCAGACTCTCTGCCGTGCCGCATTTTGTTGGGCATGTTCACAAGCAACGTCAGCCCCAAACCCTTAACCCAATGAGGTTTTAGGGTTATTTGTCGAGCCTCTTTCAGCCCCTTTTTTGGAGCTCTGGGCGCTGCATGGTCCCAGTTCAGCCTCTCGCTTTCCTTTGCATTGTCTGAAATTCTCACGTTTCTCATGCTTTTCAAAGGGTTAATCTTGAGTTCCTCCCGAGGCAAAGCAATTTGGTTTGCTGCTGGTGAAGACTGTGACCTATGCGTTCGGCTTCATCGGATTCAGGCGCACCGTGCCCTGTAGAATGGGAGTGTTAGGGCTTGTCGGGGCTTCCCTGAACCCGAAGAAACCTCAGGGGCACAAACCGATTGTACATATAAACCATATAATCTCCAGAAACTCTGCGCCATGTAAACCTGTAACCCTGTAATCCCAGAAGCCCTTTTCAGCTCTACCTATCCATACAATCCTCATAAAAAAAGCAAAAACATGTAAGCACTAAAGCACCTAAAACCTAAAGACATGTAAACTCTGTAAGCCCTATCAACCTTCCAAGCCCTACATATATATGTATAAAATCTTGAAAAAGGTCAACCTCAACTTCCACCTGACCATAAACTCTTGGCAGACTCCAAAGACTGGAAATCCTAGGAAGCTCTAATACTGCAAACCCCATTGGTAAACCGCATAAGTGCTGGTGGTAAACCCTACACCCGGCAAACCCTATAAGCCCTTAAGCCCAAGACCCTACAATTCCAGCCCCTATAGACCCTTGAACGCCCTAAACCCCAAACCCTATAAATCCTAGAAGCAATACAAACACTGCAAACCCCATGAACCCCAACTAAAGCCTCTAAACCCTCTATAAACTCTCCAAACCCTCTAAACCCTTTAACCCCAAACTCTACTCCCAAGCCATCCTTCAGTCTTCGGGCAGCCCTAGACCCGGCTCTTCTGTTTGCTGGGGGTTGGACAGGGCCACATGCCCTGCACAAACCCTCGTTGGAAACATTTGCCTTCTCCCTAAAGGATTTAGCCCTATAAGCCTGTAAGCCCTGTAAGACTCTTATATACCTTATTGAGGCCTAACCTTAGGATTTAAGGTTTAAGGAAGGGGTCCCGGAGGATGCACATCGGAAAGTTTATTGCGCTGATCCTGCCTGGCGCACAGATGGAGACCACTTGATATTCGGGGGCTGTTAGGGTTTGGGGTTGGCCTGGGGTTTGGGATTTAGGGCCTTAGGGTTGGAGTTGCGGGCCTAAACCCTAAACCCTAAACCCTAAACCCTAGTGCCTGTGGCTTCCACATCTCAGGTTTCGGGGCTGTGAAGGCCCAGGGCAGACTTGGAAAGTAGGGTTTAGGGAGGGGTTGGTGTTTGGGGACCCGATCCCAAAACTACTGGGAGTCGAGAATGGCGCTGGTGGAGGTTGGGCTGGGCAGACAGGTCCTCTTTCCCAAGGAGCCCAATGTCCCTTATGAATATCGGAATACGGATCTCTGCATAGTTTAAGGTGTATTCCCCTAAACCCTATAAACCCTAAACCCAAATATTCCTAACCCTAAACCCTAAACCCTGCCCTAAACCCTAAACCCTAAACCCTAAACCCTAAACCCTAAACCCTAAACCCTAAACCCTAAACCCTAAACCCTAAATCCAAACATTCCTTACTTGCGGGGTATTGGGCTCTCTGGGTTCTTCGCACCGCGGCACTCGAAGATCCCAAAACAAAAGTTCCCAGTCGACTCATCTTCGGGAACCCCATCTCACACCCCGAAACCCTAAACCCCAACCCTACACCCCAACCACGGTTTAGGGTTTAGGGTTTAGGGTTTAGGGTTTAGGGTTTAGGGTTTAGGGTTTAGGGTTTAGGGTTCCTACACCCTAAACCCTAACCCCTAAACCTTAAACCCTAAATCCTGCGAAAGCCAAGGCTCAACGTCTGGGGTCTCCCGGTCTTGTACCTCATGGCTCTGCCGCTGGACCCTTGTGAGCAGGCTGGATCAACTAAGATAATAGGTTTTTGTTCAGGGGGTAGGGTTTAGGGTTTAGGGTTTAGGGTTTAGGGTTTAGGGTTTAGGGTTTAGGGTTTAGGGTTTAGGGTTTAGGGTTTAGGGTTTAGGGTTTAGGGTTTAGGGTTTAGGGTTTAGGGGGGGGGAGTGGTTGGGTTGGGTTCCGGATCTTGGCATCTGTTTGTCTGTGGGTGTAGGTGTAGGTCCCTATGTGCGCTGAATGCAGGTCTTGGTCTTCGTGACCAGTACTTGCATACAACATGCGCGCACACATCTATGGTGTCCGAAGTCGGGGGGTATGTTGTTGCGGTCCTGGTTACAATGAACCCTAAACCCTAAACCCTAAACCCTAAACCCTAAACCCTAAACCCTAAACCCTAAACCCTAAACCCTAGCCTCAAACCCTACACCCTAAACCCTAAACCCCACCTACTGCCTGGGGATCTCCACGGGGGTCCCTTGTCTGTGTAAACCGCCATACGTATGGGTTGTTCTAAAGGTCCTGTAAAGGGATGGACGATGCAAGGTTGTACCCCTAAAGGTTCCCCTCAATACACCGCGAATATGGCCAGTACATTCCCTTAGAGGATCTGCAAAAAGGCTTCCAAAACCCAAGGTTTCAACCTCCCTAAACCCTAGCCCTAAACCCTAAATAACCCTAAACCCCAAACGCTAAAGCCCCAAAGCCCTGAACCCCCTTTGTCGGCATCATGGGACCGCGGTGGTAAGGCTCAGGGATCTCAACTTTTCGGGCCTGACACGCGACTAGGGTGTATGTTTTAGGATTTAGGGTTTAGGGTTCGAGCATCTCGTGACTCCTCTTGTTTAAACGGCTGTTCATGTTACGCGCTGTGGTACTGATGGTCGTGGTGCTAGGCCCTGAGAGCCACACACACACACTCCTTAATCAAGGAATATACTCATTTACCGAATCACTTTCAGGATCCCTTTATGATTTCAGGTCCATTTCCCCAAACCCAAACCCTGAACCCTAAACCTTACAAGGTAACCCTCAACCCTCAACCCTAAACCCCAAACCCCAAACCCTAAACCCTAAACCCTATGCCCGTACAAACGGCTCTCTGGGCGGCTGCTGGTGGTCCCTGATCTGGCGGTCATATAATGTGGTACAAGCACCCGTGGCCCCCAGATCTTCGACCTAAACCATTCCTAAACCCTGAACCCGTTTAGGGTTTAGGGTTTAGGGTTTAGGGCTTACGTAGGTGAAAGCCTAAGTACCTAAGGCGGAGGGTGTAGGGCCAAGTAGGCCTTTGGGATTGGTTTCGTTCTTTGGCCTTTTTTGGGAAAAAGGGGATCTTGTTCAGGAGTGTCAGGAAGACTTACCTTCAGCCCAAAACCCTGAACCCACCCTGTTTGGGAGTTCGAGCTAGGCTTTAACAGGGCCAGCGGGGAGGGGTTTGGGGTTGTTGGGTGAGTTACTTCGGCCCTAATCCCTGAACCCTCGTAGGGGGGTCTCGGAGGTAGCGCAGGACGAGTACGACATCGATCTTGTCTTTCGTGTCGGGCACTGGGCAGTTTTAGGATTAACTTCGGGGCAACTTAGGGGCAGACTTGGAAGCGACTTTTATATGAATCATTGTTGACTACAGTTTGTTTGGGTCGTCTACAGGTCTTTCTAAGGCTCGTGGGATGTTGCAAAATGCATACTTCATCTTGTTAGAGATGATATGTAGGAATGCCTTTTTTTCAGTTTCAAGGTTTGGGGGGTATATAGGGTTTAGGGTTCAGGTGTGGAGTTTCGGATGGTGTAAAGCTCAAACAATCTTTCACCATAAACTTGATGGCTCGGCGCCGGGCTAGTGCTAGGGTGAAGGGACAAATCGACATGATATGTTCATATGTATATATATGTATATATATATACATATATATATATGTATCTATGTAGACACACATTGGTACTCCACGCATGTGTAAATTCAGGCCGTTAGGCGTGCAAGTGTTCATGCACGTCTGTATGTGTGCATGCATGCGCTGAGCAAGCGTGTGCACGTGGGCGCGCGTGCGCGTGGGCGCGCGTGCGCGTGTGCACGCGGCCCTATGCTTCTGCACATGCGTGTGCTAGACTCGCAGAGCTTGAATTTTGAAGCAACATGATTTGGCCTGATTCCTTCCTAACCCTAAACCCCCAACCTAAACCCTAACCCCTAAACCCGAAACCGAGGTCTGGCAGATTGCGATGTGCTCGAAGGAGAGGCGGCGACTCGTCTCAACCTTGGCCCGAGGACTTCGCCCAGAGGGGTTTAGGGTTTAGGGTTTAGGTATACATGTACTTAAAACCCACTTATAAAGCCCCTTAAGCGCCCGAACATGGGGTTATGAGTACAGATATAGTTGGGTCAATAAGTACCATGAACCTCCAAGTAGCCATCGGCCAGACCCGGAGCAGCCTAAATGGGGGTTTCCGAAATTTAGGGATTGAGGGTGTACTTGAAGGTTCATGGTACTTACTAACCAATTATAACTGTACTTACAACCCTACTTATAATCCCCTAAAGGGCCTTATAGGGGTTATCCCAGTGATAAGTAGGGTTATAAGCCCAGTTATAATTAGTGTAGCCTTTCAGGGGGGGCCCCCGATGTGGTGGGAAGTGCCCCTAGAACTCTAGGAAACCTGAAGCCCTAAAGCCCCTAAACCCTAAACCCGAAATGTCTTGTTGAATTCGGTACATTCCCCCTGTCTCCGTGCAGTTACAGGGCTTACCCAGAGAGCCCGATACCGCCCCTGAGTTTCTGAATATACATTGAATCAAAGGGACACTTGTTATGATTTACGGTGTATTCCTTACTTAAGGGGGTATTGGGCCCTTTGGGTAGGGCTGACAAAGGATTTTGGGTTTGCCCCTATTGGGCGGTGCGCTGGCTCAGGGCTTTCCATGGCCCTCGTGTGGCTCATTAGCCGCAATACCCTAAACCCCACACTGGAAGAACCCTAAGGCTCCAAGGACTCTTATTCAAATGTTTGTGGGCCCAAAGGCCTTACTCTGTAAAGTTTTGGGTGGGCTATTCTGGACCAAAGGGTAAACCTTAATGTTTAGGGTTTAGGGTTTAGGGCCGGATTTGGGCATCTTGGGCATGCGAGATCCTATGTGTACCCTCAGGAACAGAGACTCAATGCCAGTTCTGGCTCGGGGGGGCTGGGGGTTTAGGGTATGGCACTACAGTATCGCAATGGATCCCGACATTTGAAAGCTCTTTTTGGCTGCTTAGGAAATGCCTTGACACCTGCAGATGTTGGTGGAACAGGACATGGTGCAAGTTCATGTCCCACACCCATGACTGTGTGAGAGTGTGACTGTGACTGTGACTGTGAGTGTGCGTGTGAGTGTGACTGTGACTGTGAGTGCGAGTGTGAGTGAGTGAGTAAGTG
>CAJNDS010000413.1:858760-931835 GCA_905221605.1 Symbiodinium natans
CTACCCCCCCCCCCCCCCTGTTACCCTAAACCCTAACCTAAACCCTAAACCCTAAACCCCCCCCCCCCCCCTGTTTTGGGAGGTGGTACCGAAGCTGCTTCTTACCAATTGCGGCCTCCAAGAGGGGACTGCAGGACGAAACCCCCCCACGCAGCTCAAACCCCAAACCCTACGTCCCGAAACCCTACTTGGAGGTTCATGGTACTTATAAACCAATGATAGCTGTACTTGACTAAACTTCTAACCATAGACACTTAAGTGGCTTGTGAGTGGGTTAAAAGTACAGTCTTATTGGTGAATAAGTACCCTGAACCTCCAAGTAAACCGAAGGAGCCCCCCCGAACTTTCTAGGGCTCTTAGGGGATTAGGGGGGAAGGGGTGGTGGGGGTGGGGGCGGTGTGGGGGGTGTGTGGGGGGTGTGGGGGGGGGGGGTGGGGGGTACGGGGGGGGGGGGGGACGGGGGGGGACGGGGGGGGGGGGTGTCGCACCTCCCCACCACTCCCCTAAGGCTCCTAGGGTTTAGGGCTTAGGGTGTTTAATGCTGCGATGGGCGAGTGGGGTTCACGTTTTGGCGGGTGCAAAAAGGGATTGTCTTTAGCAACACTAGCTTAAAGCAAATCTTGCGTGGCAGGAGTGAAAGCGCTTGCAAGGGCATACAAGGGTTGCAAGGCAGGTTCGAAAGGTTCATGAGGGTTTACAGGTTTACAAGGGCCGGCAAGGCTTTTGTTTGCAAGGGTTTGCCGGCTACGGGTGTCTGATTTCAGGGTGCAAAGGACCTTCACACCACACACCTCACCACCCGCGTCACCGCCCGCATTGCTGCCTACGGCACTATCTCACAACATTGTGTAAACTCATAACCCCTAAACCCTAAACCCTAAACCCTAAACCCTAAACCCTAAACCCTAAACCCTAAACCCTAAACCCTAAACCCTAAACCCTAAACCCTAAACCCTAAACCCTAGCGTTGGAAGAGGGGACCCAAATGCTGGACACTTCCCAGATCACCCCGACCCTGCTGTCGCTCCTCGGATGCCGAGGCCCTCACTACCGAAGAGCCTTCAACAAGAAGGGCAGGAGCGTGTGATGATATGGCTCCAAGGCACCCCAGAAAAGACTCTACTTGGAGGGTCATGGGTACTTCTAAACCTCAATTTTTTAAGTCTACCTCAAACCCGACTTAGAGGACTTAGGCGGGTTATCAGTGCAGTTATGCTTGGGGTTGCAGTATTACAGGTGCCATGGGCCTCCAAGTAAGCCCGAAAGACGTCACGCAAGCCGACAGTCTAAAAGTGACACCAAAGCAACTAGGCAACCAGCCCCAAGGCAACCACAAAGAGCCCTAGGCCCCCAAAAAACCAGGCAACACATGATCAAATACCCGTAAACCCTCAAGCCCGGACCCTCAGCCCTAATACCCCAAACCTTCAAAGACCTCCTAAGGAGCCCAGCCTGGTTTGAAGCCATCTTCATCCCAACCCAAGCCCTAAACCCTAAACCCTAAACCCTAAACCCTAAACCCTAAACCCTAAACCCTAAACCCTAAACCCTAAACCCTTGGAGTCTGCTGGTGCAGGTCGCAAGCCATGTTGGCACCTCTCAAGGGGGTGGAACTGCTGGGGGGCCTGGGCGCTGGGTTCGGAGTTTCAAGGGGGTTTCGGGTTTAGGGTTTAGGGTTTAGGGTTTAAGGATCCATGTATCTATGTAGTATCTACTGGGGCCTTAAGGGGTTCCTACATAGTAGCTATATACTATACAGGTCGATGGATCCTTAGGGTTACACTTCCAGTTACCTTGGGTCCTTCGGGACCCTCGTAGCTCAGGTAATTCGTTCTAGGAGACAGGTTTAGGCTTGTCGGATTCGGGTCGTGGGTTTTGGGTGGTGTCACTGTAGTCTGGCACAGTGGGACGTGTTGGAGCGCAGTCCTATTCCCGAAGCCCTATATGCCCGATAGCAAGGCTCTAGACACCAGACCCGCTCATTGCTGTCTCCTTATGTTTCTCCGAGTCTTTATCATTCTTCTTCTCTCTTTCTAGACGACATGTGCATGAACCTAAACCCTGGACCCTAAACCCTTGGAGCTTAGGTTTGCAGACGCTTCTACATGGCGGCACAAGCACGTCGGTATGGAGGGCGTCACTGGTGGAGGCCCTGAACCCAGTTGAGTCAGTTCAGGTCTTTCAAACCCTGCACGCGATAAAGCCCAAAGGGGGACCGACGACGTGCACATAAAAGATTCAAGGACCCTATAACCCGACCGAAAGGGACGGGCTGAGCAGGGCCCTCAACCCTGAACTCTTAACCCTGAACCCTAGACCCTAAACTGGCTAAGAAGTTTCCGAGCTCAAGCTTTCAGGACTGAAGCCTAAACCCTAAACACTGAGGTTGGTGTCACAAGGGTGAGGGCTTGGGGTCTCGAGTGGTAGGGTTTAGGATTTAGGGTTTCGGATTCAGGGTTGAGGGCTGAGGTTACGAAACATCAGGGTTTGGGGAGCAAGTTGTTGCCGGGTATTGGGAGCGTAGCCGGGGTTCATGCAGTAGGCATGAGCGTGGAGCTGCCTCTTTTGCTTCCACCACCCCGATCCCTGAACCCTGGGCCCGAAGACGTGAGCCCTCCTAGGTCATACAAGGCACACGCCCTCAGGCACAAGGCTTGCTCCCTAGGAAGCCCTAGAGCTCCAAAGCCCTAAAGCCGAAACCCGGCCCCGAACCCTAAACCCTTAACCCCTAAACCCCTAAACCCCTAAACCCCTAAACCCCTAAACCCCTAAACCCCTAAACCCCTAAACCCGAACCCCTAAACCCTAAACCTCGAAACCCTAAACCCCCTAAACCCCCTAATTCCCCTAAACCCCCCAAACCCCCTAAACCCCCCAAACCCCCCTAAACCGCCCTTTTCCTGCGAGATTCTTTTGAAGCCGAAGCTTCCTCCCAAGGGGCGCACAGTCTTTGAAGTCGCTCACTGACCAGGCTTAGTCGAGCTTGAGGACCTGCCGTCGACATGTCTCAGTACCATAACTGAAAGGTTTAGCCTTTTTTTTGGCCCAGGGTACTCAGCAACTAGGATGTGGACCCTAAACCTCCTAAACCCTCAGGGCCTCAACCCTGAACCCTACTGATGGAGGGGGGAGAGATAGATCCGAACATTGTAAAAGGCTGCTTTTGCTCTGGAATTGGTCATCTTTCCCTTTGGGATGAAGAGGATCGATTTCAACCATGTGTCCGAGGGTCCTTAAGGCCAACATGCAGTAGCTGGAGTACTTCCGTATCGAACGATTCAGCCTGATATCTGATAGGCAGGACTATGACCATTGATAGGGTTCAGGCTATTCTCTAAACCCTAGAAACCCTGAACCCATGCCCCCCCCCCCACCCACAACACACACACACACACACAGGCGCACACACACACACACACCCACACACACACCCACACACCCACACACCCACACACACCCACACACACCCACACACACCCACACACCCACACACACACACACACACACACACACACACACACAGACACACACACACACACACAGACACACACACACACACACACACACAGACACACACACACACACACAGACACACACACACACACACACAGACACACACACACACACACCACACACACCACACACACAGACACACACACACACACACACACACACACACACACAGACACACACACACACACACACAGACACACACACACACACACAGACACACACACACACCACACAGACACACAGACAACACAAACACACACACACACACACACAGACACACACACACACACACACACAGACACACACACACACACACACACACAGACACACACACAGACACACACACAGACACACACACACACACACACACACACACACGAACAACTCAATGGTTTTGGGGCCTGACTACGGTCCGCCAGTCATGGCTGCAGCTGGTCCTTGAGTTTCATGGCAGCAGGCGGAGAGCAGGGGCCGAACCGTCCCAGATCGACATAAGAGGTTGCATTAATATACGAGCCTGGATTTAGGTGATCCCTATATATAATTCATTGCATATTCCTAAATTAAGAGGTATCGAGCTCTTCCGGTACTCCAACCTTCACGTCGAGTGAGTAAGTCTCATGTTCCTCCGGCTCTCGCATCACAGATGACCACGGCCCCTACGCGGGCCTGGTACCCTAAGGGTCCATGTACCTGTGTAGTATATACTTGGGCTTTTCAGGGGTTCCCATAAAGTAGCTTTAGGGCCCAAGTATATACTATATAGGTACATGGATCCTTAGGGGTATGTTTAGACTGGATGCATGCACGGTCCAGGACAGGCAGGGCAGGGAAGGGCAGCCGTGTCTGATGCACGAAAAAATGGCCCTAGATCTCACCACCCCCCCGCTCGCCCCCACCAGGCGTGTCACTGCTCGGTAGGCCCTGGAGACATACAATAGGGCTCGGAAGAATCGCTAGTACTATTCCCTGATGGTCCCTCTGTAACTATACTAGAATAAGCCCCAAAACCCTAGTCTAATCATTAAGGCCCCTACATTATTCTTACTCCTTTTGGGTTTTGGAGAGGGCTATATTTAGGAGTATTATTCAGAGGGCTTTAAGCTGCGCATTCCTGGGTTTCCTATTACAGGGCCAACATTGTCGCCAGGTAGGGTTTAGGGTTTAGGGTTTAGGGTTTAGGGTTTAGGGTTTAGGGTTTAGGGTTTAGGGTTTAGGGTTTAGGGTTTCGGGTTTAGGGTTTAGAGTTTAGAGAGTTTAGGGTTTAGGGGCTTTTGGGCTGCACATATGTCCCGTGACTCACGGAGCTCAAGATTTTGCTTGGGGAGTGTGTTGCAGAGGGCTATACCAAGGAGGGAGGAGTTGAGCAAGACTCACGCCCTTTCTGGGAGTCCTAATCCCAACGGATCCATGTACCTATGTAGTATATACTTGGGTCTTAAAGGGATTCCTATATGGTAGCTTTAGGGCCCAAGTATATACTATACAGGTACATGGAGCCTTTGGGAATTTATGGTTCCTGTAATATGATTCGAAAATCTGGAACCCCCCCAAGTAAAAGAAGCTAAGCACTTGTTTCTAGGCGCCAAGGCATGTGCTGGACGCGCGTTGTGCGGCTGGGCACTGTTGAGCACAGATGCTTCTGGTGTAGCTTGACCGCGGAACCTATCCCGGCCTGAAGCCTACAGCCTGAACGCCAAATTCCCTCCACTACAAACCCTGAACCCCAAATACCTCGAATACCCTCTATCTGTCAGCACTAGCCCAGGTTGGCCACATGCTTCGTTACGTAGCATATGGACATATATTACCCCTAAGACTCAGCCCGAAAAAAACCGAAGGAACTGCGGATGTCAGAACTCAAGGATTTCGAGGGTTCGGCCTACCTCGCGGACAAGATGAACCTGAGTACTCCGTTCTCATACCCTCTACTAGACATAAACCTTTATGGTTCATGGTTCATCTAGATCCCTGTGTATGGCGCTTTGCCGTAGGTAGAAGGGATGAGACTGCACAGCACCGAGCAAGTTCCCCGAGGTGTTCCTACACCTTTATAGTCTTAGTTTCTTGTTTTGGGATGGGTGTACAGAATTTCTATTTGCTACTACACGAACTCTCCGAATGGCTTCTCAAAAGCAGAAGCTATTATTGGGTTTGGTGTGACGTACCACTTGTTTCATACTTGACCAGCCAGAAATACAATATTCCGTTCCGCCTCGAAACACAACTGGGTGTAAAGGTCTATGAACACAGGGTCAACTACATGTGAGGGCACTCTCGCAATGGAAGTAGTGCCCCCTCTACGGAGGCCCAGCCGCAATTTCTGCGCGCATTTCGTCTGTACAGCTCCGACAGCAACCCAGACTCGAAAAATGACCCTGGACCCCGCCCCCACAACCTAAACCCCCGGCCCTACCCTGAGGATCCATGTACCTATCATAGTATGTACTTGGGCCCTAAAGCTCCTTTATGGGAACCCCTTTTGAAGCCCAAGTATATCTTACATAGGTACGTGGATCCTGAGGGCTACCTAAACCGAAGCAGTAAACACTTTAACCTGTCTCTGAAGCCCCCGCCCTTGCGGCCGCGACATCCAATGTGTCCACAATTTCCTGGCAGCCTCCCTTTCGACCCATGCCCGGACCCCCAGTTAGCGTTCCGGCCCCGGGAACCTAATGACCTATTGGGAACCTAATGGCCTATTGTTCTTATATGGGGGTGGACGAAAATAGGGGACCCCTAAACAGGCCCCCCCCCCCCCCCCAAACAGTGGGATTCCCTGATAACAAGGACCCCAATAAGGTACCCGATTTTTCGTAAACCCCGCATGTGACTACAGAAATTGGCTGCGAGTAAAGTCCCTCGATTTGAAGTTCTGAAAACCGTTCAGGGTTTAGAGTCCTTTTGGCTCTAATAGCTTTAGCATCCACTTGTCCTTCTGGCTCTAATAGCTTTCGCATCCACTTGCCCTAGGCCCTACCAGGGGAGCTCCATCTTGCATGCCACATTGCTTGTCACCGTCCTCCGCCCCCCCCCCCCCCCCCCCCCCCACCCCAAGCCAAGCCCAACCATGCACCCTAAACTCTCTGGATGTTTCAAGCGATCTGGGTGCGCTGTGCAAGGTGCTTCTTCGTTTTGACCTTTCCATTGGCTCTTGTCTCCCAGCCATTAGCCGTGTTCCCGGACTATAGTTTGCTCTCTTTTCCCGCTGCTACAACTTGAGGGACACATATGTCCACAGCCACAGCCATCTGTGTTTGCATTCCGGAGAAGAGAGGCTTTGAACGAGATGAACCCCTGAAGGGAAGTAGTCAACAGGTTGCACATTCGTCTGCTTTGAGTACACGAATTTGACGGCACAGCAAGCCCGATGCCGATCTCCGTGTGCACGTCTTGTGATGAGAGGCTAAGCTTCCATCGCGAGGAAGTGGCAGCGGCAAGCCAACTTCAAACTCCAGACCACATGCAACCCTAAACACTAAACCCTAAACCCTAAACCTACGAGGACCATGTGCACGTCTAGGGTCTCCTGAAATCCCTGTCTTTGAGCAAGTGGAGGTCTAGGATAAGTATGTATATTGGGATGTTCCCTCATATACTCACAGCCCTGAATAGGGATTATGGTAGGGGTACGCTAGGCCCCTTTTTTAATTTAGGGTTGGGGTTCCCTTGTAATCCCCTTCAAACCAAAAAGGGTACCCTTTCATTTCGAAGTCATCTTATTCCCAAGTTACTCTTCGGTCTAGCCCTAAACCCTAAACCCCGAACCCTAAACCCTAAACCCTAAACCTAAAAAGCGACTCAGTCTTGCCGTCCACGCCTTTAATGCTTTACGTGAAGCGCCACCCAGCTCGAGCCTGGCAGGGAAGATGCTTTAGGGTTTAGGGTTTGGGGTTTAGGGTTTAGGGTTCAGGTTTAGGAAACAATACCTTTGATAGAGGCAAAAAACCTTACATCATACCCTAAGGCTCCAAGGGCTCTTCTTCAAAGGTGTTTGGGCTCAAAGGCCTTATTTGTTTAAGGTGTTTTTGGGGCCATTGTGAGCTTAAGTCAAGGAGCGCTGTCTACTGTAAGGCTTCCTTCATTAAAGGGGAATGGGGCTCTGGGAGGGGGTTTTCGGTTTAAGGTTGAAACACCATCTTCAAATGTAGGGTTGCCATGTCCGTAAATTGAACCTGCACCTGGCATTGGCCTAGCAGACGTGTTTCTATGCAAGTGTCATAAATGCTTTTGCGACAAGGTTTACGAAACGCCGATAAGGCTTGCAAGGGAAAAAGGTCTCTTTACACACCCCTGCCTTGTAAGCGCCTTAGGCTACAAAAGCATCCTAGAACGGAGACCAGCAAACGATAAAGCCTCAGGTAAAAGGTGTTGGAATTTCAGGGTTTGGGACTGTGTATGTTGAGTTCTCCAAAAACCAGTCCCTTCTTTGGCACTCTTCAGGGAAAGCCATATTGCTAAGGGAACGCGAAAGCCGCAACACTGAGAGGCTTAAAGGAGCCTATGGAATCACCAGTACGATCCGGCAATCGTGCCTGTCGTCGTTTGTCTTTGTATTCATTTGGTACTAACTACGCAAAATACCAATCACCACCTCAGCCAATACGCCAAAAACTATGTCAAACTTAAAAAGATACTTAAAAAGATACGCCCCGAGGTGCAACACTTGAGTTGGGATCGATGATGCGCATAGCACTACCAGTCGTACGACTGTCAACGGCCTTGTCGTGCAAGGTAGAGAAAGCGCGCAGGTGACTTTGTCATTGTCTTCTAGGTAGGCCCGTGGGATATTTAACCCTAAACCCTAAACCATCCCCTAAACCCTAAACCCTAAAAGCCCTAAAAGCCCTAAACCCTAAACCAAGAGGATCATGTGTAGTAGGAATGATTTTCAATGGGTTTTAGGGGCCATCCTAGTCTTTCTGAGTGGAGCCAAATGCCTCTGTCCTCCCTCCCTCCTTCATGTCGCTCTCTCCTTAGGGTTTAGGGTTTAGGGTTTAGGGTTTAGGGTTTAGGTTTAGGGTTTAGGGTTTAGGGTTTAGGGTTTAGGGTTTAGGGCTGGGGACTAGACCTAGAACCTAGAACCCGGAGTGGGCCCTTATTCCCTTGTTGTTTTAAGGTTTTGGGTTTTGGGTTTTGGGTTGTGGGAAAGTCGGAAAGTTTAGGGAAAGTTTAGGGTTCAGGGAGAGTTTAGGATGTAGGGTTACTAGGACCCAAAGGAGGAGGCCCTTGTTCCCTTTTTGTGGGGTTTAGGTTCCCATTCAAGCCCTTCAAGTTCAAAAGGCACCCTTTTTTATTCCTATGTTACCCTTGGGTCTAGATACCTGGAGCCCCCAATTTGGGGTTTAGGGTTTCGGGTTTAGGGTTTAGGGTTTACGGTGTAAGGTTTAGGGTGTTCCTTTTTGATCCTGCCGTTTCCTTCTAACCACATCTTTATCATACTATGCTGTTACTAGCCATAAAGCAGGGGTACCCAAAAGAGGGAAACTACAAGAAGCCGAGGTCGAGGTAGGGCCCCAAGCCCTAAACCCTAAACCCTAAACCTTCTAGGAGTAGGGCGTCGGGGTCGCCTGCTCCCCAAACTGTCGGAGGCCCCGCGTGCCAGACCTCAAAAAATTGAATCCCAACCTCTGCAAATGACAGTCGGATGGTTTAGGGTTCAGGGTTCAGGGTTCAGGGTTCAGGGTTCAGGGTTCAGGGTTTAGGGTTTAGGGTTTAGGGTTTAGGGTTTAGGGTTTCTGTCTTTCTACTTGGAGGTTCATGGTACTTACTAACTCAATTATTACTACTGTACAAGAAACCCAATGAGAACCATGTCAGGGCACTTAAAGGGTCTTATAAGTGGGTTAACAGTACAGTTATTACTGGGTTACGAGGATTATGAACCTCCAAGTACACCCCACGACCTAAGCCATAAACCCTAAACCCTAAACCCTGTAAACCCTATGAACCCTATAGACCCTATAAACCCTATAAACCCTATAAACCCTATAAACCCTATAAACCCTATAAACCCTATAAACCCTATAAACCCTAAACCCAAACCCTTTTCTGTTTAGTTGTGACTGGCTGCTCTGTGGCTGTTGAACAGTGGGCCTGCGCCGGAGCCAGGCGAGGCAGCGCGCGTCTCACGATCCGTTGAAGTCTGGGTAGGGTTTAGGGTTTAGGGTTTAGGGTTTAGGGTTTAGGGTTTAGGGTTTAGGGTCTAGGGTCTAGGGTCTAGGGTCTAGGGTCTAGGGTCTAGGGTTTAATGTAAAAAAGTGTCCAGGTTGGGAGCACCTAAACCTCAAGCCCTCTCAGGGTGCGCTTCTCGTATATGGTTTTTTTTGCTCACTTACTACATACTGACCTACAGAAGTTACCAAGGTCACCTTGCTTCCAGTTGAGCCATGGTGCGGTCCGGAGTATGCTGCATCGGCGATGCTGCTCTGCAGAGCGGCAGGGGGCAAAGCGCGTACACGGCGCTGATGGCAGCTCCGCCGGCTCGTCCATGGAGTAAGGCTGAGCTGACCGACTTCTTGGCCGCGTCGAGACCGTCGAGTCTCGATCTCGAAGCGCGCAGGGGTGGCTTCGCCAGCTTTCTCCACGACAGGGAGGTGGCAAAGCAAGCAGGTCATGATTCCAACAGTGCGTTGGACTTGGCGTACAATGCTGAGATCCAGACCATGCGCGCAGATGAGAAGGCAGATGATACCGAGGTGCAGGTTGAGGCAGCTGAAGGATGGGAGGAGTATGAGCTGTCTTTGCTTGCCCTCCTGTCCTTGGCCATGGTGGGGACGGCCGGATGGCTCTACAATCAGTATCAGAGGTGGCTTGCCCTGAAGAAGGCCATGGCGGAGTACCAGAACTAACCCTGGGCATGGCAGAATTGCATGCCTTGCTGGAGCTCAGGTCATCGCGAAATGTGTAAAAGACCCTAAACCCGAAACCCGAAACCCTAAACCCTAAACCCTAAACCCTAAACCCTAAACCCTAAACCCTAAACCCTAAACCCTAAACCCTAAACCCTAAACCCTAACCCTAAACCCTGCATCTGCCTGCAGGCGGGTCCCCCCAAACGGGCCTACTGGGTAGGGAATAAGGGATTGAATTCGTTCCCCAGCTGTAGTCCCCTGAACTTGGCTTTCTTCTGGTTTAGGGTTTAGGGTTTAGGGTTTAGGGGTTGGGGTTTAGGGTTTCGGGTTTAGGCTTTAGGGTCTCTTAGGACTTCAACCTTTTGGTTTTTGTCGAAACTACACTAAGGAGCCTAAAAGTTAAGCTTTTAGCAGAGTTTCAGAAGTCAACCAAGTGAATAGATGAGCCTGTTACGCATGAGCGGGGTGTTGGTAGGCGGAGAAGAAGTACCTAGTTCCCGAGTAATTCGAGTTGTCATCCTGAGAGTCTAGGGACCCTGAGCTCTAAGCCTGTTCCGGGTTTAGTGTCCAAAAGACCAAAAAAAGCAAACAACCCTAAGCCCTCTGCACCAGTCCAGCCTAACCCTTGACATCTGGAAGCACGTCGCTCTGCATCCGGAATCGACAAGTGCAACCATCGTGTAGAAAGCGTGTGGGGGCCTCTAGGGCTAAAGGTCGAGGACTACAGAAACAAATCGCCAGCATTTGGTTCGGGACGCGCTCATACACAAGGCACTAGGCCCGGGGTCCACACCTACAGGAAGGACCTGCATGTATCACTGTACTTTCAGACTTACTGGGTTCTCCGGAAACCTTAGCAACCGACATAGTAGCCCTCGGAGGTACAGAACCCTACTCTAAGCACCTCGGAACCTTAATAACCAATATAGTATCCCTTGGAGGTATAACCCTAAACCCTGAACCCTAGACCCTCTTATAAGCAGCTGCACCAGCTGGAAGATTGTGCCAAGTTTCTTCCGCGATGTCCAGCGTGACTCCGCAGGCGAGCCAAGAATTGGTTTAGGGTTTAGGGTTTAGGGTTTAGGGTTTAGGGTTTAGGGTTTAGGGTTTAGGGTTTAGCGTCGAGGGTTGGTAGCTGAGTAGTACCTTTCGCCCTTTTTGGGTTGTGGGTTCCCTGAGACAAAGAGTACTGTACCCTTGCTATTATAATATGGTTACACTGAGCTACCAAGTCGGGTTTGCAAGGGTTTAGGGCTTGGAAGTTTTGAAGGGCTTTAGTTTCGCGACCCTAAGTTAAATGGGGCCCTCTTACCCCAGTGGTTCCCTTGTGCCTTTCTGCTGGAATGGGTTGGGCTTCTTCTAAGCCCTCGCGAAACCCTAAACCCTAAACCAGTTGCTTCCCTCTGGATCAAGAGGCGACGGGTTCACAGCGATGCGCCAGTGTTACCTGAACAATAATACTCTTAACCCTCTAGGGGCAAGGGCACAAGAAACGGACCACAGAGAAGTCACCGAAAATGTGTGTGTGTGTGTACTCTTTTTCCCCACCCTCGGTGTGGGGTTGTTAGATTTTAAACTCAACTCTTCTCCTCGCCCGGAACACTTCTCCTCACCCGGAACTCTTCTCCTCGCCCAGTCTACTCCTCGCTCATCCCTGGAGTGCCCAACCCCAAAGTGTCCCTGGAGTGCCCAACTCTAGAGAATTCTTGGAGTGCCCAACCCCAGAGTCTCCTGGAATGCCCAACCCCAGAGTCTCCCTGGAGTGCCCAACCCCAGAGTGTCTCCGGAGTGCCCAACCGCAGAGTTTCCCTGGAGTGCCCAACCCCAGAGTCTTCCTGGAGTGCCCAACCCAAAGTGTCCCCGGAGTGCCCAGCCCCCAACCCCAGAGTCTCCCTGGAGTGCCCAACCCCCGGAGTGCCCAGCCCCAGAGTTTTCCTGGAGTGCCCAACCCCAGAGTATAAGAGAGGGTGGGGATGTTCGAAGTAAAAATAATTGAGTTTTTTTGGTAAGTTATGAAGCTGTCCTTGGGACCGAAGCATAGAACCCTAACACCCCAAAACCCTAAAACCCTAAAACCCTAAAACCCTAAAACCCTAAAACCCTAAAAGCCTAAACCCGGCAACCCTAAAACCCCAAAGCCTTAAACCCCAAGACCCTTAAACCCTAAAACCCTAAAACCCTAAACCCTAAAACCCTACCCCCCCCCCCCCCCCCAAAAAAAAAAAAAAAAACAAGCTAAAACCCTAAAGCCCTACGTCGCCCGGCCGCACTGTTTGGATTCCCAGAACCGGATGGCCCTGCACCCTAAACCCGAAACCCTAAACCCTAAACCCTAAACCCTGACTAGAGCTTGCTTGGAGGTTCATGGGGTACTTAGAACCCCACTCATACCCAGAGAGCCCAATGCTCCTTAATTAAGGAACGTACCTTCAATCACATTATAAGGATCCCTTTTTAATTTAAGGTATGTTCCGTGATTAAGGAGTATTGTGCTCTCTGGGCAAGTCGACTTAGAACCTACTTAGGGGTCTTCGGGGGTTTACAAGTACAGTTATGATTGGGGGTATCAGTGCCCATGAACCCTCCAAGTGGGGTTGAGGGCCTTCTCGTCTTCCGCAAGACATCATGATATTAGGGTTTAGGGTTTAGGGTTCAGGGCCTAGAATCTTGAACAAGTCCCGAACCATGAGTTCCTTTTTTTCCATCAGTTTTGTAGTAGTCGAGAGTAAGGGGCCATGTAGAGCGCTGCGAGTCCTTGCCCTTCGGCCCACCCTCGAGCACATCTCGAGGACAGGGGATGCTAGACACCACTGGCAGCACAACATTCAGGACTGCGTGCGACTCAGCCCTAGCACCCTATAAACCCTAAACCTTTAGCCCTAAACCCTAAACCTTAAACCCTAAACCCTAAACCCTAAAACCCTTCACCCTACATCGAAGGTGGCACACCCCCTCAACCCTCAAGTCTAGCCAGGTCCCAACCCTGGTGTGGGCTGGAAGCAACCAGGGAGCCCCACAGCCCCGAATTCTGGAATATACCTTAAATCATATGGGGATCCTGAGTATGATTTAAGACTTTTTCTTAACTAAGGGGTATTGGGCTCTCTACGCGCAGCCTTTTTTAGGGTTTCGGCTCTCTTACAAGCCCCTTTCTAACCAAAAAGGGCACCCTGTTCATTCACCGGTTATTCTTGGGTCTAGGTTGTGTAGTACGCAAAAGGGTACTGTGTTAGGGAGCCTTTACGTAGAGAAGCCCTGACTCAATCTTTCGGATAGGCCCCCCGCCCCTCCCCACCTTCCCCTCAAACCCTAAAACCCTAAACCAGGAACCCGAAACCCTAAACCCTCCACCCTCTACCCTCCACCCAAAGGCTCCAATGTAGTTCCGTTTTGGGTTAGTTATGGGGATTCTACTACCCGAAGAGCCCAAACCCCTTATATAAGGAATATGCCTTAAATCATATTAAGGATCGCTTATGATTTATGGCAGACTCCTTAAGTAAGGGATATTGGGATCTCTGGGAAAACTACTTGGAGGTTCATGGTACTTATAACCCTAGTTATAACTCTACTTATAAGCCCCTTAAGCCCCCTAAGCAGCTTATAAGTAGACTTATAAGTGTGGTTATAAGTTCCCATGAACCTCCAAGTACCCCAAAAAGGTACTATATACGTAGGAGCCTTTGGGTAGACCTCCAGGAGGTCGAACTTTGACATTGCTGCGTTGCAGGCGGGCCGCAACGCCATTTAGGGTTTAGGGTTTAGGGTTTAGGGTTTAGAGTTTAGGGCTACATAAAGGCTTATGATTTATAATTGCGGAGTTTCCGGAATTTTTGCCCGAACAGCTAACCTTACTCTTCCAGGACCTAAGAATTAGGTCACTCGAATCCTTAAGGACACAAGGAGGGGCCCCCTTACTGTGGGACGTAAAAACTAGTTTAGGATCCTTATCACCTAACTAGGGTCCTTATAACTCTACTTATAACTCTACTTAATACCTAGGGGGCCCCTCCTTGTAATGTTAGGCCCCTCGAAGTATAGGGGTAAGTTTGGCCTTCGAAGGGGTAAGTTTGGCCTTCGAAGGGCTGTTGGAAGGAAGCTTCTGCGTCATCTTTCGGGATTGCGGCGCTAAACTGCTCTTGGAATGGTGGGCCTCGCACTTGGTTTAGGGTTTAGGGTTTAGGGTTTAGGGTTTAGGGTTTAGGGTTTAGGGTTTAGGGTTTAGGGTTTAGGGTTTAGGGCTACCTGTGCAGCACAGGCACTTCCGAATGCCGGCCCGAAAGCATGCCTCGGCCACCAGGCGGACCTGGTTGTGGTTCAGCAGTTGAGCAGTTGAGCATTGGGAAGTGTGGAGGTTCTGTGTAAACCCTGAACCCTAAACCCTAAACCCTAAACCCCAAACGCTAAACCCTAAAACCCTATGCCACAGCTGCAGACGGCGGGGTCTCGAAGGGTTGTTTGCATGGAGCCCGCAAGTGAACTGCTGAGCTGGTTTCGGAGGTTCAGGGTTGACTGTGTCAAGGCAAGGGTTGTACAAAACACACTCTGATGAAGGCCTTCGACGACGACGACGACGACGACGACGACGACGACGACGACGACGAATACGACGACGACGACGACGAACACTTTTACTGTGACGACGACGACGACCACGACCACAACAACAACAACAACAACAACAACAACAACAACAACAACAACAACAACAACAACAACAACTGCTACTACTACTACTACTACTACTACTACTACTACTACTACTACTACTACTACTACTACTACTACTACTACTACTACTACGCGCCAAAGGGTCGGTTTGCCCACACCCAAGCCGTCCAGCATAGGGTTTAGGGTTTAGGGTTTAGGGTTCAGGGTTTAATAGGGTATAGGCTTTAATGGGGTATAGGGTTTAGGGTTTAGGGTTTAGGGTTCGGGTTTAGGGTTTGGGGTTCAGGGTTTAGGGTTTAGGGTTTAGGTTTTAGGGCTTTAGGGCTTTAGGTGTTAGGGTTTAGGGTGTAGGGTTTAGGGTTTAGGGTTTAGAGTTTAGGGTTTAGACTTTAGGGTTTAGGACGCCAGAAACATCGCGCCTGCGCACCTCCAGACAAAGAGCGCGGGCAACCCGCCGCCTTCCAAAATTCAGGAACCCAGCGAAAACCGCAGAGGGTGGTCGTTTATGAAAAATGGAAGGAAAAAAGACAATGTTTGCGAACGTCCCAACCGGAATCATCGCGCATGTTTTGTGTACCTCCAGAAAAAGAGCGCGGGTACGCCGCAGCTGTGCACCGTACTACTACTGCTACTACTACTACTACGACGACGACTACTACTATTACTACTACTACTACCACCACTACTACTACTACTACTACTACTACTACTACTACTACTACTACTACTACTACTAGTAGGACGAGGGGGCGGAGGTTCCCTTGGGTCTTTGTTCACTTTCCAGCTTTGCTGTTGACTTTCTTCTCTTTGCTTCTTGGTGCTTGCCCGTGTTTTGTTGAGCAGCAAACATGCGCATATTGTAATGCGTATTTTGTTTTTTCAGAACTTTTGTTCGGAGTTTGTTTGCTCCTTCCCTCTCTTTTTTGGCTACGACCACCACGACTATACCCATAACTTTATAGGGATCCTTAAATATTTCAACCTCAATGAAGGGGCATTGTGTTCAGACTATATGGTCAGTTCTCTCAAAAGCATGGTGTTTTTTTGATTACCCAAACAATAGGGGCCTCCTTCTAACCTAATAGAAACCCCATAAGATAAGGGACCAAACTTGAGAGAAGTGACCATATATGGGTCCTTCATCTGCAAGCCATGTTCCTACTTGGAGGTTCATGGTTCTTGTTAGCCAAGTAGAATCTGTGCTTAAAACCCACTGAAATAAGCCCCTTGGGTGCCCGAAGATGGTCATAAGTGCCCTAAGATGGTTATAAGTACAGTTATAAGTGCAGTCACGATTCGAGAATGAGTACCATGAACCTGCCAGTATCTTCTTTAGTTGAGGTGTAGGGGCCTCTTCACTTTTCGCCCAAGTCATCTCCTACAGCACCAGCATGGATGCTGCACAGACGACTCCATCTCCCATGCCATCAGAAGACCAGCCCAGGGGTGGGGGTAGGGTAGAGGGTTTTTGTTTAATGGTTTCAGGGTTTAGGGTTCAGGGTTCAGGGTTCAGGGTTCAGGGTTTAGGGTTTGGGGTCGAGGGTTCAGGGTTTCGGGTCTAGGGTCTAGGATTTGGGGGTGGGCGGGAGAAGGGGGGACATGTTGCATATCCCTCACTGGCTTTGGGAGGCTTCCTGTGTAGGAACACTCTTCAGAGGCTTTAACGCGCCAACCTGGTTTAAGCCTCTTGGTCCCCACTTGGAGGTTCATGGGTACGTATAACCACAGTTATAAGTCTACTTATAAGCTGCTTAGGGGGCTTATACGTAGAGTTATAATTAGGGTTATAAGTACCATGAACCTCCAAGCAGGTGCTTGTGTCCCGGCGCGAGAGCCCACAGAGGCTTGGGAGGGCAAGGGAAGCCCCCAAGCTCAGGTGTTGGAGCAATTGTTGTTTGGGTGTAGGGTTCAGGAGCAAGGTTCAGGGTTTAGGGTTTAGGGTTTAGGGTTTAGCGGTTTAGCGGTTTAGGGTTTGGGTTTAGCGGTTTAGCGGTTTAGGGTTTCGGGTCGGCGTGGATAATTTCGGGTGGTAGCGTCCGAAAGTTTAAGCCTAGGCTAGAGGCCATGGTCCGCAAGGCTCGAGTCTGGAACTGCAAGTGTCCCAGGACCCGGAGAAGGGCCTTTTTTTCCGTTTTTTAGGGCCGGGGTTCCCTTATAATCCCCTTAAAACCAAAAAAGGGGACCCTGTTTATTCCTAGCTGACTTCTGGGTCTAGTGTCATGGGCCTGTAGCACCTTTACGTGAGCTTCTGGTTCAAGGCCGACGGCTCGGAAGAGTTTAGGGGTGTGAGGTTTTTCAAATGCAGGATGCAGAAATGTACCATCCCTTCCAGATGACTGATCTCTCATTGCGCAGGGGAAGTTTCAGTGTAAGCCAGGGCTCCCCAATTGCAGTTTCCTTTTTCGGGTGCGTAGATTTTCTTGTTGCGTTCTGCTTTCAAAGTTTTAGGTGCTGTTTTCAGCCCCCCCAAGCGGAACTACGCTTGAGGTTCTAGGCAGCAGAGGCTTCTCCAGGCAGCATATCTGTAGCCCTGAATCACCTGCCAGCCTAGTGGCACCCTTTTCCCTGTTTTTGGTTCAAGTTTCCCTTATAAAGTAACCAACCTAATCAAAGGTGCCCTTATTTTGATATGGTTGCTGGGCTACCAAGATCATGATCCAGCCCTTTGCCGTTCGTGGCACTTAAGCAATCCCCAATTCTGCCCAGATCGAGAGCCCAACACCACTTAATTCAGGAATATATCGCAATTATGTAGGAATGCTGAATGCGATGTTTAAGGTCTTTGTTTCTGTGTAAAGGGTATTGGGCTCTTTGGGTATACAGTCACATTCAAGAGGCAGGTTTTTGGGTTGTTCGGGGGTTTATAGGGTTGGCCTGAAGCTGTTGCTTTGGCTTCATCAGAGTCGCAAATATTGCATTTTGTTCCTGTTGGCGTCGGAAGGTAGTAGGGTTCAAACGGCTTAGGGCCCCCTTGCATCATGCAACAGCTGAGTTGAGCGAGATGATGCCTCAACACCAGCTGATCCTGCGTCTCCTAGACACGTCCGACTCATGCAGCAAGCAAGCGTCAGACACGTATCTACCCGAATCCCTGGAATCGCCTCATCTTTATCCTACTACTTTGTTCCCACAGAACCAAAACGATTTCCAACCTGTAGCCCCAAACTCTAAACCCCTAAGCCCTAAACCCTAAACCATAGGACTGCATTCGCAGGCACCGCTCTTTATCAGCGCGCACTCACGACTCAAGCCAGCAGCAGTTTGTACTGCCGCAGCCTTCGAGAGGATCACGGTTTTTGCTTTGGAGCTTTGCTGTGCCGAAACGTTTATAACTTCAAATCATAAAATGGGTATTGCGTGAGTCCACAAAGTGACATTGCGAGTTGCTTTTCCGTGAGACTGCGCCTTGTTCATGAGAGTCTTGCTGCTTGAGTACATAGGACAGGTATTTAAACAGTTTTTTCACAGAGGCTTGCAGAGTAGACTATCCTTAAATTCTAGCTTACGAAGTTCGAGGCTCATGCGGTCGGAAGAACAAGCGTTTTTTCCAAGCATCATGTTAACCTGAACCCGGAAACCCTGGACCGTCTTTCTCCCCACCTGTCACCGGAAAAGGTACTCACAATAATCGCCTATACCTGAAGGCGCTACTGTACATAGTTCTTGTTTTGGTTTACTTATAGGGGATTCTAGTATAATGTAGTTCCTGTTTTGGGTTACTTATAGGAGATAGGGCATTCCAGTAAAATATCTTTCCTTTTTTGGGTTACTCATAGGGCTTTCTAGTATAATTACCACCCAACAATTTACCACATAGGGGCTCGGAGTACTATACTTAAATACTATTATTGGTTCTGAGTTCCTATTTACTATAGCTACAAGGAGGGGCCCCCTTACTATACTAACTGTAGTTAAGGGACTTATAACCTAATTTAGGATCCTTATAACCCAATTTAGGGCTCTTGTAACTCCACTTATAACTAGGGGGCCCCTCCTTGTATATACTTTTTCCAGGGACTGCACCAAAGTAGGGTTTGACGTAGCCTGCAATCAAGGGGAGATGAACCCTGAGCTTGCTATAAACGGCACCCTGGGAGTGAGATTTTTTTCGGCTATATATAGTCAGGGTTTAGGGTTTAGGGTTTAGGGTTTAGGGTTTAGGGTTTAGGGTCTTGATAGTCGTGACCACTTCTTGAGGTTTGGGGTTTATAGGGTTGTCATCATGCGGCCTTTCTCGATGTCGTCAAACAGTCTCCGCTGGCATCGAGGCTTCAGGAGACACCATGTTTTTGGGATGTCGGGTTTAGGCGACTTGGTGTTTTGGGAAGACCAGACCCTATTGTTTAGTAATGGTGTTTGAACAGTTCGGGGCTGAGGGGGTTGCGGATGGCAGACACATTCGCCAAGGCCTACCCTTTCCCCGAGACGTGGCGCAGACGCCAAAGGCCTTTGTTGCTTCGACTTAGGGTTCTGGGATTGGGTTTGCCGTTTGGGGTTTAGGGATTGGGGTCTCCTATCTGTGGGTTGGTTTCCAACAACTGCTGCCCAAATGTGAGTCCCCGACTGCTGCGCGCGCTTCTCTTGATCCCTCAGACCGAATGACTTAAGGGGTATCAGGAGGGACCCCTAGAAGGGACCCTTAATCTTATTCCCCTATATACCCCTACATACACCTTGTATAGTCCCTATATATCTAAGTAGCCCCCAAATATCCTCTAAATGACCCCTAAGGTGCCTTTAAGAGTCCCTCCTTTTGTTCCTTGATTGTTGATGTAGGACTTCGGGACTATGCGTGAAAGGAATCATGGGATATATACTTCCCCCACCTCAACTAGCGGTT
Organism: Symbiodinium natans; assembly: GCA_905221605.1. Taxonomy (NCBI): domain Eukaryota; class Dinophyceae; order Suessiales; family Symbiodiniaceae; genus Symbiodinium; species Symbiodinium natans. The sequence goes on from CAJNDS010000413.1 coordinate 878,639, forward strand.
TAGGTTTTAGGGCTTAGGGACTCATTTGGGGGTACAGGGTGGTTAAGTTGGAGGTAGCACTAGTTCTCTCTGCTTCCACAGCAGCGTCTGAAACTCACAGTCTCTTCTGACTCTTCAGCCTAAATTCTGAGACATTGAGAGTCTCATGAGGCTACCATGTAGCTGTTGGGCGACTTAAGATGGCTATCAATATACCAAGGTTTAGAGTCTAGGATGTAGAGTCTCCGCTGCCGGGCATTATTCACCGTCTTCACTTGAGTTTGAAGAAGGTGGCTTACTCCTGGTAGGGTTTAGGGACATATTGCTCGCTTCCTTCACAAAAGGTCTGCCTGAAAGCCATAGCACCCCAAGCTCTTAGGCACAAAGCCTGTATCAACCCTATGAGTCATCATAGGCCGGAACCGTAAACTCGAAACCACAGGAGACTCTGCCAACCCTGCACTAGCTCTCACCCCCAACCTTCCCAGATCTTGTACACGGCCCTAAACGTCCCACTCAGCCCTAAACCTTCGGCCGTGCCAAGACTAAACCCTGTACCCACGTAGGGATTGGAATATGCCTGGATTATGCCTTTAACATGCTAGCGGGCGCCCCTGTTTTAGGTGCAAAACCCTATATACGCCCTAAGCCCTAAGCCCTAAACCCTAAACCCTGAACGTAAACCCCAAGCGCTGTTGAGACATTCCTCAGCCCCTGAGCATCCCGAAGCCGCTAAGGGCCTAAATTGGGGTTTAGGCTTCAGGGTTTAGGGTTGAGCGCTTAGGGTTTAGGGTTTAGGGTTACTTTGTTGGGGTAGTTCTTACAAGGAAATCCTTCTATTTGGGGGGGTCTATATTCGGGGTCCCCTATTTAGGTAAAACCCCCCAAACCTCCCTGCTTCAACCCCAAGCCCCTAAACTCGAAAAGCCCTCAACGAGATATGACCCCGCGCAGAGGGCCTGAAAGAACTGCCAACAGAGCCACCTACAAATCCCCTTCTAAAATTCAGAGCTGCCCCAACCCTAAACCCCTTCTAAAATTCAGAGTTGCCCCAACCCTAAACCCTAAACCCCTAAACCCTAAACCCCAAACCTAAACCCTAAACCCTAAACAAGCCCAGTGAGGCTTGGCGGCCATCCTCAAGAGCGCCCGGGGACCCCGCGAGAAGGATTTGCCTACGCGCGCGGTTCAGAGGCCTCAACCTGGAGTTTCAGGGTTTAGGGCTTCGGGTCTGGGGTTTAGGGTTTAGGGTTTAGGGCTAGGGTTTTGGGTTTAGGGCTTCAAAAAATAGTATCAAGGACCCCCATACATATCTAAGGCGTAATCCTGAAGTAAGGGTATCCGCGGTGCCCTCGCAACCAAACCCGTCCACCCACTCAAGCCAACAACAAAAGTCAAAAACGGATCTATTCTCATGCGTTTCTGTACTACCTTTCTCTGTACTACCCTCCCCCCCCCCCCCTCCCTACGTTCCCCGGCCATAAATAGGGATAATTGATAATTAAGCCTATTTAAGGTTTCTTAAGGGGGGAACCTAGGGGGGGGGGGTAGTATCTAGAGGGGGGTCGTAGGGGAGGTTCATGTAGTTCCGGCTGCCCCTAGCCAACCCTGACTTTGCTGACGGCTGTCTTGAAGTGAAACGGGGTTTAGGGTTTAGGGTTTAGGGGTTTAGGGGGCTTACGGTTAGGGATTCCCTAAACCCTAAACCCTAAACCCTAAACCCTAAACCCTAAACCCTAAACCCTAAACCCTAAACCCTAAACCCTAAACCCTAAACCCTAAACCCTAAACCCTAAACCCTAAACCCTAAACCCTACCCTTGGGCCTCAGGGAAGGAATGCTTCGGAGCCTCCTTCGCGAAAAGCAGGTGGGTTTGGGGAGATTTGGATGTGGGAAGGTTTTTTTTTTGGGGAGGGGTTCTTGCGGTTTGAAGAGGGCCTTTTTGAAGAGGACCTTTTTGAGGAAGTCTGAGGCGGCGCCTTGGGGGGGGGGGGGGGGGGCTTCAAGTTCGGCGGCTGGGTTTACCTTGGGTGTATGCCCCTTTGCTCAGGGCTTGGGGGGTCGAATGTGCCGTAATGCTTAGATCCTAGAAGCTTTATTATCGAGGTGCAGTTGCATGGTGCTAAAAACCCTCAGCATGATCCCGTAAACCCTAACACGATTTAGGGCCCAGTCAGTTCGGGTCTTTAGCTTCAACCCTAAAACCTAAACCCTAAATTTGGCTTCAGGGTCTTCAAAATCCTGAACCCTGCTAGGGTCAGGGCCCCCGGCTCATATTCTACGGGCAAGTACATGGTCCCTTAGTAAGGCCCCCTTACCTTCTTGAAAGGGTTCTGAAATACGGGCCCTTGGGTTTATAGGGTACGCAAGGGGTATATAAAGGGTCCCCATTTGGTCCCTTAGTAAGGCCCCTTATGTGCCGTATCTCTTTTGCCTTGATTGGACGGAACTCAAGGACTTTAAAGGCTAGAATCCCGGGGCCTGTCTCATGAGAACGGTGATGTTGCGTGATTTGGGAATGTTGGCTCTTATTTCGGCTCCGTTATGACCTTACGAATGTAGTGCTTGTGGTAGGTTATTGTCATTGCTAGAAAAACCCTTAAGAGGGTTCTTGGGCAATCCACAAAGAAAGGTTTTGGGCTCTGCTGGATTCGCATCAAGCACGGACTGAACCTGAAGACCTCAAACCCCATTCGCTCCAATATGTCTTCCGAGCTTGCAGAATCCGCATGCGTGGTTTAGGGGTTAGGGTGCAGGGTTTAGGGTTTAGGGTTGCGTAAGGTTTTGGGGCCCAATTGCCAGACCACACACGATACTGCGTTCTTGACTTCGGGGGATAAGGTTTAGGCTCATGAGGTGTTCCGAGAAGATACGCATACCCAGACCTGTTGCGACATTGCTGTGCCCTAAACCCTAAACCCTAAACCCTAAACCCTAAACCCACGTGCCGGTGCTCTCCGGAGCGAGCTGTGTGAGCACAGGCACCTCCCATACCGCTCTCTCGTGACGATGGCGAGCGCGCATTGCAGGACGAGCGCGCACTGTCGCCCGAAATCTTAAACCCTCAACCTTAAACCCTAAACCCTAAGCCCTAAGCCCTAAACCCTGAACCCTGAACCCTACACCCTAAACCCTAAACCCTAAACCCTACACCGAAACCATTGCCACAAGTCTTTGTGTCTTGGCTTTCGCGGGTGCGCTGTTGGCGCCCTTTGGGATGAACTTAGGGCACCTGCTCAGATCTAGCGCATCTTGGACTTACGGCTCACGTACTTGTAGAGTAGGTAACCTTCAACCTTTTTGGGGTAATAGAAACCCCTTAAAATCCCAAAGGTTAACCTTTAGTCCTCCTAGGTACTGGACAACTAGGGCTCAGCTTTGTCTATGTTTCAGGTGCGGGGCTGTGCCTTGCCTTGGGCTCAGGGTTTAGGGTTGTATCACCTATGCGCCATTGGTATAGAATTGAACAGGGAAAGGTTCCTTCATATTGGGCAAGGTTACTCGAGTCCCCGAAGGGCTCGTGTACAAAGCATATAGTTGGGTCCGTGGAGACGGATTCTTATATATTAGCTTAACATTCGATACCTGAAGGCTCCAGTGTAGTTCCTTGTTGCGGTAGTCAAGGAGATTCCACCCGGGAGTCCTTTCGACTTAGAAAGTAGGGTTAGTAAGATGGGTTATGGATTGTAAGAGTGTTTCTGGGGGATACTGGGTACTACACTGGGTACCCTAAACCCTAAACCCTAAGGGTAGACTTACTAAGTCAAAAGCGCTTCCAAGCTCCCCCCCCCCGATTTCGGCTTGGATATTCAGGGTTTTGTGCCATAAAACCCAAGGGCCCATACTTCAGAACCCTCTGAAGAAGGTAAGTGAAAATAAGTGACCATATCCCCCCCCCTCCCACCCGTTTGGGGGTTGGTTTTTCGGGGTTTTGCGCACCTCCGTTGGAGCCTGAGGAGTTGGAAGCCCAGCGAGGTCAGTCCGCTTCTGCTGTCTGAGGGCTGTCGGTCTTAGGGGAGGCCCTAAGGTTCAGAGTTTAGGGTTTAGGGTTTAAGTTGTAGACTCGCAACAAGTGCGCTGGTCCAAATTACAACATGACTAGAGCCCCAAAATACAAGGTATTCCTAGAGTCACCTTCCCTGTACTTCCGCTTGCTTGAGCATAGGTTCTTTGAGCCTTGTCACATCTTGCAACCTCCGTAGCCTCTATATCAAAATCTAGGGCGGTGAGGGCGATATGCCCTTCCAGCGACACCTACCCTAAACCCTAAACCCTAACAATAGGCCGGCCCTTGTTCATCTGATGCACCGATATAGGGTTTGGACTCTCCGGTTGCGAGCCTGGGGCGTAGGGCTTTGTGCTCTATAGGTTATATAAGGGGTACATAAGAGGTCCCATTGTAAGGGCGGAGTCTAGAGTTCTGAACAGGCAGTGAGTTGCCTAATTCCCGCATCCCTTCTAAGGGTATTTTTGTGGTTGGGGGGGGGGTTTTAAGAAGAGCCAACCCTACATTCTAAGCCTTGAAAAGCCTAAGCCCCAAGCCCCGACCCCCCCTCCCTCCGCCCCCCCCAGCCCTAAATCTGGGTGTATCCGACCCGAAGCCCTAATCCAGGGCCTAGTGGGGCTCCACCCACCCTCAACCCGAATCTCTACACCCCATAGCCAGGTGCTCGTGTGCGGAGCCCCGGAGTTCATCAAATTTGCTGGGTGTGCTTTCGAGTTTAGGGTTAGGGCTTAGGCTTTAGGGTTGAGGGTTTTTGGGGATCCCCTATGGGATCCGAATTCTAAACCTTTATCGGATCCCCTAAACCCGTATATGCGGTTTAGGGTTTAGGGTTGGGCGTTTAGGGTTTAGGGTTTAGGGTGGATTCGGTGTGTTTAAGCTGGTTCAGGAGAGAGCCCTGGCAGCCCTCAGCCTTCTAAACGCTCAAGCGTACCTAAAGGCTAGCAGTAGACTAGAACCCCCTATACGAACCCAAAGCAAGTTTTAAGGTAGAGCCTCAACCCTAAACGCCTGTTTGTTGAACACTGTATCGCAGCCTTCCTTTTTGCTGGTACCATGATTTGCTAGAGGTGTAAAGGCTTAGGGTTTAGGGTTGGGGGTCCATGCTTTCATGTTCAACAGAGAGGGGTTCGGGGTTTAGGGTTCTCAGGATTTGGATATGTTTGAGTTTTTTTTTGAGGATTCTATAGGGGCCACTCCTTGTAGAAAACTGGCAAATTGTAGCCAACCGAGTGGAGCTCCTCCCCTAGACCTCCAGGCGTAGATCCTTTTTGTTATTTAGGGGTTTAGGGTTTAGGGTTTAGGTTTTAGGGTACCCAGAAACACCCTCAACCCTAAACCACCACAAAAGGAACCCACAAGTTGGGGCTCCAACCCTCTACACTACCCAGACCTCCACGGTACCTCCAACAGTGGCCCATGTACCGGATTCAGTGTTCGGGCCGTAGACCCTAAACCCTACTTGAAAGCTCTTTCGACTTAGTAAGTCTAGTTAGTATCCCTTAGAGAGTCTCTTATAATCCCCAATAACCCTCCTCACTAACCTACTTAATCAGACGGGCTTCCAAGCAATCTATCTCGATCCCGCGCGCAGGCCTTTCTTTAGCAGTCGCAAGCATCGGTAGTGACTGCCGAGACTGGCCATGGCATCCGCACTGAAACCCCTTTTTGCGGTGCTCTGTTCGTGGCTCCTCGGCTTACTTGGGGAGTTCTCCATACAATGGTCCCTTTTTTCAGGGTTCCTGTGCCCAAAGAGCCCTTTCTACCCCTTAATTGAGGAATAGACCATGAACATGATTAAGGAGCCCCCTATGATATGTTAAGGTACGTACATTCTTTAATAAAGGGGTATAGGGGCTCTCTGGGTTGAATATGGAGCCGTATCTTGAGCGTAAACCAAAAGGGGGGCCCATAAGTTAGACCCAAAGGATCCATGTACCTATATAGTATATACTTGGGCCTTAAAGGGGTTCCTATATGGTAGCTTTAGGGCCCAATTATATACTATACAGGTACATGGATCCTTTGGGAGAGAATCCCCCACTTCAGAGTCGCGACGGAGTCTTCTGCTACGCGTGACATGTGGCCGCAGTCACTCCACGAGTTCCGCGCTTGTAACGGATGTGTCAGGACTAGGGTTTAGGGTTTAGGGTTTAGGGTTTAGGGTTTAGGGTTTAGGGTTTAGGGACTCTTGAGATCTTGGATGCTGCGAGATACAGGACCTAACCAAACCCTGAGCCAGACGACCCGCCTCCCCTTACAGCAGCAGCATCACCACCACCCCAACCCCACTTATATTGAACACTCACCACCTGATCATGCTATACTGCACTTGTTCTGTAGTGCTATAATCGCCTGTCATATACTTTAGTACTAGAATCTTCTGGTTTGTCGTACTGGACAATTCCCAACCGAAGGTATATTCTGGTCGCAGCTCTCGAGCCGGCGGCAATTGAGGAGGAAAGGGGAACCCTAAACCCTAAACCCTAAACCCTAAACCCTCTCAAACTAGGTTTCCTAGACCCTAAGCCCGAAACACTGTAAACCGTAAACCTTGCTCTAGGGGATCCCTCAACCCCTACTTGGAAGTTCATGGTACTTATAACCCCTGTATAACCGTACTTATAATCCACTTATAAGCCCCCCTTAAGTTCCCTAACGTGGTTATACTTGGGTTATAAGTGCAGTTATAATTGGGTTAATAAGTACCGTGAACCTCCAAGTATCAGTTTGTAGGATTCGGGGATCGGGGTCCCTAGACCTCCAATTGTAGCTCCTTGTCGGGGTACTGCACCTAGATTCACAGTTCGCAACAACAAATGAGCATTAGGCACACCAACAGAACGGAACCACAATTTGGGAACCCTAAACCCTACAACCCTACAACCCTAAATCCTAAACACTCCCAAGGATGAGACTTCAAAGTAAGCGCTTGGAAGCTCTTTTGACTTAGTAGGTGGGGTTTTGGTTTTTTTGGTTTAGAGTTTAGGGTTTAGGGCTTAGGGTTTAGGGTTTAGGGATAGTAAGGTGGATCATGGGGATCATCAGAAGGTTTCTAGGGGATAAGAAGTAGACTTACTAAATCAAAAGAGCTTTTAAGTGGGGGTGTACATGAGGATGTTTCTCATAGCAACTTGGCGAGCTGACTGAGCCTAGATTTTCGGGCATCTGGACCATCCCTTGTTGGGATCAGGAGGTTCTTGTCTAAGAAAGCTCTGCAATACATATTCGTTAGTTGTGTAAATAAATATATATGTATATGTGAGTTTAGGTTTATGTAGATACTTTTTAGGAGGTTCTTGTCTAAGAAAGTTTCTGAGGGCATCATCGCCAACCTCCTGCGCGACGATGATTTGAGGATGTGCTTTACCCAAAACTTCTCCTCCCTTCCCGAACAAAAATACGAAATTTACGAGTACCTTAATGAGAGTATCTAAAGGTCACTTGGGGGGAGGTGTAGCTAAACCCTCAACCCTAAACCCTAAACCCTAAAACCGTGTGGGGCATGAGGGTTTCGGGACTCCAGCGGGAGGAGTGCAGTAACTCGGGCGAGAGCGTCGCCTTCTTGCAGGCTGGCGTTTTTTTTTTTTTTTTTGGGGGGGGGGTTAGGGTTTGGGGTTTGGGGTTTGGGGTTTAGGGTTTAGGGTTTAGGGTTGGTACCTACCCCCCCCATGAACCCCCCCTCCCACAAGGACCCTGCATGTCTAAACACCCTCGAACCGAAACCCTGCACGCGAGGTATCCGTGGAGTCAGCTGCGAGGACGCTTGCCCAAACAGCAGATTGTACTTCTGAAAGAGCTTGCCCTGAAGGCTCTGCTGTAGGTCCTTCTTCTGGGGTTACTTGGGTCGCTCCTCCACTGAAAGGAGAATACCCCTCATAATGTCTTTTCAGGGTATGCCCAAGGGCTATGTTGAGTATTTCTTCGTTTAAGCACCAGCAACTGAAGTTCCTCAGGAGAGGGAAAGACCACACCATCTGCCCGGCATCTCCAGCAAGCCTCTTGATACGCAATTCAGTACTTGTGTTCCTTTGTCAAAGTGCTTCATGCCCTAAGCCTGCCAAAAGCGATAGAACCCTAAACCCAGAATACCCTTCTCCAATGCAGGGAGAGCAGTTGGGAAATTTTTCCCCGTACTCGTTCGTGGGGGCGTATTTGGCAGCTGGATTCTAGATCCCTCCGTTACACGCCCTCGGCTTCCCATGATCACACTTCAATCCCCCCAACCCCCCCCCCCCCCCCCCGCGTTGCCTGGGAACCAGGCATAGCGGATGATTTCGCTGCGCAGGCCGCGGCTACCGGGTCGTCCGTGCCACTCGGCCGCCGGGGGCGTCCGGTGGGCGTAGGGCTGAGCCCTATCCCCCAAAACCCTATAACCTGGACCCTAAACCGTAAATCCTAAAACCTAAAACCCTAACCCTAAACCCTAAACCCTAAACCCTAAACCCTAAACCCTAAACCCTAAACCCAGGGGGAGGTTAGGATTAGCCATGGGGATGCAGAGTGAGGCTGAAAGACTGGGCTTGTTAGATGGGGTATCCTACAAAATCGATGTGCCAAATCATATAGCATACACTTGGGCCCCTAAAGCTACTGTGTAGGTGGTTGTCAAAATTATGATTCCTTCTGGGGTACCCTAAATATTAGGTGCCGTATCATAATCGGGATCCAAAAAGGGACCGTGATTTTGACAACCACCCAATGCAGGAACCCCTTCAAGGCCCAAGTATAGACTTCATAGGTACACGGATCCTTAGGGTGCAAAAGTCTGGGCCTAGGGTGTACGGTTCGCTGAGCCCATGGGGCTGAGGGTCACTTGGAGGGTTTAGGGTTTAGGGTTTAGGGTTTAGGGTTTAGGGTTTAGGGTTTAGGGTTTAGGGTGTTAAAGGTGCTCTCATCTTCGGGGTTCTTCTGAACCCTACCCGAAGGCTCCGATGTCGTTGCTTTTCGTTGTAGAGGATTCTATCTACCCAAAGGCTCCTATGTAGTACCGTTGTGGGGGTAGTATACTAGAATCCCCTATAACTAACCCAAAAAGCAACTACATTGGATCCCATGGTATACTACCCCAGAAAAGGCACTACATAGGAGCCTTTGGGTACTTTCTCACGACATACATACTAGTACCCCGATCCTTTGAGCTGCTTGCGCGAGGCCTAAACGCTCAGACAGGGGTCTCACCATGCTCGCGTGTTAATATACTTCTAGTTGCTTAAGAACCCCAAAAATCACAAAGATTATTTTCCCTATTAAAGGTAATACAGGGATTATTACTTTGTATTCTTTTGGGAAGCAAATAGTAGTATCGAGGTCGGAATAATTAGTAATAGTATCCCCTTATGGCCCCTTTGTAATCATACTATGATAAGCCCCAAAACCCTATTCCAATAATTCAGGCCTTCATATTCAACAAGTACAAGCGAGGTATCAGTGTCAACGCTTTTGAATCATGTTAAGTTGACGGGTGCGGGCCAGGGACGGTTGTGCACCACTCCTTTCAACGTCTCCTGTGAGTCCTCTTTAAACCGTGCTTCCATCCTGAACCTTGTACCTTGTAACACTAAGTACGTAGTACATGTACGGTGTATTTGGCACTGGGCTTGCTTTGGGTTTTCGTCTTGCTTCCAGATCATCAAAGACAGCCCAGATTGCAACTCTTTGGCTTCACGGGCTGTGCGTCTGAAGTATTCCTTGGTCCGTTTAGTACAATGACAGTGCAGAAGCACCGGCGAGAAGTCGTAGACATGCCTTGGCCATTCGGGTCCACATCACCTCGAACTTTCCTAGGACGCCCACAACTTGGGTTTTTAATTGAACAACAAAGAAAAGAGCAACGGTAATGTGTTTTTGCCAGGCTCAGGAGGATTATTACAACAATGAGTCTGAACTCGAACACCCTGAGGCCTCAAAACAGCAAGCCCAAGGACCTGTCTTTCTAAAGACCCCTTGAGGTTGGTTGTTGTTTCGGGTTTTGGGGTTGAAGGGTTAAGGGCTTCGGGTGTAGGATCCGATTGGCCATGCCCAGGCACTTCGCGAAGCAGATTGGCTCATGCATGCTACTGTGACTCGGCACGACGGAGAGCCCACGATTTTCTTCATTAAGTCTTTCTGCACTCTTACACCTTATCTTCCCAAGCTGCAGCTTCCCGCCAAACTCGGTAAGATGCCCAAGCATTGTCCAATCAGCACGCTCATCTTGGAATCGTCTTTCAACCCTGAACCCTAAGCCTTCGTTGAATAAACCAGACACTGAGACGAAATACATGGGCCCTCAATACGAGCCCTTGACCGTATTGGGCAGATTCCCGTAAGTACATGAATAGATTTATATATGGTTCCGTGTCCCGTGTCGGTACTCCCCCCCCCCACCCCCCCACCCCCCATGGTATCCCCCCCCCCCCACCCCTAAACCCCCCTAAAAACCCCTAAACCCCTAAACCCCTAATCCCCTAAACCCCTTAACCCCTAAACCCCTAAACCCCTAAACCCCTAAACCCCTAAACCCCTAAACCCCTAAACCCCTAAACCCCTAAACCCCTAAACCCGAAACCCTAAACCCTCAACCCAAACCCCAACCACAGCACCCCACGGGGGGGCCCAAACCACAGGGGGCGGGGCGGGGACCCCAAACCCTAAACCCTAGACCCTAGACCCTAAACCCTAAACCCTAAACCCTAAGCCCTAAGCCCTAAGTCCTAAACCCTAAACCCTAAACCCTAAACACAAACCCCAACCACACCACCCCACAGGGAGGCCCAAACCACAGGGTGCGGGGCGGGGAAAGAATTTGGGGGGGGGGCCATGGGGGGGGGGGGGGGGACCATGGGGGGCGGGGGGGGGGTGGGGGGGGCAGCGACGCTGCACCATATACGCGCACACACACATGTATGTTTGTAAACGTGTCTACAGCCTGTATAGTGTATGTAGTAGTTAGACAAGGACCCATATCAAGGAGCCCACACTTATGGTCCCACAAAGGGTCTGCCTCTCTACCATATACCGGGGCCTTGAAAGGGGTCCCTACGCAATAGTAGTCTTATGACCGAAGTATATTTTAGGGTTTATAGGGTTTAGGGTTTAAGGGGTTCCTACATAGCAGCTTCAGGGCCCAGGCATATGCCACACAGTTGCCCGGACCCCTAGAGTCCTTCCTGGCGACGCAAGCCCTCGAAAGCCACAAAGTATCAGTGGTATCCACACACAAGAGACATGACCTAGATAGGCCGGTGGGATATTTTCTAGTTTTACTTAATGGGTTTAAGAGGATCACATTCAGGAACACTTTCACAGGGTGTCGAGGGCCATCCCCGTGACCCACATACAACAAGGGCAGATTTGCTCGGAACACGTGTCATCAAAGCATGTAGGATCTTCGACCGAAAAGATCTCTAAAACCCTTGTCCCAGACTACCGGAAGTCGGCCACCGAACACCCTGAACCCCTTAGGGTTTGGGGTTTAGGGTTTAGGGTTTAGGGTTTAGGGTTTAGGGTTTAGGGTTTAGGGCCCCAAACCCTCAACACTCTGATCCCCACCCCGAACCCTCAACCCGAAACCAGAAAAACCCTGCAGCCTGAGAAACCAGAGCCTTCTGCAGCCCAAAGCCAGCGAAGCCCACCCTAAGCCCCGTTTCAGGTTCAGGTTTAGGGGTTTACGCCTAAAGTTTAGGGCTTAGCCCTGTAACCCGGAAACCCAAATCCGCAAAGCCGACAGTCGCAAAACCCTTAAATCCCACAAGGGCCCCTTAAACTCTGTCTGAAGAAGGCTCCCAGGCCGGTTCCTTTTTGGCTTCGTGGTAGGGGTTCTAGCATACTACCCACAAAAGATCGTAGGAGCCTCTAGGTTAAAAAAAACAAAAAAGACCTCCCTTGAGCAACCCTGCGTTTAAAGAGAGACGCAAAACCGGCCCCGGTCAAAAGATCAGGGGCACCTGCGTCGACAGCTCCAACAAGGCTTCACAGGACCCCTTTTGGTGTTGGGTTTCGGGTTTAGGGTTGGGTTCAGGGTTCAGGGTTAAGGATTTTGCAAAGAGGAGCCCTCAACGAAAATAGTTCAGGAGCTGGTAGCCTAAGCTAGGATACGTATAACTTGATCTAGGTCCCCTTGCAACTATGCTTGTAACTACGGGCGTGCACCTGTTTGTTGTTTCTGACGGGGTTTAGGTAGGTTTGTGGCGCTTCGGGGCTTATGGAGATTCTAAGGGTAGTTACATGGGCCCAGAATATGGTCCCTTACCTCCCTTGCCCTTAGGCTTTATAGGGTAGATAAGGGGTATATAAGGGGTCCCCCTTACACGGGCCCATGATGAGGGACCATTTAACTACCCTAAGGTATGGAGGTCTGGAGCGTTTTACGAGATTAGTGATGCAGAGTACAGGGGCTTGAAGATGCACTTGCTAGCTTCCGCTATGCCAACAGTTGCTGTTCAGATCAGGGCCATCGGCCTCCTTGTGTGGAAACATTAGCATGGTCCCGTTTAGCCGCGAGGGCCTGGAATGCTCCCCGCCCCCCCCTCAAACTGGCCGCATTGTCTGGAATAGTCAGGGTACACATCAGACGCCAGCCCGTGACCAAATCTGACACTGGCCATGATATAGTGTAAGAATCGACAAGGGCTGACGTGAAGACTGGGCAACAATGAGATCCAAGCCGGCTGGAATCATGTTGGCTTACATGGTTTTTGGTATCTGAATGGTGCAGCTGTCCAAAGGTCACATGAAGTAAAGTATGGCACAGCCAGACGGTGTGAACGCCTCGCCGGAGATGTCTAGAACCCGGTAGCCGTTGCCGGGCATGAGGAGGTCTTGGCGTCACACACAACACGCAACATGCAGGCTCACAAAGCACGCGTGTACACACACACACAGACATACACTCACAACAGGCAACGCTTTCAAGAGAGAGAGAGACACACACACACACAGCAACACACGCACAGACAGAAACACACACACACACACAGACAGAAACACACACAGACAGAAACACACACACACACAGAGCAACACACACACAGACAGAAACACACACAGACAGAAACACACAAACACACACACACACACCCACCCACCCACACACACACACACAGAAACACACACACACACACACACACACACACACACACACACAGAGACAGAAACACACACACACACACACACACAACCCCAAACCCTAAACCCTAAACCCCAAACCCCAAACCCTAAACCCTACACCCTAAACCCTAGGGAGCCTTATAAGGTATAGGCTCCTCGCAGGATGAGTGGCGCAACGCTGGTGCTATTCAGGCTGCCCTTCGGCTTCACGGCACTGCGCGGAACAAGGGAGCTTCTCCTTGTAGCCCTAGTTGGGCTAATAAAGGGTTTAGTGTTTAGGGGTTAGGGTTAGGGTTTAGGGTTTGGGGTTACTTGAAGGTTCATGGTACTTGCTGACCCAATTATAGCTGCACTTATGACCCAATTATAACCATATTCGAGCACTCAAGGGGCTTATAAGTGGGTTATAAGTACTTAATACGTACAGACATAATTGGTTACTAAGTACCATGAACCGCCAAGTAAATCCAAAACCCTAAACACTATAAACCCCAAACCTTAAAACTTGCGTGCTGGAGGTCTTTCTGCCAGGTTTCTTGAATGGGCCGACCTGTTAAAAACCTTTTAGCCCCGAGATAGCGGAGTGAGGTTTGAGGTTCAGGGTTTGGGGTTTAGGGTTTAGGGTTTAGGGTTTCATTCCGTCCACTGGTCAATCTTCTCGGCTCAGTATATTCTGGCTCAACCCCAAAACCCCAGAAACCCTCAACCCTCACACGTTGCCGCAAGCCTGGAGGCTTCGAGTTTAGGGTTTAGGAATCTGATGTAAGGTGCCCCTTCCCCCCCCCAAGGGTATTTGGTGCGGAGGTTTTGGTTTCCCTAAGTCCAGCATCGTAGACCCTCAAAAGCCCAAACCCTCAAGATTACCCCTAAACCCTAAACCCTAAACCCTAAACCCTAAACCCTAAACCCCTAAACCCCTAAACCCCTAAACCCCTAAACCCCTAAACCCCTAAACCCCTAAACCCCTAAACCCCTAAACCCCTAAACCCTAAACCCTAGGTGAATGGACCGAGCAGGAAGTTGGATCTAATTATCACTGAAGCTAATTTTTGTTTTTACCAAAGACCCCTTCCCACAAAAAAGCTGATTGAGAGATCAAGTCCCTAAGTGCTGCCTGAAGGCTCTAATGTAGTTACGTTTTGGTTCCTTTTGGGGAATTCTGGTATATTCTCTACCCCAAGGCAGGTACGTACCACATGGGAGCCTTTAGCTAAACCCTAAACCTGAACCCTAAGCCACAGGTCGTGCGTTGCTTGCAGGTTTGGTGATTCCCGTAGAACGGGGTTTCTGCTTCCATTTTCCCCAATCATTTCCATTTCCTTGTTGCACTACACCCTCAAACTCTTATGAATTGAGGTTTCCCCTGTGCTCGCCGGGGCAGGCCCGTTTACGCGTTTTGTTCTTTTAGTATCCCTCACCCCACCCCCGAAGCCCTAAACCTGAGGTTTTAGGGCTTGAAAGGGCTTCGGGCTTACGACCGGGAGTAGGCCCTTTTTTTCCTGTTTTTAAGGTTGGGGTTCCCTTATAATCCCCTTAAAACCAAAAAGGGTACCCTGTTTATTCCTAGGTTTCTCCCGGGCTTACGACTACATCACCGGCATGCCCTAAGATACAAGGTCGTGGCGACCATGAGAAACTTCCCGGATGACAAGGACGTGCAGGCCGAAAACTGATCTTGCCTTTAGGGTGTCAGGTTAAGCCTAATGTAGTTCTTTTGGGGCTAGTTAGGGGATTCTGGCATACACCCTTAAACAGGTGTTGCATAGGAGCCTTTAGGTAGGGGGCGTTTCTTGGCGTTCGTCAGTCAGCATGGATGCCTTGATGTGTTACGCAGAGATCAGGCGATCGGTTATGTAAGACTGTGGCCCCTTTTGGGCCCTTTGATCTACCATCTGCTGAAGAACCCCCCCCCAAAAAAAATGAAAAATCGATAGTAAGAATCCCTTTATTACCCTTACATGGAAGATTTTTTTCGGGGGGGGGGTTCTTAAGCAGTTCGTAGCGATGCAGCCGTTGTGTTTAGTGTCATCGGGTACCCTGCACCCTATACCCTGAACCCTGAAGCCTAAACCCTGAAGCTTGACCGAGGTGGAGTTTCGGGTTTAGGGCTTAGGGTGCTGGGTAGAGTGTACAGTGTTACGCTAGGGCTTTTCGGGCACCCCGAAAGGGACCATCAGAAAAAGGGGGGCTGGTGAAATCTCCTTCCTTGAGCCCTGTTGTTTAGGGTTTAGGGTTTAGGGTTTAGAGCTTAGGGTTTAGGGTTTGGGTTCAGGGTTTGGGGTTTAGGGTTTAGGGTTTACTGTGCAGTGCAGTTGCAGTCGACGGCAGCTGCGTGCAGGTGTCCTGCCTCCTCAGCCTCAGCGGGGCCATCCTCTTCAACCGCGACGCTCAGCTCGGGTTTAGGGTTTCGGGTTTAGGGATTAGAGTTTAAATTTGGGGTCTAGGGGATTTAGTCTTATGGCCCAGGGCCTTCAGGGCCGCTCTTCAAGAATGTCTAATGTTACGTTTGCCAACATTTGCTCTCGTGTACCCGAGCTTGCTCCTAAACCCTCACTTGCGCACCCTAAACCTAAACCCTAAGCCCTAAGCCCTAAACCCTAAACCCTAGGCTTCCTGTAGCTAAGGAAAGCGGCCTCCTGGCCGGACAGCTGGGGGCGCTGAGCTTTGGCATTGCCTGGCACTGCCGAGTCGTGAGGGCTTTAGTGCAGATTCAACTCCTACCCAGACCTCTACACCAGAAAACCCTGAACGAAGCTCCCCCCCCCCCCCCCCGTACCCCTCTTCAGGGCTCAGGGGGTAGGTTTTAGGGCACACCCTTAACCCTCAACTCTTAGGGTACCTCAACCCAGAGAACCCAATACCTCTTAATTAAGGAATATGCCTGAAATCATGGTGTATTCCTTAATTAAGGAGTATTGGGCTCTCTGGGAATATGGGTCCAGGCCGATGAGGGTGCCGAGGCTTTCTGATCCCAAGGGCTCTTCGGGAGCGACCGACTCGCTCGCCCAAGTAAGAGGGGTCCCGTAGGATGGGACCCTCGAATTAGGGTTTGGGGTTTGGGGTTTGGGGTTTAGGGTTTAGGGTTTAGGGTTTAGGATTATACCCCACCCTGACCTTCTTTTTTTGGCTAAGAAAGGGAAGGGGCCATATTCAGGGACCATAGTGCCATCCTTACAGAGGAACACCACGTGGAATTTCTACTCCAAGCACATGGACGACCCCGAGGTAACAAGCCTAGGCTGCGGATGTGGGCCAGATAGGGTTTAAGGTTTAGGGTTTAGGGTTTAGGGTTTGTAGATTCCTGAAACGTGATACTACACATGTTCTTCGCGGCTGGCAGAGCACCAAGAACCAAGTTATGCCAGTGCCTTTTTGTCGCAACTGCGTTCAGGCTGTTAGGAGTGCAGTTCGCTAGATCAGACACTTATCGCCGCTTCCTCCCTGGCTAGGTGGTGCCATCGGCGCATTCTTTGACTATGTCAATGAAAACCGGGACATCGCCAGGTGCTGCCTAGCGTCGTGATGTGACCTTCATTCTAAATACCCTTCCAATATTCGAGTAGGTACCCTTCCAAGATTTGAGTACCTGGACGTACAGGTAATATCCAGATCAGATTAGGGCGTTTCCGAAATTAGGGGTACCTTATTGGGTCCTTATGATAAAAGAGAAGCCTACTATTGGGGGGTCTTTTCTAGTGGTCTTTTCGTAAACCCTTAGTAGTAGAGTAGGTAACCTTTAACCTTTTTGGGTTAACATATTCCCCTTATAATCCCAAAGGTTAACCTTTAAAACCCCTAGGTACTGGACAACTAAGAACCCGCATATTCTGTTCCTCATCGCCCTACACAACTTCCAAGATCATCGTGTTTCGTCATTCGCCTCGGACACCTTGCACGCTACATCAGGTTTTGTACCCCCGGGTTTAGGGTTTAGGGTTTAGGGTTTAGGGTTTAGGGTTTAGGGTTTAGGGTTTAGGGTTTAGGGTTTAGGGTTTAGGGTTTAGGGTTTAGGGTTTAGGGTTTAGGGTTTAGGGTTGAAGCACCATCCAGATCGACCTTCATGGATGTGGGCAAGAGATAGCTGCCTTCCCAGTTGCTCCAGAGCTGTTTAGCCACGCAATTGTGCATGTGACATGGGTGCCTCTATATGTATGTTCTGTTCCTCCTTCCCGGGAACACCCCTGAATACAAGCATCCCTACATGGGCATTTCCCAGAATGGGGGTACGCCTTTCATACCGCAAATAGAATAGACTCCCTTAAAGGACCCCCAAAACGGGTACGGAAGCCCCTGCCATACATTGACTTGGAAGAGCCGCTGAGACCCCAACACGCCATGTAGGAGTCCGAGCCGCGAGCAGAGCGGGCACTTAAAAAAAACAAAAACATGCCAATGTGGTTTTTGTTCCAGTGCGGTTTGTCATATACTTAAAGGCTCCTATGTAGTACCTTTGTGGGGGTAGTATACTAGAATCACCTTGTAACTAACCCAAAAAGGAACTACATTGGAGCCTTTGGAAGGCCCTGAAACATGAACCGTACACTCATGGCATCTTCCGCAGGGCTCACTGACATCGGACCTTGGGGTCTCAATAAACTTTATAATCGGCTGATGGTCCAGTGTACTGTTCAGCAGCGGCAAGTATCATCGTAGTACGATTGAGCGATTCGGGTGTTGTGGTCTACTTCGGGTTTCAGGTCCTCACTGTTCAGGTTCATACAGCCCTCTCGGGTCAATTTCTTTCCCTTGCTGCGAGGGAGCTCGGCATTATCCCGGGCCTGATCCAGAACATCCGGAACAACTTTCACGGCAAGCCTCTGGGGCATGGTCAAGCCTCTAAGATAGGGGTCGGAAGAATTGCTAGTCGTATTCCCTTGTGGTTCCTTCATAAAGAGACTATAAGGACCCCCCAAAACCCTATTCTACTGCCTTAGGCCCCTATATGTCTTTGGGATGTTCTTCCCCCTTCTACTAGCAGTCCTTAGTAGGGATTGTAGTTGAGGACTGTTAGTATAAGGGGAGCATCCCAACCTATCCCCTTAGTAGCGCAGTGGTACTGTACCCTTTTCCCTTTTTTTGGGTCATGGGTCCCTTTTTTTAAGTAACTAACCCCAAAAAGGGCCTAAAAAAGGCTGCCTCCTACTATACTATGCTTACTGGGCTACCAAGATCCCTAAACCCTAGATCCCATACTACGCCCTTGGATAACTCATGTTTAGCTCTCTTCCAGTGGTGCCTCTTTCCCTATTTTTTCAGGGTTCCCTTTATAAAGTAACCAGGCCCAAAAAGGGTACCCTTATTGTAGTATGGGTCACTGGGCTACCACCCTCAGGATCCATGTACCTACATAGTATATACTTGGGCCCTAAAGCTACTTGATGGGAACAACTTTAAAGCCCAAGCATATACCATATAGGTACCCAGAGAGCCCAATACCTCTTAATTAAGGATCCTTAAATCATAGTAAGGATCCCTTTATGATTTAAGGTATTTTCCTTAATTAAGGAGTATTGGGCTCTCTGGGTACATGGATCCTTAGGGCCAAGAATTTGAGAGCATCTTGTTTCGGAATGTTTTTGCAGAGGAGAAGTTGACTGTGTGGCCTCCTACGTCCCTGCGTCAGAAACCCTGAATCTGAAAAGGCTGAGCTCCGGGTTTAGGGTTTAGGGTTTAGGGTTAGGGTTTAGGGTGAAGAAGAACTTAGTAGAGCCCCAGAATCAGTTCCCGTGTAGCCTTGTCTCGCGCTCCAAACCTATCCTGTGGGAGGGTGTAGGGTTTAGGGTTTAGGGTTTGGATAGGGTTTAGAAGAGCTTCAAGACCCGGGCCCTATTCCAACCCGAAATCCAGTCTTCAAGCTGCCCTACCCGTGAATCTTCAACATTCCCATTTTTACGTGTTTTTGTTTCCGTAATCATGGGTTTCCCTACGGTTTAGGGTTTAGGGTTTAGGGTTTTAGGGTTTTAGGGTTTTAGGGTTTTAGGGTTTTAGGGTTTTAGGGTTTTAGGGTTTTAGGGTTTTAGGGTTTTAGGGTTTTAGGGTTTTAGGGTTTTAGGGTTTTAGGGTTTTAGGGTTTTAGGGTTTTAGGGTTTTAGGGTTTTAGGGTTTTAGGGTTTTAGGGTTTTAGGGTTTAGGGTTTAGGGACCCTCTATACCTCCCCCCCCCCCCCAGGTTCCCCCCTTACATAACCTTCATTCGGCTTAATTGTCCCTACATAGCCGCCGTACTTATGGGGAACCCAGGGGGAGTAGTATGGGGGGGGGGGGGGGGCGGGGGGTAGTAGCTACTAGGGGATTCCATGAGTTTAGGGTGTGGGGTGACGGGGAACATGAATATAAGGGTTTAGGGTTTGGAAACCCGGGATGACACAAGGTATGGCGAATGGAACGTTGAACCCGTCAAGAACTCTCTCTTTGCCCTGTCTTCTGGCGCTTGGAAGAATCAGGACAGCGGTTTAAAGGGAAACCCTAAACCCTAAACCCTAAACCCTAATCCCTAATCCCTAAACCCTAAACCCTAAACCCTAAACGCTAGGGGTTTAGGGTTCCGTGTCCTCAAGGGTGCGGGCCTTCTGGGTTACTGTGGCGTGGTGGCTCCTGAGGTGCAGGTTGTGGCTCCTTCTACACTAGATTCCCACAACCCTCCCTAAAGGACCTAGAGGTTCGTATGTGGTAGTTTCACTAGAGCCGTCAGGTAAGCCCTAAAAATTCGCCATGTTTTGAGCCGCCGCACTTGATCAGGACTTGGTCGTGGAGGCTGGTTTCATCCCGTTAGACGTCGCGTGCCTTTGCAGCAGCATGGGCTTA
This sequence comes from Symbiodinium natans, assembly GCA_905221605.1. NCBI lineage: Eukaryota > Dinophyceae > Suessiales > Symbiodiniaceae > Symbiodinium > Symbiodinium natans. The sequence continues at coordinate 898,514 of CAJNDS010000413.1, forward strand.
CGAGCTCTAAAAGCAGCAACGACGGGTGATAAATCTGATTGGGGTTGGGGACTACATGACACGTTTGGGGGCTACGTGTCCATGGCCAAGAGCATCGGGGTCTTTAAAACAAAAAGATTAATTCCGAATCAGGGCCATATGGGGGGGGTTCCGAAATCAGGGGTACCCTCTCAATGGGGCCCTATCAGGGTTCCTGCTTTTTTGGGGGGTCTTTGCTCGGGGTGTCTTACCATCATAAAAACCCCCACACCTCTCAAACCCTCACCCTAAAGCCTACACCCTAACCAGGCTGATCGCGGAGCATGGCCACGAAGCAAAGATTGCTGAAGAGTCATTGCAGGTGGTGAAATCCTTAACGCGCCTCGGCAGGCAAACCTTTCTAGGGTTGACAGGGTTTAGGGCTTGCCCAAGGACTCATTATGATTTAAGGAATCTTCCTTAGTTAAGGCCTTAACTTATTATGATTTAAGGCCTACGTATTCCTTTAATTAAGGACTGTTCCTTAATTAAGGGGTCAAGGGATCCTTATTATGATTTAAGGACTGTTCCTTAACTAAGGGGTATAAAGGGCTTGTTGGGAACTGCTCTGAGGTTTGCCTCTGACGACCTACGACACCGGATGTCCGAGGCGGGACTGTTCAAAGTGCTGGCGCAGGCAGCCTGGCCACACTTCAGCAGGGCTTTCGGCAGCAGCCACGAAAGCGCCTACTATTATGGGGGGTCGGAAGAAGTACTAATGTAACTCCCTTATGGCCTTGTGGTTCCTAAAAACACTCTACTACAGTAACCCCCCCCACAACCAGATTCTAAGTTAAGGCCCCTAGATGAGACATGTATATATATATGTATATTATACACACAGATAGGGAACTGCGTTCTTTCTGGGTACCTCATGTTCAACCTGTTTTGGCTACCTCCATGAAGCCTTCTGTCCTTGCCCCTAAGCCAAAAGGATCCGAAATCTTTCCTGCCATTTCCATGAATGAAAGAAACAAGAAAGTTAAAGCACGGCAACTTTACCCGAGCCGTACACCCCAAAACCCCAAGCCTAAACCGTAACAACAACCACATATTGTCAGTTCTCTGAATTGTGGTCCCTTTTGGGGAAGTCTAAATGACGAGGGTCGCCTTATAAAAAGGATACTAAGGACCCCAAATGGGATATGTTTTCGAGAAATCGCCATATCTTCTCGAAAGGGCATGGGAGGGTCCTCCGGCTTCATAGCGGCGCTCTGTAGCTTGTTCTTTTCCCGAAGACTCGCAGAACTAAGGCTGCTCCGAAAACACTAAGCTAAAGCCCATAGAAGCTTGAAGCCCTAAACCCTATCAGCAATAAACTCCGAAAGAGCTAAACCTTGCACTCTCAAGCGCCGGAAGATCTTCTCGTCAAGGATGCCCAAGAGTACCTGCCCTCCTTCCCCGTTTCTTTTGGATGTGGTCCCGTATAGCTCCCATTCAACCAGAGCGGGCCCCTTTATTCCCTCAAGTTACTGGGAAAGTCTGGGAAACCTTGTTTGCAAACCCAAACCCCAAACCCTCAATCCTAAACCCTGAAACCTCAACCTCAAACCCTAAACCCTAAAGCAGCCTAAAAACTAAAAACCCAACACCAATCCCTCAACCCTCCCCTCAAGCCTAAACCCTGAACCCTAGACCCTCCCTCATCTTCTCGGGTGCTGCAGGGTATCTATTACTGTTATTGGTGAGTGTATATAAGGTTCTTTTTTTCATATTGGTGAGTGTATATACTTGGTGGCCTTTTGGGGATACAAGCAGTACAAACCCTAAACCCTAAACCCTAAACCCTAAACCCTAAACCCTAAACCCTAAACCCTAAACCCTATCTTCAGGTGCTGCGCACCCGTAGCTTCGACCGGGGGGCGGTGAGCCTCGTCTGCGACGCCATCATCAACCTGATCGGGCCCAACGTCGAGGCAGGGTCGAGGGTTGAGGTTTTGGGGTTTAGGGTTTGGGGTTTAGGGTTTGGGGCTGAGGGTTTAGGGTTTGGGGTCGTGGGCCTTGAGTTTAAGGCGACTGGAGGTTTGCTCACAAGAGGGGTACCCTTGTTGGGGTTTCCAAAACAAGCCGGGTTTAGGGTTTTAGGGTTTAGGGTTTAGGGTTTAGGGTTTTACGGTTTTAGGGTTTAGGATTTGGGGTTTCGGGTTCAGGGTTCAGGGTTTAGAGTTTAGAGGTTAGAATTTAGATTTTTTTTTTTGGGGGGGGGGGGGGGGCAGTTGCACGAAAAGTCCCTCCTAGGGTTCCCTCCCAGGCTGCACCGCTCACGAAAGTGTGAAGCAGCTTGTGCGGACAAACCCGAAGCCACATCCCCCTTGAGAATCATTTTTGTTTTTCTTTACATAAAAACCCAAGAGGATATTATTTTTGTTTTTCTTTATATAAAAATCCAAGAGGATATTAAAATATACCATGTTTAAGTAAGGTTCTAAGTGGAGTATAGGAAGGGTCCATGGACCTGTAGACTATTGCCTTGGCCTCGAAAGTTGCTCTATATAAGCACCTTTATGGGCCAAGCATAAAGGTACATGGACCCTAAGGGAATGAGCCCAAGACCCCTGCCCAATACCCCTTGATGAAGGAGTATACCCTAAACCTAATTCATATTAAGGGTCCCTAGACATGAATGAAGGTCCTGCTTGGAAGCTCCTTTGACTTAGTAAGTCTACTTACCATCCCCTAGGAACCCTCTTAGAATCACCATAACCCGCCCTACTAACCCTTCTTACGAAGGCAAAAGAGCTCCTTCATTGGGAGTTATGGGGGGGCTCTTTGTCATGGGTTTCCCAACTACCCCCAGCTATACTCTCACCCTGGGTTCCCCCCCTTCAGACACCTTAGTTAGGCCTTGCTTGTCCCAGCCTTAACTATGGGGGGAACCTTGGGTGGGGGGGGTGGGGCTGGGGGGGGGGGTAGGGGAACGCTTGACTTTGGGTCTGCCTTTTCCAGCAGCCGCAGGTGGTCTTCTCCAAGTTGCCTGCACTGCGTGGAGTGGGGAACCCTCAGCCAAAACCATGACTTTAGCCGAGCAGCATAGATAAACCCTCGGCAAACTCTAAACCGTAAACCCCCACCCCCTCCCCCCCCTGCCTCCCGAACTACACTGAAACACTAAACCCTGAGCCCTCAACCCTGAACCCTAAACCCTAAACCCTAAACATCTACAACTGGGATCAGGGCGCCGCGACCGGCGGCGTGCGAGAGATCCCCTTCGACGCCGCCATCCAGGTCCAGGGTTTAGGATTCTCAGAGAGCCCAATGCCCCTTAAGACACCATATATATATATATGTATATATATATATGTATATTTTAAGGTATATTACTTAAATCATACCTCATTTTTTGTATTAAGGTATATTCCTTAAGTCATACCCTATATACGTTAAGGTATATTCCTTAGATCATACCCCTATATATATTAAGGTTATATGCCTTAAATCCTTAGATCAGGGGCATTGGGCTCTTGGGGTTTAGGCTTCTCTACTGCCCTAAATTTGGGTTTGGGTTTATAGGTTTGAGGCTCCTATGGAACAAGCAGGAGTATCGATTTCGGAGCCCAGAAGTTTTTCCCCTCCCTAAACCCTAAACCCTAAACCCTAAATGACCCCGCACCCAGCTTCGGGTTGAGGGTTGTAGGCTACTTCCCGAAGGATCCATGGTACCTAAATAGATATCTCCTTGGCCCTTAACAGGGCTTCCTATGCAGCACATACTTGGCCCTTGAATGGGGGTCCTGCATAGCTGTTACTTGGCCTTTTAAAGGGGTTCCTAAGTAGTAGCTTTCTCTTCAGGGTTTAGGGTTTCGGGCTTGGGGTTTCGGGTGTAGGGTTTAGGGGTTTAGGGTTTAGGGTTCAAGCACCAGAGCGGAAAACAGCGCAAGAGTCTTCAGAGCCATGGGGTAAGCTACCGGAAGGCTTTCATGCAGGTTGTCTCTCGGGTTCGACTGAGGAGGCCATACGGCATACTACCCGAAACCCTAAAAGTTTAGGGTTTAGGGTTTAGGGTTTAGGGTTTAGGGCTAGATTCGAGCTTCAGAAATGCTGGGCAGGTTCCCCTTAGGCATCCGAACATGGCGATGAAGCTGGAATCCCTTGTCTGGTCCATGGTTGCCTTGTTTAGGGTTTAGGGTTTTGGGTTTTGGGTTTTGGGTTTTGGAGTAACGCCAATCCTTCCTGGACCCCCAGCGGCAGTTCCCTTATTTGGGCAATTCCTCTTCGTGATACGCAAAACGTAGGCACCCAAGAACGCAAAGCGCAGCGCAAAAGATGGTTAGAGCCTTAAGCCGCCAAACTCCATCACCCAAAGCCCACCCCCACCCCCTTAGAAACGTAAAATGGGGGGAGGGGGCGCATAATTGCAAACGCTTTTACTTTAATTACAATTTTGCATAGCTGGCGCCCGAGGAGTGCCGCAAATCACGGGGGCCCAAGATGTAAGTTACAATTTTAGCATCCCCCCCTCTAAGGGGGTGGGGGTCAAAGCCCTATTTAGGGTTTCTGGGTTTAGGGTTTAGGGTTTAGGGTTATCTAAAACACCTCCAAATGAAGAAACCACCTCCCGGGTTCGAAGTTGGACAAGACTCTTCGGCACAGGGAGAAACTGAGAAAGCCCTGCGCCACTCTAAATAGCAACGTAACCCTAAGCCCCAAACCTTATAAAACCCAAACCCCAAAACCCATACCCTAAGCCCCACATAGCCCCAAACCCCGAACCCAGAAACTCAAGACTTAGGCCACCCCCCCGTATCCGAAGCTTTCGAGGCTTCTCTGCATTCCCAACCTTCACAGATTCTGCGCCACAGCACAGATCCTAAACCCTAAACCCCAAACCTAAACCCTAAACCCCAAACCCAAAACCCCAAACCCCAAACCCTAAACCCGGCTCTTGGTCTCAGGAACGAGCTGTGAAGGATGGCATTCTGGAGGCAGTCCTTGCGACTCGTCAGTGTTTTTGCTTAGCCAATACTTATACTTCATTTTTTGGGGGTTTCCTTATATAGGCTTAATGTTGGACTCGCTTTAGTATCCAGGGATCCCCCCCCCCCCCCCAAAAAAAAAAAAAAACGAAGTTGGGTTTGCGGAGATCCTCTATCAACTGGGTTGGGGTCTGTGGTTAGGGCGGTAGGAGTCGAGGATTGAGGGGAAGCCTTGAGGCCTTGAGGCTCTAAGCTTTCCAGGCTCTGTGGCTCCCTGGACAGGGGGGCTGTGGATAAATGCGGGGAACCGAAACAATTGACGAAAGCGAACCAGGGCATCGTGGGCTACTCCCTTGGATGTTTTTTTGGGGGGGCCTGTTTCGTACTGAAATTTTGAAAGGAATTTAAGTTCAGCCGGACACCAGAAAATTCCGGAGCTTCTTATTCAAAACTATTTTTAGTTTATGGCTCCCCGGCCCCACACCCTTCATCCCCGGGCCGCGAACTTCGCATAATTGTGGACCACCCGCATCAGGGGGGGTAAGATTCAGAGTTTTCTTGTGTGCAGGGCTTCAGGGTTTCAAGTTTTCGGGCTTAGGGGGGGGTTGGGCTCGGGATTTGTTGTGTGTGTGTGTGTGAGAGAGCGCGTGCGCCTGTTCTAAGTAGGCCTGCCTACCCATGGGAGGAGTTTTACTCATGGATTCCCCTACTGCCCCCCTATACTAGCTCCCCCTAGGTTCCCCCATCATTAAGGCTATTTAAGGATAATTCAGCCTAATTAAGGTTATTGAAGGGGGGAACCTAGAGGGGGTAGAAAAGAGGGCGACGGTTGGGAAGCCCAGGACTTACGGGGGGTCCCAAGAACAGTTGAGGCGAGGGCAATGTCCACAGAGGAGATGCAACACTTCGAGCACGGCAGTGGACGGCTCAGTTTGAAAGGTTAAGGGGGGTTCAGGGTTTAGGGTTTAAGGTTCAGGGATTTCCGAGATATACCTAGGCGTTAAACTTTCCAAGCACTGAAGCGGATGTGAACCCCAAGGCACGTTTGCCAAAGCCCTAATTCCCAACATGACATACTGCCTGGATGACAAGTGCAATGGCCGGCAAAAACCAGAAATGACTGAATACGAATAATTACGAAGTGTTGTTTTGGGGGTCTTTGAACAGGCTACTCCCTAGCTTAGTCGTCACTTACTGTGCAAGCCTAGTACAGGGCAACTCTTTCTTACCCATATTGACCCCCAACACAACGTGATAAACAAACTCCAACCATGCCAATTCTGTCTGAGTGTTTGGGATTTCGGGTGATGGCGTTGTTCGGGTCTGCATTTCTAGATTCTAGGATTCCCATTTTTACAACACGGACCCTTCTGTGATCAGGCACTCGTACCCCAACAAGGATGATGTCAACAAAGAGAATTGTCCATATCTGGCCAGCCCCATTTTTTGCTTGAACTTGGTACTCATATCAAGTAAGAACCCTCAAGAGCTCCAAAACAGCTTTGCTGACTATTTTGTACATCATCCCGCGATTATTGCTAGGACCCAGAGAAGGCCCTGATTCCCCTTTTTTCGGGGCTTAAGTTTCCCATAAAGCCCCTTTATGTTTAACATCGACATTTCCGCCATCGGCACCCGTAGCACAATAGACTGAGCAGATCTTGCCAAGCGTGGACATATCCAGCCCTTGGCTCTCTAGTACGTTTCTGTCGGCATTACCCTGCATGGGTTTTGGCCTACCCAAAACCCTGTGGGTTTGGGTTGCGATGGCGGTGGGTGGTGACGCCAGCAGTAAGTTCTCAACCTATAAACCACCAAAACCCAATGCCCTAAATTCAGGAGTATCTCCAAGACTATATACGAAAGGGAGAACATGATTTGCAAAAGTATTGGGCTCGTGTTAAAAACCTCCCCTGAACTCTCTAAGGCTTCAACTTCAACATCGACCAGGCGTACCCGGCTCAACTGGATTGCTACTTAGCACTTAAATCACTGGCACAGGACCCGGCAGAGTCCTCTTCCGTGTTCACCCAAAGGCTCCAATGTAGTTCCTTTTTGGGTTATTTGTACGGGGTTCTAGTATACTAGACTACCCCAAAAGGTACTAGATAGGCGCCTTTGGGTAGGGCCTGGGCAAGCTATGACCACACAGCCACTCCTCCCATCTTTCTAGTCTTGTTACGTGGTATCGTGGCTTACCGCTGGGCAAGCAGTTTTGGGCTGAGAGTGGGGAGGCTGCTGAGAGCCTCCTCAATATCTAGCATGCAAGAAGCCCAAGTAAGGGACCTTGATGAGTATGTCTTTGGTACATTAGGGCAGGTAGATATAAATTATCTAAATCTACATCTCTATATGTATGTATGTATATATGTAAAGGAGCTGTTGCATTTGATGATTTAGTTTGTACTATTTTATTCTTTTTGCAGGAGGGGGGGTGGATTTGCACAACAGGATGAAGAGTGCGCCCCAGATACCCGGTGAGAGGACAACCCTGGCAACCAGCAGTCCATGATCAAGGCGCAGATGTGGAAATGAGGTTCAATTTGAGCCTAAGCTGTTACCTTAAACCCTAAACCCTAACGCCTAAAGCCTAAAACCTAAACCCTAAACCCTAAACCGCAGCTTGACAGCAGTCTTACGGGGGGGGGGGGTTGGGGTTTAGGCTTTCGGGTTTCGAGGATTCCCGTACGATACACCAAAGGTCACGGAGGGACCCAGAAGCTCATACACCCCAAGACAAGTCTGGCAATGGCAAAACCTTTCTGTTGTTTATGCCCTGACCAAAGCCACAAGCTAAACTCCTACACTCCCTGCCTAGGCCTCTATTTTACAAATTTCTTTCTTTGGGTGCCTAGTTTATCAAGAAACAGAGGGCTGGGGTGGGGGGGGGGGGGGGGGGCGGGAAAGGGGCCACAGAAACACTTAATCCGGGTGAATCCTAACATGGCCCTTCAGCCCTTATGCCCTGACAGGAAGAGTTCAGTTCGGCCTGTACTTGAAGGTTCATGGTGCCTACTAACCAATTATAACTTATAACCCTACTTATAATACCCCTAAAGGGCCTTATAGGGGTTATCCCAATTATAAGTAGGGTTATAAGCCCAGCTATAATTGGTTAGTAAGTACCATGAACCTTCAAGTAGGGTGGACTTGCGGATTTGATCTGGCCTTCCGTCCCTAACGCGCCCTTGTTCAGCGTGCTCTGCAGATGTTTTGTTTGGTTCTGTTTCGGATCTACTGTTTGGTTAAGAGACCCCCCAAAGAAGGAACGGGGGGGGGGGGGGGGTTCTTAAGCAAATAGTGGTCGAGGGTAGTAGGGGTTGACAGGCCGGCCTCGTGCAGAGCATCGGCGAGAAATGGGAATCTATGGAGGAGGACGCCAGGCTGAAAAAAATACTTAGAGGTTCATGGTACTTATAACCCAAGCTCTTTAAGTGCCATAACATGGTTATCATTGGGTCAATACGTGCAGTTATAAGTGGGTGAATAAGCACCATGGACCTCCACGTAGAGAAGCACCACTGTGCCCGAGCTGCAGCGAATGAAATAGGGTCCTAATAGGGTATAGGGTTTAGGGTTTAGGGAGGGTTCAGGGAACAGATTAAGCCCCAGCCGTCGGAAGATGGCACGCTGCGAAAGCTCCTCTTTCCCCTAGACTCGTCGGTTTAGGGTTAAGGCTTCGTAAGCTCTAATCCCTACAAGGGGGGGGTAGGGGGGGGTTGGGGTGGTTTTTCCCCAAAGGGCCCCTATGTCCTGTGCGAAACCGCCTATGGTCCGTGAGTTTATGCCGTGTGGGTGGCCTGGCCCTCCATGGAAAAGCTGCCCGGGACCCCCCCCCCCCCCCCCCCCCCCCCGCGTTTTGTCCCATCCAACCTTTTCCCATCCAACACGTAGCCAGGGTCGGCGGACCCTAAACCCTAAACCCTAAACCCTAAACCCTAAACCCTAAACCCTAAACCCTAAACCCTAAACCCTAAACCATCCTTCTTCAGGACGGTTCGCATAGTGGGGGAACCATCCCGAACTGGAACCCTAAATAATTTTCCAGAAGGACCTTGAATCAATCCCAATAATATAGAGTGTGGGTGTATTTTAGGGTTCCTTCTCAAGATTGGTGGGTGTTGATTTTGGGTGTTTTTTTTGGGCTGTCCTTTCAGTGATACAAGGAATATGAACCCCTAGGACCCAGGGTAATTAGGCCCTTATTCCCTTTTTTGGGGGAGGTTAGGTTTCCCCAGAAGCCCCTTCGCATCAAGAAGGGCACTCTTTTGAATCCTAGATTATTCTTGGGTCACCCTAAACCTTAAACCCTTTTGGCCCTCTTTGGGGGGGGTATTATTGCGGGTTGGGGTTTAGGGTTTTTAGGGTTTTTAGGGTTTTTAGGGTTTTTAGGGTTTTTAGGGTTTTTAGGGTTTTTAGGGTTTTTAGGGTTTTTAGGGTTTTTAGGGTTTTTAGGGTTTTTAGGGTTTTTAGGGTTTTTAGGTTTTTAGGGTTTTTAGGGTTTTTAGGGTTTTTAGGGTTTTTAGGGTTTTTAGGGTTTTTAGGGTTTTTAGGGTTTTTAGGGTTTTTAGGGTTCTTCGGGTTCTTCGGGTTCTTCGGGTTCTTCGGGTTTTTAGGGTTTTTAGGGTTTTTAGGGTTTTTAGGGTTTCTAGGGTTTTTAGGGTTTTTAGGGTTTTAAGGGTTTTTAGGGTTTTTTTTAGGGTGTTTAGTAAGGGTTCATTCCTAGAATCTTGTGCGAGGTGAGGAGCCTTGGGACTCGAGCCGACAAAAGTCACACCATCTACAGAGAATCTAGAGTTCCCCTCAGGCCTCCACATTTGCGACTCTACATGGGGTCATGTAGATTCAGTGCTTCTTCGTGTAGCTGTTAAAAGAATTCATGTAGAAACCCTAAACCCTACACCCTAAACGCTAAACCTCAAACCCTAAACCCTAAAACGACGCCTTCGTGCCAAGAACGCGAAGCCGGCCGCCTGCCGGCTTGTTGCCATGCTGAATGAGAAACTGGCCGCGTGCAGTTCCTTAGTCACAGAGCCCAATACTCCTTAATTAAGGAATAGACCTTAGATTATAGGGATCCTTAATATATATTTTAAGGATTACACCTTAAATTTTCAAGGGATCCTTAATATACATTTCAAGGATTACACCTCAAATTATAGAGGGATCCTTAATATGATTTTAAGGAATATGCCTTAATATTAAGGGGTATTGGGCTCTTTGGGTAGTCCCTCGCGCTAGCTCGCACTAAGTGCAAGCCCTCGTCACGCAGAAGTTCGGCCATGTAAAAAACAGCAAGGGCTTGAGGTTCTGGGGACAGGTTAGCGGGCCAATTTGCATCAGTGATAGGGTTTCATGCTTGAGATCCCTAAACCCTAAAACCCAAACCCTAAACCCTAATCCGTTAGAACCCAAAGCTTAAACCCTCCACCCCTTAGCCCTTAAGCTGAAGCACCGCCGAGCCATTGTCCTCCTGCTGACCCCGAGCCCTTATAACCCTGAAGCTGTAGCTCCTTGGGAATTGATTTTTATTTTTGTTTATATAAAACCCAAGACGGTAATAAACATACTATTTTTATTCAGGTTCTAAGGAGTATAGGAAGTGGTTCAGAGGTTTTCTGTGTCAGCTGCAGCACTTGTTTCCGTTGGGACATCCCGTGGGCGTACCCATCAACCCGAAACCCTATACCCTATGCCTATACCCTAAACCCTAAACCCCAAACCCTAAACCCTAAACCCCAAACCCTAAACCCTAACCCCAACAACCGGCAGTTCCATTCCCTCTTAGGACTATAACCTTGTGGGCTTTTGTAGAAACTGCAATAAGGAGCCTCAAAGTTAAACTTTCAGGAGGGTTTCAGAAGTCAGCCTAGATGAAGGCGCATGGTAGGCTGGCCGGTTCTTAGTAGGGAATTGGGGGAATGAGGTACCTATATACTCCCTGAAAGGGTATATACAGGGCCCGGGGGACGACTTCGTTTTTTAGGGCGGCTTGGGTGTGTCTGAGAGCCTTTGAGGTTCATGGTACTTATAACCTAGTCATAACAGTGCTTGAAACCCACTTGCAAGCCCCTTAAGTGCTCTAACATGGTTATAATTGGGTTCTGTGTGCATTTAGAATTGGGTTTATAAGTACTATGAATCTCCAAGTACTTCAACATATCCCAAACCCATACACCTTGACCTATAGCAGGAGAATATCGGGAAGGATTTTGCCATACCCCTGAATTTCTTTTAAGGGTATGCCCAAGGGGTATGCTGAATATTTCTTTGAGTCTGTCATGAGCGCCAATCGGTGGGTGGTGGGAGGGATGGTTGTCCTCATGGACCCGGTGCCCGAAACCCCAAACCCTTTCAGGAATGCAGGAAACAGTTCAGACCCCCAAAGGGGCCGTGCTGTGTAGGGCTTAGGCTTTAGAACAAACCTCGGATGAAGCCCCCGAAAAACTCACTACCCTTGAATTGAGGGCTTGCGGCTGAGGTGGTGCATTTGACTGAGCTCGGGAATTCTTTTCTGAGGTCCCATGCGCACCAGCGACGACTCGGGCGCGCCAGGCGCGCGGACCCCGAACAGTGTAAGACCACGACAACAAGAGGCGCGTCACAAACGGAAACATGAAGGAGACAACCAGGATAATTTTCGGGGGAGGCCCGCCGCATGATACAGTACACTTCCTTGCGTTCTTGGCTATATGGTCATTATACGCTGAGCCTCTTCTCTGGGGTTTAGGTAGATGGGCTCAGATGCCCCAATTTCAAAGGTTGAGGTGTTCGGTGTTTTTTAGGCCTCCTCATTATGCATCACTCTTCCGTGTTATTGGCTCCCTGGCAGTGGGGGGCTCCGGATTAGTCAGGGTAACCGAAGCTAGAATACTATACTAAAGTGCTGGAGGGCAGCTCCTGGGCTGCTTCCATGGAAAATTGTGTGGGGGCTTGTTTCGTATTCATGCTTAGAGAAATGTTCAGAGGAATTTATGTAAAAGTCGGCTCAAGAAACTTCTGGAATCTGAAGCTGCAATCTGACCAACCTCACTTGAAGCTTGAGATTCCATCGTTTCCAGGCTGACTCTTTTTGTTGTTTGGCCCCCTGGCAGGAGGAAGAGCCATGTAATTAGGAGTTCCCTGAACATGATTTCAAACTTCGCATGCGATCGGAGTCATGTTGTTAAACCGGGGTCAACACTCAATACTTGGAAGCTCTTCTGACTTAGAAAGTCTGCTTAGTATCCCAGTATCCCGTAGGAACCCTCTTATAATCCCTATAACGCCCTTACGAACCCTACCTAGTTCGCCAAAAGGGCTTCCACGCAGGGCCTTTTTCTGACAGTTCTTATGTGAGGGGCTCGGCATTTGCGGGTCTAGGCTTACGAAACCCTCAATCCACGAGTCAGGCGAATGAAGCGTAAGGCTGCCCAAAGGCGCCTAAGTAGTTCCTTGTGGGGTTAGCTATCGGGGATTCTAGTACCCAGAGAGCCCAATACCTCTGCATTAAGGAATGGACCTTAAATTATGAAGGGATCCCTTATATGATTTCAGAATCTTCCTTCATTCAGGGGTATTGGGCTCTTTGGTATACTACCCCAAAAAAGGAACTACATAGGAGGCTTCTGGGTAGGACCCGGAGTAGCCCCTTATTCACTTCGGGTCCCTTCTCAGTGCCCTTAAACTAATAAGGGTCGTTGCTCCTAAGTGGTTTTCAGGGGCACTCTCGGTTGCGCGGCTTCGAGAGGGATCCCCCGCTATGAACCTTGGGAGCTTAGAAGTTCGCGGCAAGACAGAAGCCCTGCAGGTATACTGCCTGAACCCTCATGTATGTCCTTTCTGGGCTTGTTGTAGGGGATTTTTGGTATTGTTGGTATACTACCCCAGAGAGAGGAACGACGTAGGATCATGTAATCATGTAATTAGGTAAACCTTTAGAGGAGGAGGCGAGGGCCTTCGGCGTGGAGCAGGCTGCCGCCCAGGGATTGAGTTGAGGCTTGCCTCAATCCCGAAACGAACCAAACCCCACCCTTACTCGGAGGTTCATGGATACCTTTTACCCCCTAAGCATAAGTCTACTTCTAACCTACTTCGAGGACTTGGGAGGCTCATTAGTACCCTAAGGCCTAAACCCGAAACCCTAAACTGTTATAATTGGGGTTATAAAAGTACACGGAACCTCCAAGTAGACCTCCAAGTGTACGGAGCGCCTAGGGTTTAGGGGTTAAGGGCTTAGGGCAAGGCATCCTCTGCTACGTTCAAGCTCACAGGCGTACACCCCAAAGCGGCTGAAGAGTCTATGATTTTGTGTTTAGGGCTTTGGGGTTCTGAGCATAGAGGTGCAGGAGTTGCATGGTTCACTGCCTACTGCTTGCGGTTTAGGGCTGAATATTGAGCCCTGAAGCCTTCTAGCCTTAAACCCTAAACCCTAAACCCTAAACCCTAAACCCTAAACCCTAAACCCTAAACCCTAAACCCTAAACCCTAAACCCTAAACCCTAAACCCTAAACCTGAACCCTAAAGCCTCTCGGGCCTCAGGCAAACCTGAAGCTCCAGCAACTTCCCGTATTAGATCTGAAGTTCCAAATTTTTGCCGAGAAGATGGTGTATACGAAGCAGGGTTTACATTATTACTGTTATTGGTGAGTGTATATGAGGTTCCTTGTCAATATTGGTGAGTGTATATATACCAGGTGTCCCTTTGGGGGTACAAGAAATATACACCCTACTGCATATACCAAGCCCCAAGGCTCCAAGAACCCTTAATTCAGGTTTTTTTTGGGGGGTCCAAAAAGGCTCTATATGATATTATACAAGGTTTTGGGCGATTGCCCTAAGCAAAGCTACGACGTACATAGGAACCCCTGTAGGGGCCCAAGTTGATGCTTCAAGTGGCTCGAACCCAAGCAGGCTTGTATCCGTTATATATACATACATATATATATATATATACATATGCGTACATATATATATATATATATACTCTGTAGGTACATGGGCCCTTTGGGGATGGGTAGTTAGAGGGTCCTGGTAAAGCCTAGAGAGCTCCGCGTGCCAGAATTGAAGGCTTTCTAGACACCTCTTCCATCAAGGCAACTAGAAGCAGCACATCAACCCCAATCCTGGATACTTACGTGTTCGGGTTCAGGATTTGGCTGACAGTGTGCGGAGTTTTAGGAGCTCGGGTTTAGGACTGAGTGCCCCTAAACCTGAAACCCAAATTTTAAACCCTAAACCCCAAACCCTAAACCCCAAACCCTAAACCCCAAACCCTAAACCCCAAACCCTAAACCCCTAAACCCTAAACCCTAAACCCTAAACCCTAAACCCTTAAGAGAGCTCTACAAAGCCACTTTGTTTTTTCGAGGCGAGGCGGGAGAGGCTCTCGGAGTGCTTCCGGCTTCCGGCAGAGCAGATCAAGGACCGGTTTAGGGTTCAGGTTTAGGGTTTAGGGTTTAGGGTTTAGGGTTTAGGGTTTAGGGTTTAGGGTTTAGGGTTTAGGGTTTAGGGTTTAGGGCCTTTTCAAGATGGTCAGTGCTCTAAATTTAGGGCTTGGGGTTTTGGGGTTTGGGGTTTAGGGTTCAGGGTTTGGGGTTTGGGGTTTAGGGTTCAGCGTTTAGGGTTGAGGATTGAGGGTTTAGGGTCTATGCATAAGAAGGCGGCCCGTAATGCACAGGTGACGGCAACTTGCAAAGCATAGACCTATATATACAGAAATAGATATATGGTCAACCCCCCCCTCCTTTTGAATCCAGATGTGCATGGTCTATTCTGTTAAATAGGGTCCTTTTAGGGTACCCTAAATTTCTGGGGTGGCTTTTGACTGGTAACCCCAAAAGGGAGCATATTTTGGAGAAGTGGCCACATGCAAGGTTTAGGGTTGTATCAAACATGGCCATGAGTCGATCGTCCGTGGTGTATAGTTAACAAACAGACGTACAAACAAAAACGCACACACACACACACACCCACGCGAAAACAAACAAACAAGCAAGCAAGCAAGCAAACTTGAAGGGCATTGGGCTCTCTGGGGCAAGCATCTGGACATCAACCCTAAATCCTAAACCCTCGAAGTCTTCAACCCTAAGCCCAAAATCTCCTGAGTCCTAAGCCCGCTCTTTGCAGCTCCATGCCCTGTGCCGCTGCGACTACCAGAATGGGCTCTCGTTTCTTTTTTGAGGGGTTAGCTTCCCTTCTTCAAGCCCTTTTATGCCTGGGTTACGCTAGTTCATCCAATCGAAGTGAACGCCTACTCATGATATGGTTAGGGGTTCGGGGTTTATAGTTCCTTTTCTTCGATGCCTCACGAAATATGTAGCACTCCGCAAAATGAACTAGCATTCTACCCATGGTGGGGGGTGGGTGGGTTGTGGTTCATGCAAATCGGCTTAGGGTTTAGGGTTTAGGGTTTAGGGTTTAGGGTTTAGGGTTCAAGGTTTAGGGTTTAGGGTTTAGGGTGCTTCTTCATGTTGTTTGGCGCTGCGCAACGTCATGCGAGGAAGCTTATTTCGAGGCCTACCAGTGGCATGTGCCGAGCTCTCAGAGAGCCAGCACGTGCCCTAAACCCTAAACCCTAAACCCGAAACCCGAAACCCTAAACCCTATGCGGAGCTGCAATTGGTATTGTAGAAAGGAGTTAGTGTTGGAAGTTGAAAGGGTTAATGAACCCGGAAACTATGTTTGGCTCAAGGATGGCCAGCCCGTCCAAAGAAAAAAGTCCGTGTTTGGGAGTGAGGGTTGGGTTAGTGCCCCTCTACTTGTGTAAGGGTGCCCCTTCCTTGTTGCTCTTATCCGTGTTCTTGGTTGTTTCTTGGTTCGATCTGGGAAATATAAGTTCAGGGCGATTAGGGGAGTTGATTTCCTTCCTTGGTTGTCCCCCCGTAGGTTATGAGCCCAAATTAGGTTCCCTGCGGTTAAGTGTTCTTTCAAGGTTTTTGGGATCAAGAAGCAATGCCTTCTCCGAAGCGATGGCTCCAACTTGCCTCGGATGGTGGACAAGATGGTGGAGCTGGAAATGGTGCAGCTGAGTCTCTGGGTGAAAGATCGGTGTTGGAAGAGGTGATTCCCGGCGCTGAAGAACATCTGGAAGAGGCCTTGGTTGCAGAAAGCCCCAATGTGGGTATGAATCCCAATAGGGATATGGTTAGCAATGCTGAAGCTGAAGGACGTGCTGTTTCTGTATCGCCAAAGCCTGGTGAGAAAAGGAACTGGGACGCGACTGGTGGTATAGATCGTGAAATGGAGGTGACTGTTTTACGAGTGTTGCACAAACACGGGTATCAGCCGTCGTCTTCGACTTCGGGTCGAATGGTAGACCAAGAGTCTCAGACCGATCTGATTGGAGAAGTGCTGCAAGCGGCCCGGAGGCCTCTGAACAAGATCAAAAGGGGTCCATCTTCGAGTTCCCAAGGTGGTGGAAGCGGTCATGAACAGAAGGGTGCGGACAGCTTTGAAGCTGCACCTGCTGCTGGATACGCCATGGGGGAGGAGGAGATCCTACAGATGGAGGCTGAGAGGTTGCGACAGTTGTCCGAAGAAGAGGACGAGATGCGACAGGTCTCTGAAAGGGATGGTTTTCAGAAAGACGAGCATCTGATCAAAGCGTGCGATGGGACAACGTGGGAATGGCACCTCCATGAAGATGGGAGACAATATTATTACTGCCTGGATACGCAGGAAAGCAAGTGGACATTGCCGGTGGTAGGTGAAAAGATGAAGAGTGACGAGGTGGTTGGGTCTCCTTCGGGCAATGAGCTGGAAATGGAGGCGGCACTGGATTCTTCATCCTCTACTCCGAAGACTGAGTCTACGAGGGCATTCCAGGGTAGTGTAAATAGTTTAGGTGAAAAAGATTTTTCCTCTACTATCAGGGATAGCGGTCCTAGGGCTGGTGGTGACGCCCCGACCTCGGGTTCTCCTGATGAGGAGGAGATTCCTGGAAACCGAACAGACATCGCTGGAGCTCAACATCTGGATCGGGAAGGAATGGGAGCACTTTCTGAGGGTGTGGCAGCGGTGGAATCGGTAGGTCCAGAAGAAAAGATTCCCAATGTGGAGATCGGAACTGTGTCGGCTGCAGAAGATCGAGTGGTGGATGTGGTACCTGTCGTTCGGGAATGTGGTCCTGGAGATTTGGAAGACGGAGGGAAAAGGTCGTGTGTTGCGACTGAGGAGGTCTCTTCGTTTGGTGCCAAGGTTCCTGCCATTCAAAGGGAAAAAGAAGCTTCTGGAATAGCTGGAGACACAGAAGATCTGAAAAATGAGGCCTGGAGCGCCAATGATGCGCGGGTCGATGCGCCAGATATTACCTGGAGTGCGAAGGAAGCACGGGTTGAGGTGCATATGGCGTTACGTTCCACGGGCGACTGCAACAATGGGGCGCAGGTCTCCGCAGCAGCTGATGATGGAGGTTCACAGGTGGACGCACTGGTGCAACCTGAAGTTAGCAGCGAGGAACGAAATGACAAGGGCTACACCGGAGCCAATGAGGCAGCTGTGGTCAATGATGGTGGAAATTCTCCTTTGGAGGCCATGGAACCAAAGGATCCTGCGGTGGAAGAAAGCATGCCTGCCGTGGATGATCGACTCAATTGCCCTGCAGTGGAGGAAGATTTGCCTGCTGCAGAAGGTGTGACAAAGGACTCCAATGATGGGTCCACTCCCATGAAGGGAGAAGTGTTGCCGTCTGGAAGTTCGCCGGAAGTCGACACCGAGCGAATTACAGCAGATGAGGCAAAGCCTTTGGCGGAGAAAAAGAGAGGTCCTGAAGTCCAGGAGCACAAAAAAGATGAGCTTGTGGGACTCGTGGAGCAGGACGAGCAGTGTGACTCAAAGGTGAAAACAAAGGATGCGCCAGGAGCCGATGATACAGAGGTGGTTTCTGAAGAGCAAGCAAAGAAAGTGCCCCGAGCGGGAGCCTTGGAATCACCTGGGACACATTGCTATCAAGAGGGAGATGAGATCATGGGTCTAGTGCGCTGCATCAATGGGTATGGAGCCTTTTTGGACCATGGTGATTTGAATGTATTGATTCCTACAGAAGGGAACAATACGTGCCATTTCAGATTTGGTGATACTGTCAATGGAACAGTGAAACTAGTGGAAGATGATGGTACCATAATCTTGGACACCTTTCTGGTTTTGGAAGAGGACGTGGAGGACTCTTCCTCAACGCTGCGGAAGTGGAAACCCAGCGGCTGGAGTACGTGGTGGACGAATCCATGGTATGTTGGTCAGTGGTACCGAGATTCAAACGGTCAATGGGACTGGAAACAGGAGGAAGAGCATTCCGATGAGGAGCTTGTGATACAGGAGTTATCCTCTGAAGAACGAGAAGAAAGACAACTTTATGGAGAAAAGATCTACAAAGCTCTTCTGGAGAATGGAAACGAAGAGGAAGCCTATGTTGGCAAAATTACAGGGATGCTGTTGGGTCGCCCGATGGAAGATTTACAGGAGTGTGTTGCAGATCAGGCATTCCTCAATGCGGAAGCTCGGCGCGCGTATGGCATCTTGCAAAATGGTGGTTGGAAGCCTGATGGTACAGAAAGCACAGGCTTGGGGGAGTTAACCACTTTTTCCCGAAAACAGTACCACAACGCGCTTTTCGAACTGGCATGCAAAAAAAGGAGATTTTCTCGACCAGTTGTGGGTGAAGCGGTGGCAACGGTGCTGAATCAAGGGGAAGATGAGTTTTGGAACGCGCTTTGGTTGGACACCAAGCTATTTTTGCAGGAGCTTGATGGTGCAGTGCAATCCATGAGCAAAAGGGAGAACAAGCCAATGGAAGCCTACATGGACCCTGACCAGTACAAAAAGGCTTACATGACACCAAAGACTGTGTTGTCACCTGGTTACAGCAAGCTGTGCAAGTTCTTCAATCGGGGAAGGTGTCGCAATGGTGATGAGTGTTCCTATGAGCATCGTCGTTATGGTGAAGGTTGGCCAGGAGGAGGGTCAACTGATCCAAAGAATAGCCAAGAAGCTGATGATGAGGATGGGAACATCGGTGACCCTCCCACAGAGGAAGGTACAGTGGATGAGGCACAGCAGGAGCGGGAGGATTTAGCCTTCCGGGCCAAGTACAATTTTGGCAAAGGTGCATCAAAGGGTGAGCCTACGTCAGGTGAGCCAAAAGGTCGGCTGTGTCTGTATTACAATCAAGGTGGTTGTAAATATGGGACTGCATGCAGGTACCTTCACAACGATGACATAGCATTGGAAGGGACTTGGGAGCCCGGCAAATCTTGGGACAATGCTTCCAGGAAGTCACTAAGAGACGCAGGGTTCCACAATTGCTGTTTCGATTATTACCTCCGAGGACGTTGCCGGAAAGGGTTAAATTTCTGCAAGTACTCCCATGACGAGATGTCAGAGGAGCGGCTGTCGCTCCTGAAACACTTGGTACAGGTGGCCAATCAGGTCCGGTTTGAAAAAGAGAGAGGATGGGAGATTACGGATAGAAGCACGTTTCAGCCGCCTGCAAGTGGGGGAGCTGAATCTTCCTCATCCTCGGCACCGAAAGCACTGCAAATGACCAATGTGTCACAAAAAGATGGTGAAAAAGGTACTCTGGATGAAGCAGAAGCTGATGAACAAAAGAATTCAGTGGCTGCATCCACTGGTACTCAGCTTCAAAATCCGGAGGAGCCAATTGAAAATTGGATGGCTCGCAACGCACACCTGTGGGTGTATACCCCTCATGTAAGTGAGGTGATGATTACGCTTGGTGTGACCAATGTGTCGGACTTGCAAGAGTTCATCTTTGTGGAAGATTTGGTTGACAAAGGGATCAACAAAGTGACCGCATGCAAAATTCTGCAATTGGTGGGTGAGGTCCGATATCGACCGGGAGGACCGGAAAAGGCAGTTCCTTCTGATGCATCTGTACGGGTACAACAATCTTCTGGGAACAAAGGGACTGGAAGAGCGGCGGTGCGAACCCTCACTCAGGTGCGTGAAGCTGAAGACTCCGGTGCAAAAACTATGCCGAGAGGCTCCTATCGGGAGCTTTTTGATAAGGTCAGGTACCGTGATGGTTGGACGCTTGCGCAGAGGTCTCCGTTGTGTGTACAGAAGCTGCGGTTGGTGGGAGTTGGAATGCCGCCGGTGAATCCACCAACAAAAAAGTATCGGTCAAGATCAAACCCTGTGAGAAGGGGAAGGCCCTTGCTGGACAAAAAACAGGTGCGACAGGTGCCACGCTCTCGGTCACAACGACGAGTGCAACCGGCGGAAGTGGTGGAAAAGCCGAAGCCACTGGAACTGAAGCCTCGTGGTGGGTTGTCGTATCGGTTCAGCAGAGCGTGGGCAGATGTGGTGGATGATGATGAACAGGCGGAGGCTTTGGTCTCGTATGCCGCTTCCTCAAGCGATTCAAGCGAAGAGGAGACCAATGCCGTACAACGCCTGAAGGAAATCTTTTTGCAAGAAAGGGATTCAAAGAGAACTGCGAATCGTGGCAATGTTCCGCAAAGTGGTTCTTCAGGCTCCAATGACGGGCCGAAAAAATCGGTTCACCTTGGCGAAGGGCGCGACAAAGCGTCGCGGGGGGAGACCCGCCAAGAAGTGACTTCACAAACCCGCCAAGAAGTGACTTCACAAGTTTTTTCGCTACCACAACCTTCTCGTCGAGCTGAACGGTCTCAAAAAAGAGCAAGGGATGGTTCAGTTATGGTTGGTTCGCTGGCGGTGGGCTCCACGGATGAGGTTTTACCTGGGCAAGGTGTTGCTGGACAGGTGAATGTCTCTGAAAGCGCTCAAGTTCTTCCTGGGCAAGAAGTGGCTGGACAGGAGACGGCGCCGGAAGGAGCAGTACAGATTTCTGGCGAGGAGACTGACCAAAAAGAAGGAGAAGGTGGGAGCAATGACCTCCGTGGTGATGATGCGAAGATGTTGGATGGTGGTCCGGTGAGGAGTGACCTTCAGCAATTGCTGGTTAAAGGCCTTCTGACTCGGATTTATTGGAAGGTTGCAGTTGGCAAGTTGCCGGTGGGGCAAAGAGACTGCCAAAAAGGGTCCAATAAGATGGATCGAAATTTGGTTATTAGCATGTCATCCGAGGGTGCAAGCGAACAGGATGAGAACCTGGCACTGGAGGACGATGCTGATCAGTCAATGGGTGACGGTGCGATGGTTGTTCTGGTGTATGATCCAAGGACGCTGATTCAGTCGCCAACAACTGATTGGGTTATGCGTCGCGGTCTTACCGATCGTTCCGTCTGGCCAGCAATGGCGTACATGGCACAGAGGATATGTGCTGAAATGGTTCAAGTGGATGAAATGAATGCCCAGCTAGGGACTGGAGCACTCCTTTTTCAAAGGAGAGATCAAGGACATTATACTGACCTGCATCATTCGTTCCATGAAAACCCGTGCTTGCCGGCGGTGGGGAATTATCCTCTTTCAGTGATGGGTGCTTTGTTGTCTCCTGGTCTGGAAGGGGAATTCAAGAACACTGACAAGTTTGGAACTGCTATGGAGGCAATTGCCTACGATTGGAGCCGCAGTCCAGGCATGGAAGTTCATATTGAACTTATGGCGAGGGTAGCCAAAATGGTTCACCCATTCCTGAATCTGGGAGCCCAAGGGTCGGTGATGATTTCGGAATTTCTCTGGCAGCGCGGGAGGGCTCGGTTGATGGAGTTCCTTCAAGCGGCGACTTGTGCGGACCAATTGGAGGCTCTCTGGAGAAGGATGGACGACGATGCTGATGAAGAGGTGGATCCTTCGACAGCGGTGCTGGAAGTTTTTGGACCAGAGGGTGCGGTGCTTGATCAAGGGAACAATGAATCCCTTATTCCCATTGAAGATGCTGGAGGTGAGATAAGTGGTGACACTGGAGGGGATGGCAAAGCGCCAGAAGTTTCTCCGGAAGAGGAGACATCCAGTGGGTCATCAAGACTGGCGGACACAAGGATTTTCTTGTGGTCAGTGTACTCCCGCGTGGCTTCGAATTTCTCTATGCAGGACCGCACTACTGGTAAGATCTTTGACAGCACAAAAGGGTATCCTGGTGAAGGACCAAACAATGATGACAATCCTTCCTCTAAGGGGAACTTACCCTGGATCTCGGAAGACTACCTCGACGAAGTGGTGTCAAAAAAGATGGAAAGGTCTTCAGATATGGATGGGTTTGTTCCGGGAAGTGAGGGACCATTGGAAAAGGTAGAGGTGGAGAATGTTACTGCCTCTAAAATTCTTATGGCTCTTTGGAAGAAGGGACATAGAGTTGGTTATAGGAGGTTGTGTCGTTTGAACGCATCTGGATGCAAGGTTGGAGCAATGAAACGTCCAATCAAAAGGGTGCAGAAGATTGGCACTAGAAAGGCCTTCATGAAGATGTTCAATGTTTTTGGATCGTCTCAGCATGGCTCAGGAGTTGGCGGAAAACCGATCATGAAGGTGGTAGGACCAAGGCCGGGTTTTCCAGCTGTACTCCAAGCACCAAATACTGATAGCACGTCGGGTGAAGGGAGCAGTCCCCAGGTACATGGCAATGTTCATGTAGAGCACAATCGCCCTATGGACCGGTATGAGGCAGAGCGCTTGGAGAAGAGGAAGAAGGGTTTCTGCTATTGGTTCGGCAGGGGGAAAGATCGCTGCAAATTCGGTGACGACTGCAAATTCATCCATTCCGAAGATGATGTGGTGCTACATTCATATTGGTGCAAATACTATGTGGCAGGGAGAGAATGTTTCGCTGGAAAGGATTGTGAGTTCTCGCATGATGCAACTGGTGTGAGGTGCGTCCAGTTTGCTCGGTCTGGGAAGTGTCGATTTGGTGACAGGTGTGTCTTCGAGCATGGTGTTCCGTTGGAAAAACAGAGGCCAAGGTCTCCAAGGACGCCCCCAAGGGATGGTCCAAGGAAAAAGTCTGGTGCAAATGGTGGAGAAAAGGAGATCTCTCCTGAACAGTTCGATGATGATGAGGAGGATTTTATGGTTTATGACGAAGAGACCAAGATGACGGAACTGTTGATGGAGGCGATTTCATTTCTCTCCGGTGGCAAGCCAGATTTGGCTCGAGCAGAGGCGGACCCATTGTTCAAACTCCTGAAGTTCACTGGAGATGCTGACCAAATGGATCAAGTATGGGTTTCGTGGACCACTGAAATGTTGTCCGTGCTGGAACTTCTCGAAGTAGTGAAGTCGTATGAGGTTTCGCTCGCGGAGGTGGAAGAATGGGTCAATGACCTGAGGATATGGTATGAGCGAGCCAATTTGGGAGAGGAAAAGGATCCCAAAAGAGGTAAAAAGAGATCCCTAGAAAGGGAGTCCAGCAAGGATATTCCTGCCGAAACAGGAGTGGTTGAGACTTCGGAGACGGAGGTTGCCGTTGAAGAAGAGAAGAAAAAGGTAAAAAAGAAGAGGAAAGCTGCAGCTATTGAAGATCCTTACACTCTCATGGTTCCAAAGCCGAAGAAGATGCCGACGATCATTGAGAAGGGTGGATCAACATCCAATGTGGTGGCTTCTGCAGTGGAAAAATCCTCGAAGACGCGCACAAAGTCAAATGTCGGTGGAAAGACAAAGAAGAGGGAGAAAAGTCAGAGTCCCAAAAAAGAAGAGGTGGTAATGGTTCAAGATCCTGAAGAAAAGGATCGTCCATCTGATGCGGATGCACCAGGGTCTGCCACTGCGAATGAAGAGCTGGGTCAATCTTGCCAGGCGATTGAGGACGCAAAGAGAGAAGGATTGGTATCCTCAATTCAAAGGGGCGTACAGGATCCTGTTCTTACAGTTTCGGACCTGGAGTATATTCTGCTGCAACTTCACCTCAAGATTGCCAACAATCGGAAAAAGAAGTGATTGGATGGTATGGATGAAGGGATAGTTTTTCTCTTTCTGGAGACGGGTGCGCTGGAACAGCCAATGTGCTGACAATGTGGTGGTTACTATTAAGGGTATGGAAATCCCTGATAGTAGAAGTAAGTAGCTTTTCGCGTAGCGAAGACCACGGTTTGTGGTGAAGAAGGCCAAGGAGTCTTCAGTGATGAGAGGATCATGGTGAAAAAAGATTCTCTATGGGTAGTAGGTTAGCCAATGTGCTATAATTCCGTCCTGGAAGACGTTAAACCACAACTTGCATTTCAAGCAGCTGGCTGCTGCCTTAATGGCAGTTTTTGGCCAAAAGACCTGCATCTCCAATGTGTCCTAGGAAATCCTAGGACAGGGGGAGTGCGGAGCTGCAATTGGTATTGTAGAAAGGAGTTAGTGTTGGAAGTTGAAAGGGTTAATGAACCCGTAAACTATGTTTGGCTCAAGGATGGCCAGCCCGTCCAAAGAAAAAAGTCCGTGTTTGGGAGTGAGGGTTGGGTTAGTGCCCCTCTACTTGTGTAAGGGTGCCCCTTCCTTGTTGCTCTTATCCGTGTTCTTGGTTGTTTCTTGGTTCGATCTGGGAAATATAAGTTCAGGGCGATTAGGGGAGTTGATTTCCTTCCTTGGTTGTCCCTCCGTACCCTAAACCCTGGGCACTGGGCTTTGGGGGACTTCTTGGCCTACGCATCCAGACGACGGGATGGGACTACGAACACCCCAAGCATGGCTAGCGGTTTAAATGTGGTTCTTAGAGTCCCCAGGTAGGGTTTAGGGTTTAGGGTTTAGGGTTTAGGGTTTAGGGTTTAGGGTTTAGGGTTTAGGGTTTAGGGTTTAGGGTTTAGGGTTTAGGGTTTAGGGCTTAGGGTTATTTCTAGTTGTTCTAGGTTCTAAGTTTTAGGGTTGGGTTTTGTCGTACTTCGGAAGGAGACGAAGCAGTGTAGAGTGGGGCGCAGAGTGTTCCATCATTCGAGTGCTGGCATCTTCTGGGGGCAAGCCCAACCGGTTGCTCAACTTCTACCCCTTCCCTAAACACGTGATGAACTTCTACCCCTTCCGTAAACACGCGATGACACACCAAAAGGGTTTAGGGTTTAGGGTTTAGGGTTTAGGGCCAAGCTTGAAACCCTTAACCTTCGAGCCCTCCTTTCTCCATTCCCACAGGGTCTGCCCTGCAGAACTATTCTGGAAACAGCCCACCCCCCCGCTCCCCCGCTCCCCTCTCCAAACAAACGAAAAACACAATAAAGACATGACTGCTAGCTCTCCGGCCCTGGCTGCCTGTGTTACCAGCTTTCTGACAATGTTCTGACAATGCGGTGTAGGGTTGAGGCTTTAGGTCTAGGGTTTAGGGTTTCCGGTTCTGTTCCTTTGCAACCCTCAATCTCTAAACCCCAAGCCCGAACCTTCGTGCCATGTTGGTTCCTGCCATGACCATGAACCCAGGCTTCCGGAGCTCACGTCCGCGCCCCGAGCAAAGGGTGAGTTAGGGTGTGGTCGGTCTTGTGGGGCATTTTAGGGCTTGAGGTTGATGGTTTCTAGGGGTAGATGAGGGCAATTTTTTGTTGCCTTTGCCGGGAGGTGAGGGTGTGGTTCAGGGTCAGGGTGTCAAGGGTTCGGGGTTCGAGGCAGTGCAGCGGGACTGTCGAGCCCTCTCAGCGTCGTAGTGAGTCGTAGGGCGCGCAGTGCTGATAACATTTGGCAGTAGGGCAGACCGAAAAACGGTGGGTACCATCATTGACAAAGAATTCGGTCACAGCACCCAAGTGTGGGGTTCAGCCATCCCCCCCCCCCCCCCCACACACAGAAACGAATGAAGTCCTAAATCCTAGACCCTTTGTGGCACCCAGGTTACCCAAATCCGAAGTTCCTGCAAGACCGAACAGCTGCATTGTGGTCCGCTTGGTGGGGTGTCCTGTGCACAATACGGTACCCTAAAAAGCCTAAGCCTACACCCTGAATCCTTCGTCAGGACCTCCAATTCAGACAGACCCTCAACCCTTAACCCTAAATCGCTGAGGTCGGAGAATCCTGACCTACTGCCTAAGGCACGGCGGCCGGGTTTTGCAGTACTGGAACATCCGTCAGGTTTAGGCCCCAAAGCCCAGAAATTGGGGGGGTGGGGTGGGGGGGATGGAGGAACAAGGGATTGGTGGTGGGGATGAGAGTGGAGAGGGGGGGGGACGGGGGAGGGGTCGAGGTAGGTTTGGGACCAAGACATTCGAGCTCCGAGACCTGAGCTACAAAACCTCATCCCATAGCTCAGGTTTTAGGCATAGGCCTGGTTCTGTGCATTTCGCCTTTTTGGTTCTGGGTTCCTATGATAGCTACTTATACCTAAAAAGTATATACTCTTTTTTCCAGGGTCTACTCCAAACTCGGGCCAAAAAGGTAGTACATAGGAGCCCTAGAGTCTGGGTCTAGGGGTGTGACTCC
This sequence comes from Symbiodinium natans, assembly GCA_905221605.1. Taxonomy (NCBI): domain Eukaryota; class Dinophyceae; order Suessiales; family Symbiodiniaceae; genus Symbiodinium; species Symbiodinium natans. The sequence goes on from CAJNDS010000413.1 coordinate 924,680, forward strand.
GCACCCCTCAGGCGAAAGCTCTCCAGCGCCTTCTCGAGGACATCCTCCTTCCCTTCAGGGTTTAGGAGTTAGGGGTTCAGTGGCTGGTTGGGTTTAGGGTTTAAGGGTTTTAGGTTTTTAGGGGTTTAAGCCTTAGGGTTTGTTTGAGGTCGGGGGTTTGGGGAAAAGGAGCCGTACCTGTTTTGTTGAGGGTTCTTCGAATACGGGGGGGCTCCTGTTTCGGAGATGATTCCTTGAGCTTCATGCCTGATCGTTCTAGTACTACGAGTAGTCGCAGTAGATCTCCGACCAACGAATCCGAATATGCCTTTCTGCCCGCAAATCAGAATACAGCACATCCGACCCACGAAAAACCCTAAACCGTTTTTGCATGAATGCTCTTAAGTACATTTTGTGAAAGGACAGTTTTACGTGATGCCCTTTTTTTGCCTCATGTACAAAACCACCATGCGAACACTTTTTTTCGAATGGACGGGGACAAAATGCTACTATACGACGGCCCCTGGTATGTTATGGCCGCCCAGGGCATCCCCGAAAAGGTGAAAACAATTGACTGGGAACCTCAGGGTATGCCGTATGCCCTGATTCCATTTTTTCGGGGGTTCAGGTTCCCTATGAGCCCCTTCAACCCAAGAAGGGTGCCCTTTCCATTCTTAACTTACTCTTGGGTCTTGTAATCTAGAGGCCGCGGGCTCTCAAGAGTCTGATGACCTGGGGCTGCATTCACCTACAATAAGGGGCCCCCTTACTAAACTGACTATAGTTAAGGGACTTCTAACCTAATTTAGGATCCTTATCACTAAATTTAGGGTCCTTATGACTCTACTTAAAACTACGGGGGCCCCTCCTTGTAGGAGTTTCATGGCTCCTAGCCTTGGAATTGCGGAAGTTGCCCCGAAGACTATCCGGCTGCGGGTAAAACCCATAACCGGTGGGTTAAGCCCTATAAACCCTAGTTACCCTAAACGCCAAACCCTACACCCTAAACCCTAATGTTGGACCTGCTTTAATAATGTAACCCCCCCCCCCGCCCAACAGTCGCGACCCTGAATAAAAAAAGACCCCAAACAGTCAGGGGGGGGTTCAGGAGATTGAGCTCTCTTCAGGGTTTTGGAACCAGATCTCAAACTAAGAACTTGACCTCAAAAACCATTAAAAAAAAACAGGCCCGGCCGGAAATCTTTTCATTATAGCGGACCCCCAAAACAGAGGGTCCAGATCCTGAATAGCCGGAAAACTTTTCATAATAGCGGCCCCGTAGAATATTGCGGGTGCAACATTAAACTGAAAATCCCTAAACCCTGAACCCTAAACTAAACTCTAAACCTTAAACCCTGAGCCCTAGACCCCAAACCCTAAGCCCTGAACCCCAACCCCACAAACCCTAAACCTGGGTTTTGGAGTACTAAAATTGAACACATGTTTGGTTCTGGGTTCCTATAGCTACTTACACCTAAAAGGTATATACCTTTTTCCAGGATCTACTCCAAAGTACTCTCTTCCTTGGGAACTATTTTTCCTTTTTGTTCATATAAAACCCAAGAGGATAATCAACATATTGTTTTTATTAAGGTTCTAAGGGAAGTATAGAGTAGGGAAACGCCTGTTTGCAGGATGCAGGGCTACCCTCGGAGATCCGGAAGCCTTAGACTCGGCGCAAGGGGTGTTCTCGGGTGTCTGATGGGCCCTTGCACGAGGCTTAGGCTTTCGGGCTTTAGGGTTTAGGGCTGGGTTAGGGTTTAGGGTTTAGGATTTAGGGTTCGGGTTTAGGGTTTCGGGATTAGGGTTAGGGTTTAGGGATCCATGTACCTATATAGTATATACTTGGGCCCCAAAGCTACTACGCAGGCCCCACTAAGGCCCAAGCGTATCCTCTATAGGTACATGGGTCCTTAGGGTTTATAGGGCTTCCAAAGCCCGCAACCGTAAAACTTGAAGACGCCCACGGCCCACCCCAACACCCAAAAGGCTGTGAATGCAGAGTCTGGACTTAGCGCTCTGAGGTGTGTAATATATTTGTCGGCAGAATGACCAACAGCATTCCCTCATGGCCCCTTTATGAACATACTATACTAACCCCCAAAACCCTGTTCTAATTATTATTAATGCCCTATTGCATTTTCTTGGTTCCTTCTCTTTGTTTGAGAGGTTTCAGGGTTTCCGGTTGGGGTTTTCGTGTTTTTTGGCGTGTAGGGTTTCACTGTGTTAGGGGTTTTCAGGGTTTGGGGTCGAGGGTTCGATGGCTTCGGTTTTCCAGGATTACAGGCTTTAGGGGTTGGGGTTTAGGGTTTAGGGTAGAATTTCAGCCAGGGTTACAGTAGGGCTTAGGATAGCTGACTGATGTTTTTGCTTCCTACTGCAATTCGCCACCTCAACGGCTCTCTCAATCCCCAATTGCCAATACCCTGTACCCTTTTTAGGGTTTAGGGTTTAGGGTTTAGGGTTTAGGGTTTAGGGTTTAGGGTTGAGCAAGAACATCCTTGAATCAAAGTAAGGGTTCCTACATAGCTCTGTGATTCTCGTCTATGTTCTGACTAAGCGCTCTCGGTATAGCACCCCTTGCAAATCCTTAGCCGCATTCCTTCGCGGCCACAGAGGTCTGTCGTTGCCGGAACGGACCAGAGGGCACTGCTTGCATGGTTGGTGGCGTTTTGAAGGGGGCGTCCATGGTGCAAGTTCCTCAAAAAAACGAAGGTAGAACCTAGATTCCTTTTCAAACTTAGGGTTTAGGTGCCCAAAAGAAGCTACAGGAACCCCTTTTAAGGCTCAAGTGTATACTATACTAAGGACCCAGGGTAGGCCCTTAATTTCTTTTTTGGGGGGTGTAGGTGCCCTTTTTAAGCCCTTCACACCAAGCAGGGTCCCTGTTTATTCCTAGGTTACTCTTGGGTTTTGGAAGGCAACGTTCCCTTGGTAGGCTTTAGAGGACCTGTTGAACCACCCCTTTCCGGTTTCGGGTTTGGGGTGTAAGGTTTAAGGTCTATTTTCTTCCAGACTGCCCAAGCTCTAAGCACAAATGGGAGTTTCACAAGTGGAACTTCTTTAGGAGACTCCCAAAAACAGGGGGGCTTCATTTTTGGAACCACTTTGGATGAAGCCCATAGTCCTTCACCCCCCCCCCAATCCAACTCATCTCAGCTATCTAGTGTAACCGTGTACCTTATAAACGGGCCGATGGACTCACAAGTTAAAGGTATGTTTTATCTTTTTATCGTTTTTTAATGGCATGGTATCAAGGTAGCTCATAGGCAGCGACTATCTCTTGGGATGTTCCCCCTTATACTAACAGTCCGTATCAGTACCCCCAATGTGTTCCCTATCAAGGACTGTTAGTATAAGGGGAAGCATCCCAACCCTAAACCCCAAACCCCAAACCCTAAACCCTGAACCCTAAACCCTATCATCCCTGTTAAGGCCGATTAGTATAAGGGGGAACATCCCCAAACTATCTCCATGGCAGGGTGCCCCTGGCGGTGACGACGAGCACCCAGCGACAGGGGCCCACAAAGCTGCGCCGGCCTCGGCCAGACGGTTAATAAAGGGTTTGGGATTTAGGGTTTAGGGTTTAGGGTTACTTGGAGGTTCATGGTACTTGTTAACCAGTTCTAACTGTACTTATTGCTGTACTTGTAACCATATTAAGGCACTTAAGGGGCTGACAAATGGATTAGAAGTACACTTATGATTGGTTAAGAAGTACCATGAACCTCCAAGTATAGGGGTCGGACGTATTTCTCATAGTATTCCCTTATGGTCCATTTGTCAGAAAACTATACTAACCACCCCAAAAACCTACACTAATAGTATTCCCTTATGGTCCCTCTTTCAAGTAATTAAAAGCTATCCTAGTTATTAAAGGCCCCCTATATTAAGGGTTTCTGTTGCGATTTCGAGTCTGAGGAAGTTTCATGCCTTGTAGAAAAAGCCATCGCTGCTGGGCGAGGTTCTCCGCAGTGCTGAGACCGGAAATGGAGTGAGAGTTCTGCTCTATTGTACTGCGTGTGTGATGATATTGAGCAAACGTATATCATAGCAAAATACACAGATCAAAATAAATGCATACAAATATTTTTTTATATATGTAGTTTTGTTCTATAGGAAGCCCCCCCATTGACACTGTTGTTGTTTTTGGTCTTGCTCAGGCACGGACTTCAGCAAACCGCTCAAGTCCAGGGGGGGCAGGGTTTAGGAGTTACGCTCTGGACTGAATTTTGCTTCTTAAAGAACACTATATTATTGAAATGACGGCCGAGGGAAATGAAACGGAATGAGGGACAGCTATTGGGACAGGACCACCTGTGGCCCTATTGAGCCTCGGTGCTTTTTTACCCTATTGTGCGTTTAAACGGCCATTGGGTGCTGCACTTACTTGTGTTACTTAATGTGGTTTCAAATAAGACGGCCGGCTAATCGTATGAGTACTTTGCAAATTGAAACAGCTGCACTTAAAATGGAGTTCGTGAAGTGGTTCGCAGTGTTAATGAAGGGACGGGAACCAACATAATAATCGAAAACATGGATCTAAACTTTCCAGCTCGTTTAGTTTATGCAAATACTGTTTACTGTCTTAGATAGGGGCCATTTGTCATGAACCGCAGCATTTACGACAAGAAGCTCCAAGATACCGTAAATATCTGGCGCCTGATTGTAACAAGTAAGCTGCATTAATTATGAATCACCTTTTGAGCCACGAGTTGTCTTCAGATCGCTGACCCCTAGTAATGCATACTGTGTCCGCTACAACCTAGGATCTAGAATAGCGATATCCAGAAGATGAAATACGCAACACAATATATACTTTCAAACTATTTAAGCTCGGGCCCTTCACAAGGCGTTCTTTGTGTCCGCTGCAACCTAGATTAGGACATGATCTAGTGCCCAAAAACTTTCAGCATATTGTTTCAGTCAGGGCCAGAGGGTTGAAGCCGACAACAGTGCATCAATGCGGGTGGGAAGCATCTATATATATATATATATACAGATAGATAGATATGTATGTATATATATACACACATATACACATGTATGCCTATGCGTACTAAATTAGATATTATATATTGTATATATATATATATATATGTTTATTCATTATTTATACATGTTTTTGTGCATTATGTATTTGTGTATGTGCATTCAAATGTAGATGTATATACATAACAGGCGTATGTATATGTTTATGTGTATACTCTATATACACACAAATGTATATGTGTGAAATTAGTCAGGAATGGCATGGTCAGTGTATAGGGAGCACTGACTGCAGCGCCGGGTAGGCCCTAAGCTTTCGGCCGGAAGATGCCTTAAGATGCCACCTACGCCTGCGGGGCCTAGACGGTTTAGGGGGCAGTTAGGGTGCGCCACGACTGCACCTTGAACCGAATACACCTGTCCCTTGAACTTCCCGATGGTTCAGGGCTTACGGTTTAGGGCGCAGGGTCAGGGTATAAAGTTTGTAGGGTTCAGGGCCAGTAACTTTGTACACTCGTAGCAAATGGGAAGCTTGTACCGCTATTTGAGGTACAAGGTTGCTCTACGCGCGCCCGAAGTTTTCTAAACCAAAGCCCTACAGTCTACCCAGAGGCTCCTATGTAGTGCCTTTTTGGGGGAGTATACTAGGATCCCCTATAACTAACCCAAAAAGGAACTACGTTGGAGCCTTTGGGTATACAGCTGGCCAGGAGATATCTGCTGCCTTCTCGTACCTGAACTTCATCCGTTGGCTGTGCGGGCTTCCGAAGGCCAGGGAGCTCGGCCACCCGAACCCTCGTTCGATTGGGGTTGTAGAGTTTTGGGATTTGGGGGTTTAGGGTTTAGGGTTTAGGGTTTAGGGTTTAGGGTTTAGGGTTCAGAAGCGAAGAGCGACTGAGTAAACCACCTTAATCCTAAACCCCATGACATTGCGGGCCTTTGAGTCCTCTTTAGGGTTTGGGGTTTTAGGGTTTAGGGTTTAGGGCTTAGGGCTTAGGGTTTAGGGAACCCTCTTGGAATTGCATCTCGTACTCGTTTTCGTTGGAATCCTGCGCTTTTGCCTAGCCGCGAGATACTCATCATCAAATTTCGCAACCCCAAAAGGACCTACAATTTTGCCGGGGGACTGCTATAGGTGAAGCCAAGTCCGCCTGAGCCTACCAGACAAGCAAGAAGGTCAGCTTCAGCGCTTCCAAGCAGTCGGCATGCAGGGTGATGAGCGAGGCTTTGTGCTGGGGTGTTGGCGTGTGTGGGGTTGGGAGGGGAGGGCGGTGAAACCCTAAAACCCTAAAACCCTGAACGCTCTCAAAAACCCTAAAACCCCCATTTAAAGCCCAAAACCCTAAACCCTAAACCCTGAAACCCCTCAAAAACCCTAAAGCCCTAAGGGGCTTTGTGGGGTTTAGGAGTTTGGGGTTCAGGGCTTTGGGTTTGCTCAGCCCCTAGACCCTAAATCCTGCGGGAGGCAGGAGCGAGCTGAAGACTGTGGGTTGAAGGTTCTGAGATTTAGGGTTTAGGGTTTAGGGTTCTGAGATTTAGGGTTTAGGGTTTAGGGTTTAAGGTTTAGGGTTTAGGGTTTAGGGTTTAGGGCATATATATAGGGTTTAGGATTTAGGGTTCAGGGGTGGAGCGCTGGGGGGGCTCAGATCTTCGATAAGAGGATGTAGACGCAGAGCCTTGAACAAGACTGACACCTGAAACAGGCTGCGTCTCTAGGAACAGAGGTTTGTAGGGTTAGGTCTTGGTGTCCCTCCTGTACCAGACGCCAGATTCTAGAAAACGACCTGCTTGTTGCGGTCCCGCTTTCCGTCACAGCGAGCGTTTTTATTGGGGTTGCATCGAGCTATGACCGCTAAATACGCCTTCAACCCAATCTATGGGGTTTAGGGCATCTCAGTGTATTAGTCGGTTTGAGAGCCAAAGTTAAGGGTGCAGGGAGGAATACCCTAAACCCTATAAACCCGACCCCGTAAACCCTCTCTTTCTCACTCTCTCTCTCTCTCTCTGTCTTCTCTCTCTCCTCTATCTCCTCTCTCTCACTCTCTTTCTCCTGTCTCTCTGCTTTCTTTCTCTCTCTGCTCTCTTTCTCTCTCTCCTCTCTCTCCTCTCTCTCTCCTCTCTCTCTCTCTCTCCTCTCTCTCTCTCTCTCCTCTCTCTCTCGCTCTTCTCGCTCTCTCCTCTCTCTCTC
>CAJNDS010000413.1:931935-957242 GCA_905221605.1 Symbiodinium natans
TTTTTGGGGGGGGGGGGGGGGGGGGGGGGGGGGGATTGCACTGTAATTCCCAAGAAATAGCTAAAACTATATTTTTTAAAAGGGTGCTGTAATTCCTTAAGAAACGGCTGAAATTATGCAATTTTTTGATAGGGTATTCCAAGCTCAGTACAGGTGATCCAAGTGTCCATTGAAGGGCTGCTGCTCGTCGAGTTGTTGGCCCATTTTTTCGCGACCAGGTGCGCCGAAAGGAGAGCGTTCCTGAAGAATCCGCACCTCGTCAGTTGAAGCAATGTGTCGTGGCAGCTCTCTCTCTCTCTCTCTCTCCCTCCCTCCCTCCCCTTCTCGCTCACTCTCACTCTCTCCTTCTCTCTCTCTCTCTCTCTCTCTCTCTCTCTCTCATTTTTGGACCACGACAGTTGCTTGTGAGCTGCAACCCCGAGGTATAACATCATTGACTTTGTGGCGATCCTTCCCATGGCGCTTCGACTCCAGGTCGGCATCGCAACCCCCACCAGGGATGAGAACGCCGTGATACACTACCTGCTCTACTGCTTCCCGGCGAGAATTTAGGGTTTAGGGTTTAGGGTTTAAGGTATCCTCCCAACCCACGCCCTTGCTACGAAACCCGCAGCCCTGAACCCTAAATGAGGACCGTTCAGGATTCTGATTTGCGGTTGTTTTCGTTCAGTCTTGAAAAGGTGATGAAGTCTGAAGAGGCAGGTGTTTTCGTGTTGTTGTTCGTGTCGTTGTTCCTGTCGTTTTTCGTGCTGTTGTACGTGTTGGTGTTGATGTTTGTTGTTGTTGGTGTTTGTTGTCAGTGTTTGCTGTTTGTTCTGTGCTGCCTGTTGATTGTTTATTATTGTTTGTCGTTCGTTGTTTGTTGGTTGTTGGTTGTTGTTTGTTGTTTGTTGTTCGTTGTTTGTTATTTGTGCTTTTGATGCTTGTTGTTTGGTGTTTGTTGTTGCTTGTTGGTTGTTGGTTGAATGTCGGTTGGTGGTTGAATTTTGGCTGTTGGTTGAAGGTTAGTTGTTGGCTGAATGTTGGTTGTTGGTTGGTTGTTGGCGGAACGTTGTTGGTTGAATGTTGTTGGTTGTTGGTTGCTGCTTGCTTCTAGTTGCTTGTTGCTTCTTGCTTCTTGCTTCTTGGCTGTTGGTTGTTTATTGTTGGTTGTTGGTGGTTGTTGTTTGGGATGTTCCCCCTTTCACTAGCAGTCCTTAATAGGGATTGTCAGCAACCCTAGTATAATCGCACTACTACTATTTGCTTAAGAACCCCAAAAGAAATTTAAAAATAGTAAGGAAGAATAAAGGTTATTTTCTGGGGGAGGGGGGGGGGGGGGTTCTTAAGCAATTAGTAGATTAAGGACTGCTAGCATATGGATGGGCGCGCCCTAGCCAAGATTGACCGGACAAGTAGGAAGCTTCAAGGGGCATCATATAGGGGTCGGCATTCCCTTATGGCCCATATGGCCCCCTTTTTTCTAACTCTACTGTGATACCCCACAAAAAAAATCTCTAAACCCTAAACCCTAAACCCTAATGATTAAGGCCCCTGTATCACTCACGCACCCTGCTGGGACATGTTACTTTGAAACCCTTCCTCCACGGGCTTGCAGAATGCTTCTTGTATGCTTCCAGTGCCCTAAGCCCGAAACTTGGAATGTTCCCCCTTATACGAACAGCTTCTCAATAGGGATTCTCATTGGGGGGGGGTACTAGAAAAGGTATGTATGTATGTATGTATACTCAAGTAGAAACCCTAAGGGCTGCTAGTAGAAGGGGGGACATCCGGACCCGAAACATTCATCTAAGGCTTGGTCCCCGTGGTGAGGCAGCTCAAGCTCATCCGCAAGTTCCCGAAAGTGCAGCTGTTGCTGCACGTCCTGTCCACGACCTTCGATGCTCTGAAGCTGCTGCTGTTCTTGGTGTGCCTGATTGTGCTGATGTTTGGATGTGCCTTCTACGTCCTGGAGACCCTCGGTTGCCCCCTTTTGTGGGTTTCTGGGGGCTTCCTTATAACAGTCGCTAACCCCCCAAGCGGGTACCCTTATCATGACATGGGTACTTCCCCCAATGGGGCCATTCTCGAAACACCCAAAGAAAGGGTATTTTTCCCGGCCACTTTCAACCCACCCTAAACCCCAAACCCGAAACCCGAAACCCGAAGCCCTAAACCCTGAACCTGAACCCTAAACCCTAAACTTTGGCCCTAAACCCCAAACCCCAAACCCTAAACCCTAAACATTGTTGCTGGACCAAGGCCAGAAGCGATGGACTCTTTGAGTACCTCCATCTATCTCTGCACCGTGACAGTGACGACGGTGGGCACATGTGACATGAATCCGGTTACGCCAGCTGCTTGGCGCTGAATTGGCAGGGAGTTGAAGGTTTAGGGTTTAGGGTTTAGGGTTTAGGGTTTAGGGTTTAGGGTTTAGGGTTTAGGGTTTAGGGTTTAGGGTTTAGGGTTTAGGGTTTAGGGTTCAGGCTGGCTCTGAATTGCCAGGGAGTTGAGTTGACTAGACCCAGCGTAGCCTTATGTCCTTCTTTTCGGTCAGGGTCCCTTGTAAACCCCTTTGACCCAAAAAGGGCGCCCTGTTTATTCCTAGGTTACTTGTGGGATTCCTAGGTTACTTGTGGGTCTAGTTGAGGGTTTAGGGCTGAGGGTTTCTTGGAGCTTCCGTGACAAGGTCCATTCATGTACATTTATACTTCAGCAGCCCCAAAATAGCCCCCAAAGAAGCACTAAGGTGTCATATATGCGAAGGGTCCCCCCTTTTTGTCCCTTCAATATGGTCAGTTCATGTGATTTCCTAAGCAAGAACACAGGTTGGGAAGATCATGGCCGGCGCGCTTTGCCTGACCAGCGTGTCCTATCTGAAGGGTTTAGGGTTTCTGGGTTTAGGGTTTTAGGGGTTTAGTTAGGGTTGTAGTTAGGGTTTTTGGATGTAGGGTTTAGGGTTTAGGGATATCCTTCTTCTCCCAACAAAAATCCGAAGCCCCACATGAGAAGCCACCAAAACACTATTGGGAACCCCTGGTCGGATAAAGGCTGCATGAAGCTGCACACTTGGGGGGTTTGGAGCTCCACTTGGAGGTTATGGGGTTTCAGGTTTAGGGTTTAGGGTTTAGGGTTTAGGGTGTCCTACTTGGAGGTTCACGGGTACGTATCAGCTGGGTGGTAAGAAGCGTAAGGATGGTTGTAATCTTATCCGAGGACTTTAATAACCCTACTAGCAAGTACCCCTTTACTTCCAAGCATGATGAATCTGAGGTTTTGTTCATGGCTATGCCGCTTTCCGTGCTGGGCAATGCAATGTCGCAAACTTGGGCCGATCGACACAGAATCGTCTTGATCACACAGGCTCGCCGTAAGCTCAAGAATCTGGGTTACACTGCCGAGCACATGCCCAAGTTGTTTCTTGGATGTTTGTTCATACTTCCAACTGCTCTCCGGAGCGTGTGAAGGACCCTGAAAACAGGTGACCATAGAGAGTAACATGTGTATATATATATATACATATATGTACAGAGATAAGTATAACAAATAATCTGGTTCCCTTACTTTCAATCGGGTTTCCGCGTCAATTGAGGTAGCTTAAGTTCCTCAGCAGCATTCCCGAACAAGCCTAGGTCCCTAAACCCAAACCCTCATCAAACCCCAAACCCTAACCCTAAACCTTACACCCCAAACCCCAACCCCCAACCCCCAAGCCCAAACTCTAAACCCTAAACCCCAAACCCCAAACCCCAAACCCCAAACCCCAAACCCCAAACCCCAAACCCCAAACCCTAAACCCTAAACCCTAAACCCTAAACCCAGGTTCTCCAAGTTCGACAAAGATGGCAACGGCGAGCTGGAAATGGATGAGTTCTGTGATCTTGTGGCGAAGATGCGGATTGGCACCTCCTCGCCGAAAGCAAGGGTGTAGGGTTTAGGGTTTAGGGTGTAGGGTTTAGGGTTTAGGTTTTAGGGTTTAGGGTTTAGGGTTTAGATTTTCGGGTGTAGGGTGTAGGGTGTAGGATGTAGGGTTGAAGCTCGGGGCTTTTGGGTGTAGCGTGCAGGATGTGGGGCTTAAGACTTCTGGGGTGTAGGGTTCGGGGTCGCAGCTTCTTTTTAGGGAGGAGTTGTTGGTAAATAGGAGTGGATTAGGGTTTAGGGTTTTGGGTTTTGGGTTTTGGGGTGAGCCTTTCTTTTGCTTCTTTTGAAGACTGAAGACGGATGCAGAGTCGTTGAAGGTATGAAACATTCTGAAGCAACGGAGCTCTTCCTGGCATTCGACGAAGATGGGGACGGGGGTATCACGGAGCCGCTTGTCCTCGCTGGCACCTATAGATTTCCCACGTTTGTTAGGGTTTTGGGTTTTGGGTCTTGGGTCTTGGGTTTTGGGTTTTGGGTTTTGGGTTTTGGGTTTTGGGTTTTGGGTTTTGGGCTTTGGGCTTTGGGTTTTGGGTTTTGGGTTTTGTGCACTTGCGCCTCTCCCCTCCCTTCCCCGCCATTGACTTGATGTGTTAAATTGCACCTCCCTGAATCCAAGCTCTCGACTTCCAAACCCTAAACCCTAAACCCTAAACCCTAAACCCTAAACCCTACACCCTAAACCCTAAACCCTAAACCCCTGCACCCCTAAACCTGCAGCCCTTTTCCTGATAAGGATGGAGTTCATGAAGGCTTTGTACCCTCTGGACTATCGCCGAATCTACCGGCGAGCTTCAGGTGTCTCATGGGGTGCATAACGCAGAATCCGTGTTTTTTTTCTAAGGGCCTCAGCTGTGTAAAAAAAAAATCGTTCAGGTTCCTCTCTACACCTCTGGAGGCTGAAAGCCTCCAGGAGACCTGGGAACCCCACATGTCTTCTTATTCAGGCCCCCTTCCGCACGGCGTAGACAACCGTGCTGCGGCACAGCTAAGCTGTGCTTGCAGACGTAGGTTGGTGGTGTCAAGTTCAGTCGACGAATTCGCAGACCGCTTGCGATCCGCAAGAGTGAGCCATTGAGTCAAGAATTGATTGTTGGCAAAAAGCAAAAAAAAAAACGCATGGCATAGAGAAGCTCTAGAAGCTTGCGCACCTTGAGTCAAGTTGCAGATTGCCAACCGTAAACTTTGAGCCTCAAACCCTACACCCTAAACCCTAAACCCTAAACTCTACTTCCACACATGTCCGAGCACATCCTACCTTGAAGCCCCTGGGCGCTCCCTTGGCGTGTGGCCTGGGAAGTTTTCTCCATTGCCGTAACGAAGACCCCACATTGCTGCTGGCTAGTCGGGTGGGAAAAAAAACCCCTAAACCCTAAACCCTAAACCCTAAACCCTAAACCCTAAACCCTAAACCCTAAACCCTAAACCCTAAACCCTAAACCCTAAACCCTAAACCCTAAACCCTAAACCCCAGCCTCTCTTGGGCGCCGGATGCTTTTGCTGGCTCGGGACAGTGGGGACTTAGCCATGCGCACCTGCGCCTGTTCCAGCTCCCTTAAACTGCCATGTTTAGGGTTTAGGGTTTAGGGTTTAGGGTTTAGGGTTTAGGGTTTAGGGCTTAGGGTTTAGGGTTTGGGGTTTGGGGTTTGGGGTTTATTCTGCATAAGCAGTCTGCCATGGTTTGGTTGCTTGAAGGCTCATGGGTACTTACATGTAGGGTTATAAGTCCAGACAGGTTGAGGGTTTAGGGCTTTGGGGGTTTAGGGATTAGGGGGTTTAGGGGGTTTAGGGTTTGTTAAGGAGGTGGGAAGCGACACGACACCTCTACTTTTGCACCTCTACTCCCAACTTCAGGAAGAGCGTCGCTGCTTTCTGAAAGCAAAGTTGGCGCACTTCACTGAAGCATTTGGTCACCCTAAGCCCAGACCCTAAACCCAGAAATCCTGTACCCTGAGCCGTAAATCCGACGACCAAAATATGCAGGGACCCAAGAGCCAACATAACAAAACGCCGGCAGGCTTCAAACAGTGTCCTGTTATAAGCCCGCACCATTTGATGCGCTATTCTCAGCAGTTGAGTTGAGCCTTTGTAGTCCTTTAAACTGGCCAAAAAAAAGCTGGCAACAAGCCCAACATCCATGCCACTTACTGCCCCGAGGGCTGTTGCAATTGATGCAGCAACGCTGTGTGCCATCCATGACCACACACAGCTGTGTCAGGTTGAGGTGTCGAGTTCCGCTTCGCTCGGGTCCTGGGCACGCGTGTTTACCCCTTAGCGCGTGAGAGAGAGAGAGACGAATAAAGTACCCTAAACCCTAAACCCTATATATCAGCAAGCTTGTGTCGCAGCGACCTGGCATGATGTCCTCAGCGACGTCTGCAGGTCTTCCAGTTTTCCATGGGACGGTCGGGTGCAGCTCCCCTCACTTCAGGCGGGTGGTTTGCATGCTGGGCGCCAACAAGTTAGTTGGATGCGATGTCGAGGGAAGGTGTCGCATGGTCTGCAGAGGGTGTGTGCATTCGGCATGTCGCGCTCCGACCCATGGCTCCAGGGCCCACATGTCGTGGCAAAAGCGTCGCGATGGGCAAATATATGTCTTGATTATTTGAGATCGACTCCTCGCCATGGCGTTTCGTCATGGGCTGATGCTGGGGTGTTTGTTTGTCGCTGTCTCCACAGCTGCTGCTCCATGCCGGATGAGCGACGCCAGTGTTGCAAGCCTGACGCGTGGCGCTTCAATGCGTGCGGACATCTCGGAGTGCGACAGTGGCGAAGTGGCTGACGGCAGACATGCAGTAGGGCTCCTGCAGACACGCGCAAGCAGACTCAATGAAAGTGCACCAAGCGGGGTTTTGGTGGACATGTATAACCCTGCATTCCCCATACTGACGACGCAGTCGCCTCAGACCCAAAAAGTATTTCGCCTTGTGGCTTAGTAGCTGAGTGAGTGCACTTTCCACTTTTTTGGGTATTATAATTCCCCAGCCATAGAACCGAAAGTGTACACTTTTTTGGGGCCTATGAACTCAGCAACTAAGGTGGGAGGCATCTTACTCTTGTGTTTTTTGTTGGCGCTGAAGTTCGCCGGCATTGACATGCTGGTGAGCATGGCGGCCTTCTTGGACCACTTCTTGATCTCGGCCCTTTATCCTATGTGTCCGATGGTAACTTCGAACTACCAGCTAATTGCGGTGCTTCAAAATTCCAGGAATGTCGTGGCTTGCCTGCTGGTGCCCTTCGGTGGCAGGTTCATCGATGGACACGAAGCGAAGTCCATGCAGCTTGGGATGCTGTGCGCCGTGCTGTGCAGTCTGGGCTTTGCCCTGGAGCAGGACTACGGCTTGTGGCTGGCAATGCGCTGTTTGAGCGGATGCTCCACTGCAGGAGTTCTCTGGGGAGGCTTTGCGCTTCTCAACCAAGTGCACGCAAACAATGCGACCGCCCGAATGAGGGCCATGTCGATGGCAATGTCGGGTCTGTACGCTGGGCTGATTGCTGGCCCCTTGCTTGGTGGCTTATTTGTCGATGACTCACGTTTCATTTTTCTCCTCCTCGCTGGCGTGCAGATGTGTATGTGCTTGGCGCTTCGCTTACGACTGCCAGACCTGTCGCAGCTCCAGAAGCCAACGCACAAACAGACTGAAGCCTTAGTAGCTGAGTACACTTTACACTTTTGGGGATACTATAATCCCTTATAGAACAGAAAGTGTACACTTTTGCGGGGGCCTATGAACTCAGCAACTAAGGAAGCAGAGGCTACAGTGGACCTGCTCTCGCTCTTCCTGGACCCCAAAATCGGACTCCCAACTGTCGCCCTTTTTCTAAGCTTGACCTTGATGAGCGCATTGACTGCCACTGCCTTCGAGTACATGACGACCCTGGGATATGATCATGTGAAGCAGAACCTGACATGGCTGATGTCTTCGATTCCGGCGATCGTCTGTGTGAGCCTTGTGCCCATGCTTCGATCTCTGGTAGCAGGCAGGGACGGGCCAAACACGTTTGAAAGATTAAACGTTTAAAGATGTTAGGCGCTTAAACTGTTTGAACATGTTTGAACAGAGGTTTGGCTTCGGAGCATTTAAACAGTTTCAACAGTTCGCAAGCCTCAACGTTTCAACATTTGGTAGGGCCCCAGGGCGTTTAAACATGGTTAAGAAGCTGTTGCCAAGTGTGCGAGAGGGTTTGAGGGAGAGGCTTCAGAGTTTGAGCTTTACCTAGTTAAGGTAACCTTTAACCTTTTTGGGGTAGTATAATCCCCTTATAACCCCAAAGGCTAACCTTCAATTCCCCCAGGTTACTGGACAACTAAGTTTAGACCTTCCCAGCGTCAGTTCCCCAGGTTGGGCGTGAGTTCTCACAGGGTTGGGAGCGAGGTTCCCTAGAACCCAAAGCTCCCAAAGCCCCAAAACCCCAAAACCCGTACTCTTTGCAGCCACCTCTTTGTTTATGTTCAAGCATATGCTTAAACATGTGCGCGGTTAAGCATTCGACAGTTCAAACCGTTTGATGGTTAAACCGCGTTCACAGTCTAAGCGGTTCAAACCTTCTGAACCGCAAGGGCACTGTTTTGTTAAAACTTTGTGCGTCTAATCGTCGAAAGTTCAAGCCGTTTAAACACAACCCTTTGCCCAACCCTGGTAGCAGGTCAGACGTTGCAGATTTCCGCACTGGTCGTGGCTGGTGGCAGTGCGCTGGCGTGCTTCGGCTCCGACTACCTCTTCCTTGCTCTTGCGCTGATTGGCTGCAGCGCCGCTGCCGGCATTCTGAATGGAAATACACCGGCCATGTTGGCGGATCGGAGCCAGGATAAATACCACGGCACAGGAATCGTGCTCATTCTGCCCAGCGCAGCAGACCAGGTGGCCTTTATCGTGGGGCCCTATGCAGGGGCGTCGATTTGCCGGTATGCGAGCTTCCAAACGATGTGCCAAATCTTTGGAGGGTGCTTGCTGCTCTATGCAGCCGTCCTGTTGCTGTTTGCATGTGTGCGGCAAGATGAAGTGTTCCAGTCAGAGGCGACTGAGCCGCGCACACCACATGAAGCCTCTAGGGCCCCTAATTCCTGAACATCATCGCTAGCGCGCACGCTCTTGGGCATTTGAAATTTGAACTTGTGTGGCAAGGGTTTTGCATGCTTTACCATGCTCAAAAGGACGTGGATCGAGGTACCCATCCCATCCCGTCCGGCAGAACTTTTGTAGGCCAGCACCAGCTGCTGTACCTGGACTGCCACCGTGTGGAAAAATATGGGTAGCAGTTGACCATATTGAGATCGTCTACACAAAGCGTACGGTCAGCGTACGCTGCACCCCACATGTTCAGGCCATGTTCGTGCAGATTCACGGCACTTTCGCCTAAAGTGCTTAGAGCTGCTTGTTTTTGTTGGGTGCCAGCCTTCCCACGGCGGTCCAGGTAACGGCAACGGTGGTACTGGTAGCTTAACCTGGCAGATGACCTGAGCTCACCATTGCTGCCGGTTCGTTGCTGCTGGCTCCTTCTGTCTCAGATATCAGTGGGGGCTGGCCTCTATGTCACTATGTTGAACATCGGACAACAATGTCCATCAATGCGCTAATCCAATACCCTTTGAGCACACGAGCGAGTTGAGGAAGAAAAGCGAGCGATTCTCTTGGAGCAGTGTAACAACAGCACATGGGTGCATGACAACCTTGTGGCAAGGAGATGTGCGAGAAGTGCGGATGCCGCCCCTGGTGCAGCAAACGCCGTGTACATACCGTTATGTGTATGTGCAGCGTTGCTGGTTTGCCCAGCATGGTGCGCTGCGTGTGGTGACGCGTGGTGATGTTGCAGGACCTCTTGCATGCTGATTTCAGAGGACCCTAAACCCTAAACCCTAAACCTTAAACCCTAAACCCTAAACCCTAATTTGCCTTCGGAACCGTTTGGTGCCTTTTTGCCACCAAGGCCGATGCCAATCAGTTGTGCCGGTCTCAGCGCTCGTGGTCGCGGGGAGCGCAGGGTTGAGTGCCTGCCAGAGAAGCTAGGTGTTTTTTTTTCGGTTCCTTTCACCCTGGGTAGCCACATATGCCGCAAGCCCATAACAGCTTAGGGTTTTAGGGTTTAGGGTTTAGGGTTTAGGGTTTAGGGTTTAGGGTTTAGGGTTTAGGGTTTAGGGTTTAGGGTTTAGGGCCTTAGCAGCCCTAAAGTCTCTTCAAGCGCACGAAAGGCCCTCAAGTCCTACAGGCCGTAAAGGCCCACAAAACCCTAAACCAAGAACCCTGGAACCCAACACCCGAAGCCCAAAAAACCTCAACCCTCAACCCTCAACCCTCAACCCTAAACCCTAAACCCTAAACCAACGCCATAAACCCTGAACCTCCAAGAACCTCCAACAGCAGGACTGAACCGCAAACACTGATCCGGGGTGGTTATTGAAGCTCCTAAACCCTAAACCCTGAAGGCTTTTGCGGTTTAGAGGCATTTTGGTTCAGGAGGAGGATTTTTGGCTTGGAGTGGGCCAAAAACTCACAATCTCCAAGGCCTAGTGGTTTTAGGGCTTAGGGTTTAGGGTTTAAAGTTTCGGGTTTAGGGTGTTCCTCGAAGCCGGAAATCCTTGCTAGTGTAACAATTGGCGCCTCCACCTACGTGCGCAGATTTCATGGCCACAGCCAAGGAAACGTCAAAACACCCTAAATACAAGCTGAAGCGTTACTTGGGCATGCTACGCCTTCGCGATTTTAGGGTTTAGGGTTTAGGGTTTAGGGTTTAGGGTTTAGGGTTTAGGGTTTAGGGTTTAGGGTTTAGGGTTTCCGCCACGAAGGCGGGTTTTTGACTTCTAGGGCTTCGGGGGCTGGTGCAGGGGTGCTACCTGGAGGTTCATGGTACTCATAAGCCAGTCATAAACTGTACCTAAAACCATATTAGGGCCATTAGGGAACTGAAGGGGCTCACAAATGGGTTATAAGTACAGTTGCAATTGGTCAATAAGTACCATGGACCTCCAAGTAACCCGGAAAAACAGAAAACCCAGAAATGGAGAACTCTCGGTTTCGCCTGGATTCTGCAACTCCAAGAGGAGAGTCAACGTCTTCAGCCGACTGTCTAGCGCGGAGACTTGGCACACTTCACTTCAGCTTTTTGTCGCCACCCAGTTTCCCAGCTACCCGAGAAACCCTAAACCCCTAAACCCCTGAACCCCCTAGACCCCTGGACTCCTAGACCCCTAAACCCCTAAACCCCTAGACCCCTAAACCCCTAGACACCTAAACCCCTACACCCCTAAACCCCTAGACCCTAAACCCTACTCGACAAGATGCAGGGATGCAACAAGCCTGGGTGCCTACCAGCAAACCTTGCCGCATCGTGGTGTCAGGGTTTAGGGTTTAGGGCTTAGGGCTTAGGGCTTAGGGCTGAGGGTTTAGGGTTTAGGGTTTAGGGCTTAGGGCTTAGGGCTTAGGGCTTAGGGCTTAGGGCTTAGGGCTTAGGGTTTAGGGTTTAGGGTTTAGGGTTTAGGCCGGGCGCGATGAACAACATGAACAACTCATCAACAAGCACGGTTTGCCCCTGCAGTTGCGATGAGCTGGTCGATGGAGCTCCCCTCGCTTCAGGCGGGTGGTTTGCAACCCTAAACCCGATGTCGAGGGGGTGTCGCATGGTGCACAGAGCGTGTGTGCATTCAGCATGTCGCACTCCGATCTATGGCTCCAGGGCCCACATGTCGTAGCTATAAAAGATCGCGACGGGCACATATGTCTTGATGATTTGAGATCGACTCCTCGCTGACTCCTCGCCATGGCGCTTCGTCATGGGCTCATGCTGGGGTGTTTGTTCGTCGCTGTCTCCACAGCTGCTGCTCCCTGCCGGATGAGCGACGCCAGTGTTGCGGCAAGCCTGACGGCTCTCGCTTCAAAGCGTGCGGACGTCTCGGTGTGCGACAGTGGCGAACTAGCTGACGGCAGACATGCAGTGGAGCTCCTACAGACACGCGCAAGCAGACACAATGACAGTGCTCCAAGCGGGGTTTTGGTTGACATGTACCCGACATTCCCCATACTGACGACGCAGTCGCCTCAGACCCAAAAAGTCTTTCGCCTTTTGGGAGGCATCTTACTCTTGTGTTTCCTGCTGGCGTTAAAGTTCGCCAGCACCGAGATGCTGGTGAGCATGGCGGCCTTCTTGGACCACTTTATGATATCGGCCGTTTATCCTATGGCACCCACGGTAACACCGAACTACGAGCTAATTGCGGTGCTCCAAAATTCCAGGAATCTCGTGGCTTGCCTGCTGGTGCCCTTCGGTGGCAAGTTCATCGATGGACACGAAGCGAAGTCCATGCAGCTTGGGATGCTGTGCGCCGTGCTGTGCAGTCTGGGCTTTGCCCTGGAGAAGGACTACGGCTTGTGGCTGGCAATGCGCTGTCTCAGCGGATGCTCCACCGCAGGAGTTCTCTGGGGAGGCTTTGCACTTCTCAACCAAGTACCTTAGGGGCACTTGGACATCGTTTCTTCTACTAAAACCCCATAAAACCCCTAAGGAACAGCCGCAACTTTTTTTTGCAAGGGTACCAAGTTCAGTGTAGGTACATGCAAACGATGCGGCCGCCCGCATGAGGGCCATGTCGTTGGCAATGTCGGGTCTTTACGCTGGGTTGATTACCGGGCCCCAGCTTGGTGGTTTGTTTGTTGATGACTCACGTTTCATTTTTCTCCTCCTCGCTGGCGTGCAGATGTGTATGTGCCTGACGCTTCGCTTACGACTGCCAGACCTGTCGCAGCTCCAGAAGCCAACGAAGAAACAGACTGAACCAGTGGCTAAAGTGAGCCTGCTGGAGCTGGTCCTGGACCCCAACATCGGACTGCCAAGTGTTGCCCTTTGTGTAAGTTTGACGTTGCAGAGCGCATTGACTGCCACAACTTTCGAGTACATGACGAGCCTGGGATATGATCATGTGAAGCAGAACCTGACATGGCTGATGGCTACGACTCCGGCTATCGTCTGTGTGAGCCTTGTGCCCATGCTTCGATCTGTGCTAGCAGGTCAAACGTTGCAAATTTCCGCACTTGTCGTGGCTGCTGGTGGTGCACTGGCGTGCTTCGGCTCCAACTACATCTTCCTTGCTCTTGTGCTGATTGGCTCCAGTGTCGCTGCCGGCATTCTGAATGGAAATACACCAGCCATGTTGGCTGATCGAAGCCAAGAGAAATACCACGGCACGGGAAAGGTGCTTATTTTGTCCTTCACAGCAGACCAGGTGGCCTTTATCGTGGGGCCCTATGCAGGGGGGTTTATTTGCCGGTATGCGAGCTTCCAAACGATGTGCCATATCTTTGGAGGGTGCTTGCTGCTCTCTGCAGTCGTCCTGTTGCTGTTTGCATGTGCACGGCAAGATAAAATGTTAGAGTCCGAAGCGGAACAGCAGACGGGCACTACATCAGGGACTGAGCCGTGCACACCACATGAAGCCTCTGGGGCGCCTAATTCCTGAACATAATAGCTAGCACTGAAACAGGACTTTCACCAAAGAATATCCAATGCCGGCCGCTATAAGGTACCCGGACTCCCACAGTGTGGAAACTGGTTACTGGCAGTTTTACTGATATTGAGGTTGGTTGGAAAAAGCATACGCTGGACCCCAAACGTTGAGGCCATGTTCACGCAGATTCAGGACACTTTCGCCTAAATGCTTACTGCTGCCTGTTTTTTTGGGTGCCAGCTTTCCCGTGCAGTCCGGGTAACAGTATAGCTTGACCCGGCCATCTGTCTCATGGATAGAATGCTCTTTTTCGCAGATGACCTCAGGTCACCATCGCTATCAGTGTCAGAAGTCAGTGAGGGGCTGCCCTCTATTTTGGACATTGAACAACAATGTCCATCAGTACATCCTGAGGAGATCAGAGCGAGTTGAGGAAGAAAAGCCGGCGATTGGTCTCTTGGAGCCTTTCAGTGTAACAACAGCACATGATGCAAGATAACCTTGTGTTGCATAAGGAGATGTTTTTGACGCTGCCCCGAAGTCGCGTTCAAGTGTTCTTCCAGCCACTTCCCTAAACCCTTACACATATACTCTTGGGTGTTTGCTTGAACCCTGAAATATTAGGAGCCTTATACAGGCCCACAAAACCCTTAGACCAAAAATCCTGGAAACCCGTTGCCAGGAACCGTTTGATGGCTTTTCCTGCCAGGTCCGGTGCAGTCAACGTCGGGAGCTTACGACACAAAAACAGGTGTGGAAGAGGCTTTCGACCCCAATTTGGCCCCTCTCTTGCTTTGGGCGTTTGAGGGCTTTGATTTAGGCATCCGGTTTTGGAGGGCGTTGGCTGCATGTTGAACGTATGTTTGCGGTGCTCGCCGGATCAGTGTGTACTGCCGTGACCTTTTGTGGTGCTCGATTTGTTTTTCAGTTTGTTTGTTTTAGGGTTTAGGGCTTACTGTAATTAGGGCTTAGGGCTTACTCATTGCATCGTAATTAGGCTTTTTCTATAGCTCGGTCCTGCAACAGTTGCAGAAAGCAGCTGCGAGGGGTGGAGCAAGAAAAGGGCATCTTCCGATCAACAAAGACAAGCAGATCTTTCCTTTGTGCTCCTGGCCTCTCAGGCAGCGCTTCAAGGCGGAAGGCAAACAAATTCACAATCTCGAATCCTTGCTCCAGGCGTTCTTCGAAAC
This sequence comes from Symbiodinium natans, assembly GCA_905221605.1. Taxonomy (NCBI): domain Eukaryota; class Dinophyceae; order Suessiales; family Symbiodiniaceae; genus Symbiodinium; species Symbiodinium natans. Next base: position 946,459 of record CAJNDS010000413.1, read on the forward strand.
CGGAAACTCTAAACCCTAAACCCTAAACCCCAAACCCTAAACCCTAAACCCTAAACCCTAAACCCTAAACCCTAAACCCTAAACCCTAAACCCTAAACCCTAAACCCTAAACCCTAAACCCTAAACCCTAAACCCTGACCCTGAAACTGAACCTTGAACCCTGAACCCCACGTCTTCCGCCCACTGCGCCTGTATGCCGCAGAGAGTTCACTTCAGGATTCAGCTTTTTGTCCTCACCCATCATTTTTGCTAGTTACGCGACAAAAACGCAAAGATGATGAACGCTGGGTGCCGTCACTGTAGAGCACGCGCGGTTATGCGAGGTTGAGGTGTCGAGCTCCGTTAAATACTCGGCTCGGGAACGCGAAGGCAGGTAATAAGCCGCGCAGTATAGGGGTCGCAATAGTTACCAATGTTATTCCGTATGTTCCCTTTTTAAGTATACTGCAATAACAACCCTATTCTAACCCTTAAGGCCCGTATTTTAGCATACATCAAGGTGCCTCCCAGCAAGCCTCGTCGCATCGTGGCCTAGCGTGATGAACTCGTCGACGTCCAAGGTTCGTCCACCCCAGTCGCGAAGAGACCGGTCGATGGAGCTCCGATCGCTTCAGGCGGGGGGGGGGGGGTTTAGGGTTTAGGGTTTAGGGTTTAGGGTTTAGGGTTTAGGGTTTAGGGTTTAGGGTTTAGGGTTTAGGGTTTAGGGTTTAGGGTTTAGGGTTTAGGGTTTAGGGTTTGTGGGCACCGACCAGTTCGTCCGAAGCGATGTTGCAGGGAAAGTACAGTATCGCATGGTCTGCAGAGGGTGTGTGCATTCGGCATGTCGCGCTCCCACCCATGGCTCCAGTGCCCACATCTCGTGGCTATAAGCGTCGCGATGGGCACATATGTCTTGATGATTTGAGATCGACTCCTCGCCATGGCGTTTCGTCATGGCCTGATGCTGGGGTGCTTGTTTGTCGCTGTCTCCACAGCTGCTGCTCCATGCCAGATGAGTGATGATAGCGACGATAGTGATGCCAGTGTTGCGACAAGCCTGATGGCCGGCGCTTCAAAGCGCGTGGACGTCGTGTGCGACAGTGGTGCCCCGGCTGACGGCAAAACTCTCGTGGAGCTCCTTCAGACACGCGCCGTTAAATTCAATGGAAGCGTGCCAGGCGGGAGCGATGAAATGTTCCCCACAATCCCCACACTGACGACAGAGTGGCACATCCAAAACATCCTCCGCATTGCGGCGGGCATTTTACTCTTGTGTTTCCTGCTGGCGTTAAAGTTCGCCAGCACCGAGATGCTGGTGAGCATGGCGGCCTTCTTGGACCACTTTATGATATCCGCCGTTTATCCTATGGCACCCACGGTAACACCGAACTACGAGCTAATTGCGGTGCTCCAAAATTCCAGGAATCTCGTGGCTTGCCTACTGGTGCCCTTCGGTGGCAAGTTCATCGATGGACACGAAGCGAAGTCCATGCAGCTTGGGATGCTGTGCGCCGTGCTGTGCAGTCTGGGCTTTGCCCTGGAGAAGGACTACGGCTTGTGGCTGGCAATGCGCTGTCTCAGCGGATGCTCTACTGCAGGAGTTCTCTGGGGAGGCTTTGCACTTCTCAACCAAGTACCTTAGGGGCACTTGGAAACCGTTTCTTCTACTAAAACCCCATAAAACCCCTAAGGAACAGCCGCAACGTTTTTTTTGCAAGGGTACCAAGTTCAGTGTAGGTACATGCAAACGATGCGGCCGCCCGCATGAGGGCCATGTCGTTGGCAATGTCGGGTCTTTACGCTGGGTTGATTACCGGGCCCCAGCTTGGTGGTTTGTTTGTTGATGACTCACGTTTCATTTTTCTCCTCCTCGCTGGCGTGCAGATGTGTATGTGCCTGACGCTTCGCGTACGACTGTCAGACCTGTCGCAGCTCCAGAAGCCAATTCAGGAACATACTGAACCAGTTCCTAAGGTGGACATGCTGGAGCTGGTCCTGGACCCCAAAATCGGACTGCCAACTGTCGCCCTTTGTCTAAGTTTAACGTTGCAGAGTGCATTGACTGCGACAACTTTCGAGTACATGACGAGCCTGGGATATGATCATGTGAAGCAGAACCTTACATGGCTGATGGCTACGATTCCGGCTATCGTCTGTGTCAAGCTTGTTCCCGTGCTTCGATCCGTGGTTGCAGGTCAGAGATTGCAGATGTCAGCCCTCCTCCTTGGTGGTAGTAGCGCGCTGGCGTGCTTTGGCTCCGACTACATCTTTCTTGCTCTTACACTGATTGGCTCCAGCGCCGCTGCCGGCATTCTGAATGGAAATACACCGGCCATGTTGGCGGATCGGAGCCAGGAGAAGTACCACGGCACGGGGAAGGTGCTCATTCTGCCCAACACAGCAGACCAAGTGGCCTGCATCTTCGGGCCTTATGCAGGCGGTTTTGTTTGTCGGTACGCGAACTTCCAAGCGATGTGCCATGTCATTGGCGGGTGCTTGGTGCTCTGTGCCATCGTCCTGCTGCTATGGACATGTGTGCGGCAAGACGAGAGGTTGGAGTCAGAGGCGAAACAGCAGACGAGCACCAGAACAGGAACTGAGCCCTGCGCACCATATGAAGCCTCCATGGACTCTCAATCTTAGTGAAAAAAAGCACCGAGTTTTGGCTGTTGGGGCCCTTGAAGGATAAGACTCGGGGATGCCCCCCGGCACTTTAAAGCCACTTGCCATAGGTAATGCTCTGTGCCGGCTGGTGCAGTTTCTCCAGTATAGTTCCCTCAGGCTCTGGTACATATCTACCCGAGCCTGAGGAAGCCGAAGAAGAAAATGGGAGGAGTGGGGGGGGGGGGGGGGGGGGGGGGCGTTATCATCGGGGAGCTGTGTAGCAAGCGCACAAGACCCTTTGCGTGGTGAGGAGATGCGTGCCACACGCTGCCGGTGAACTAAATCCACGTAGTTGTTCCCGTCTACGATGTCAATACCTAATTTTTTCATAGCAAAGAACTTAGGTGCGCATAGCGAATTATATTGAGATTTGTGGTCAGACATTGTCTTGATCAGGTTGTTGCTTTGACCTGCCTTCGAACTGCTTGGTCAGCTTGTGCCGGTCTCAGGCAAGGAAGGCACGTTGCCAATATGATCTCGGACCCAGGGTAGGCCCTTATTCTCTTTTGTTTGGGCTGGGCTCCCTTATCAGCCACTTAAAACCAAAAAGGGTACACTTTTTCTTACTAGGTTACTCTCGGGTAGCGCAGGGTTTGTTTGCCAACAACTGGGGGTTTGATTCGGAACTGAAAGTAGCTTACCAGCAGAAGAAGGTTATAGAAGTCATGTCGTACAGACTGTAGCTCCCTTGTGAACCCTAAACCCTTCTTCTCACGCGCTAGTCTCCACACTTCAGCCCCTACCTAGGGCGAAAGGGAGAACAGTGAAGAAAAACATGTAAGGACAGCAATATGGTTCAAGAGCTTCTGATGCTGTTGAGTGCACAATGCGTCAGGTTCAAGTTGTTTAGCTTCCAAGATTGGATGCTGCTAGTCGCTCACCAGACCCTTACCGGGTCCGCGTGCAAGGCCCCACGTCTCCAATGAGCGTCAGGTCCGATAGTGAGCGGTGCAGGCTTAAGCATCTGGTTTCAGAGGGTCTCCAAAGCAACTGCATTATTCAAATAAACCCTAAACCCTAAACCCTAAACCCTAAACCCTAAACCCTAAACCCTAAACCCTAAACCCTAAACCCTAAACCCTAAACCCTAAACCCTAAACCCTAAACCCTAAACCCCAACGCCTTCAAAATCCCAAGCTGCACGTTGCCCGTCAGTCTTACTCAGAGGTCAGAGCGCGACCGGGGGAAAAGGGCAGAGCATTGGCCTTAGACAGAGCTCTCCAAATGCCTTAGGGTTTGGGGTGTAGGGTTTAGGGTTTAGGGTTTGGGGTTTGGGGTTTAGGGTTTAGGCTAACCGTTATCTGAAAACAAGAAGTTAATTAGTCTCGACATACCTTCTACATGAATGGAAGGCTTATGCTTCCGAAAATCTCGAAAAGATCTCCCCTCATATATCCCTCGAACACGTAAGCTCAATTATTCAATTCTTTTAGAAGTCGAGACCCGCTAGGAATGGGCGCTGGCAGTGGGCGTTTTTTCATGCACGCTACCGGATCACAGATTCTTGTAAAATTATGTTCATATCACGCGCTTGTTATTTACTGTTCTGTATGGGAGGATCTTGAGATATTCTAGCGCGAGCGGCATGTACGCCCAAAACCACTCATTGAATAAGAATAGATCTGCGAGACTTATACTTTCGATTGAATCTACGACGATGGATCTCAACATCAGACACACGGATTCGAAATATCCTACCCTTGCAAAAAACCCATCACCACCAGGAATAACAAAAACAAATAAGGTCTACATCACCCGAATACGAATTGGACTAATCATTCGCCATGGAGACGATTACATCTATCATCTGAATTCGTCGTTAGTTAGATGGGACTTGCGATAGGATATACTTAATAATACGAATATCGATGATTTGAGATATTAAAGAAGATCCTACTTAGAAAATCAAAATTAGATATAATTCAGATATCGTTTCTGGACGCGCCGGTGCTTTACGGTACTTCATGAGGATTTAGCCGATATATCATTATAATAAGAAAATAATCTGAATCTGATAATTATTCGGTCGACGATATTACACGCCATCGTAATCATGATATAAATTATTAAGGAAAGATACTATTTCAATATCATAACTTCCCAATATTTCAAAGATGATAGATTTGAAACCAATATTTTGCGTTGTATATTATTATACAATATCTTGGGACCGGCGTTGTAGAGGCACGTAGATTTGCTGGATTCTATTCAAGTTACGATGCAAGTGGCATCTGTACCGACGTTTATATCTTACATAAGCCTTTATAATCACGGCTGGCTCCTCGACCACTCGAATGGGGGGGGGCCGAAATATTAAAAGGAGATCTGATAATGAAATTGAGGGATTTTATATTATATTATCGATCTGAATTGGTCTAAATTAATCGGATTCTCATAATTGGGGGTGGTGGTGGGTTTTTAACATGTCGAGGAATCTTGGAGAATTTGAAATTCTAGGTGAAATATATAGAATATCCAATCCGAATGAGATATTGTAAGATGGTATCTCGCCGAAGCAAGAAGCTTCTGCTCCAAAAATTCCAATTGTCGTCCCAATTGAGACGGCGCAAGAGACGTATGCTCCCAAAAATACCAATTAAATATGAGTCCTCCATAGAGACGAAAATAATGAAGAGAGACTGCTGTAACCTCGCAATGGACGGAGAGAGACTTGATGCTCGACCACATCCCAAAAGAATTAGCCAGCGTCTCGGATGACCACAAAATACCATCCACACGAGTCCTCAAATTCTCTTCCATGCATTCAAACGCCCACCACCACCCCGAATTGAGAAGATTTATATTTCCGAGGTTGTCCGAGGAATTTATGTTCCCAAAAGCGTTACATCGAAATTAAGGGTCTTAGTATCAAAGTGGGGTCGTGGTCTAACGAAATATCTTCGGTATAAGAGATTTGTGCTCCCAAAAGCACCAATTCATTACGAATGCAAAGATTAGAATTTCCGTGCGAGAATCTAATATTCCCAGAAACGAATTAAATGCCGTCCAGAGAATCGTGCATTGAAAAAGCCGCCACCACCCCCAATTCACCAGGAATCTCGAGAAAATGAAATTCACAACCAACACGCACACACACGCCGGACGAAACTTTATATAAAGGGAGGACTTATGCATCCCAGAACATTACGAATCGTCACCTTGGCGTCTAAGTCAACAACTCGAGAATATCTCGAATGAGTTCTCGCCGCGGCGCTACGATCATTCCCTTGTACCACCTGCGCGGGGGATCGAATCTGGAGTATCAAATATCGCGAAGTTGCTCAAGGAATGAAACACAAATCTCACAACATATTCTCCTGTGGGAAACGACCAATAGCCCCTTGGGCCACATCCATAGACGCCTGTGCAGCGCGACATTTATGCAAGATGTGAGAGAGTCCCCTCTGAATATCAATCGAAAATCGAATTTTCAAATCTTGTTTTGTTATATCCAAAGGAGAATTCGTAATTCGATCATATTCCTGGCATATACTCTTCAAGAATCCACGCGCGCCCATCTCGCAATCACCAATTGATTTTGATTCCATTCTTCAGAAGGCCAAAATAAACCGAAGACCACAGAAATACGATCTCGGGAACTTTGATTTTTGCGGTTATAGATTCCCTTTCATTTATCTGGATACATATATATATCCCTTGGGCGAGATATTTTCACCTTCGTCCCATATATCTCCGATTATCCTCCATATAATTTGCACGGTTCGCAATTCTTCCGATCTTTCCAATGTTTATAGAAGTATCCTTATCAGTCGGGGTTGCAAAATAATATATTAAGATTCGATTCGTATGATATAGATTAAAAATCAAATCTATATTCGTCCGAATTAATCAAATATCATTGATATTTTTTCGTAGATGAAATAATATTAATGATATCCTCAAGAAAAGATATAAAGAGCCGAGGTATGACGATATATATTAAATAACCGAGCGTCACCCCAATTCCCAATAAGATTCAACGCCCAAACGAAAATATACAAGATCACAAAGAATCGAAAATAATTCGCCGAATATGAAGTATTCAAAATTAAAATAAATAAATGAATAGCCGTTCGCCGACAAATAATGATAATATGAAGCCTATCTTTTCTACGAGGGCCTATGTGAGCCATGAGCCGCCGGCGCTAGCAGCGGGGCCGCCCGCGCTGCTGAACGGCTGCATGGAAGGGTGCGACCCCCCCCCACCGCTGGGGCTCGTGGGTCTTGCTTGTGGTTTAGTGGGATTGGCTTTGCTGGGGATTGACAAGTTATGGAGATGGACATTGACAGAATGTAATGCCAGTAGATCTGTTCCTTTTCAAAGGAAGAGGTGTAGCATGTGGACCTCCTTTTTCATCTTGGGGATTCTCTTGGGAGGGCTGTTATGCGAGGCTCAGAGATGGGAATGCCTTTGGCTCACGTCTTCACAATCGTCACAGTCGCACCATAGACGTACTAATTTCCGACAGTTCTGGATTCTCACGGCATCGCTGTTTTACCTTCACCACATTCGGTCATGTGCCGCCGTCGCTTGGGGCGCTTCGTTGGGCCAGTCTTTAGGCAATGGTAGTTGGGGTTCGTGCCTCCAACCAGGGAATTGCATGGAGGATTTCCTGCTTCGCTTGTTACTTTCTGGGATTCGGGTGTGGCTCAACCTCAGTGTTCGGGCTTCCCAGGTGTGCCGTTCATGTCTCGGTCCCATTCATGCTAGAAGTCTGATAAAGGCGTGTTATTTTCTTGAACTGTTGAAATGGCACTGTTCCCAGTACAATTTATGCGGTTGCCTTTGTCTCGCCACAGGTTTGTCTCTTTGGAGCCGGAATTGGCATCTTCCACGTCCTGCATGTCGGATTTTCAGTCTCCTGCTAGGATTTCTTCTTACTCATCAAATGCGGATGACTTGGAGGCTGGAATTGTTGAGTGCTATCTATATATTGCCTCCTTTCCCGTCGGATGTTCCCCTCTCGTCCGGTCGCACGCGGGATAATGCCGTCGTCAGCCACACAGCCGATGTTGACATGACAATTGTGGAGCTTGAGGGCGCGGAATCTACTGTGAATGCGGATCGAGATGATGCGTGGTTGGAATCGTTGAAGTTGCGCTGTTGTCGTGTATGTGGAAAGAGCATCAGTTGTCGCATAGCCTCAATGGTTCACCCTCGTTGCTGGCCCCAAGAGCGTCTGCATCAACGAGGGCTTGGATTGATTGCGCCACCGGAGGTATCCATTGAAGATTTGCCATCGCTGCATGATATTTTCACTTCGCCTATCTACACTAAGGAGCATCTGCCGGCCGAACTGTGGCCTTTGCTGCGCGAAGAATACGGTAAGTTGTTGGCTCGGGTCAATTGCTTTGCCGAGATGACGGCTTGGGACCCTCTCCCTACGCATTTGGGTGGGGCGGCTAATGGGTCGGACAACGACGCGAAGAAGCAGACCCGTTGTGCTTGGTTGGAGTTGCTTATGTTTCCGAAGACAGTCTTGCGACAGAATCGCCGTGGTCAGCGACGTGGTCAAGCCCTCTCCTTCACCAGGTCGCTTTTGTTACGATGGCGGTTGGGCGAACGTCGCAGTTTGTGGGATGAGGCCATCGTGGCCGTTGAATGTCGGCCCCTGATCGGCGCAAAAACCCCGTCGAGGGATGCTACTTGTGCTGATGCTGGTCGGCTAGTTGCTTTGGGGCGTCCGGGACAAGCCTTGAAGCGTTTGACCTCACCTGGCTTGGCCCGAGATACCCCGGAAGTCCGTGCTAAGTTGATGGCTAAGTTTCCGCCAGCTCCTGCGACTATCTCCGAGTCGAGTGCGTTGCCACCAACGCCCGAAATCCCGGGCCCCACCTTATTGAGGGCCCTTCGGTCTTTTCCAGTTGGTTCGGGACCAGGGCCTGATGGATTGAGGCCGGATTTCTTGAAGGGATTGATTGGTTCGGGTGAGGATTCGTCACTTGTGCCGTTGCTCGCCGAATTTGTTCAGAAAATGGCTGATGGTCAAATTCCCCACGCTTTACGGCCTTGGCTTGCTGGAGGTACTCTGGTCGGCGTGGGCAAGGTTGCGAAGGATGGGAGTCCTGTGCCGCTTGACCGTGACGCCCGTCCGATCGTTATGGGACAGGTGTTTCGGAAATTGGTCGGCAAGTGCTTGTATCGAATGGATTTGACTAGCATGCGACAAAGGTTGTTGCCTACTCAACTTGCGGTTGGGCTTTCCAATGGTGCCGAGACTTTGGTTCATGCGTGTCGCGAGTGGATTGGGCGCAACCGGGATCGCGAAGATGTCGTCCTTCTTCAGAAGGACGTCAAAAATGCATTTAATGAATTGTTGCCGGTGCAGTTCATCCAGGATGCTCGGCAATTTGCGCCGGCTTCGGCCAGATTCGTGGAGTGGTGCTATGGGGCCGACTCACACTTAGTATACCGGGGTCGTTTGGAGAGCAGCTCGAGAGGCCAACAAGGATGCCCCTTGATGATGGCATTGTTTTGTCTCACGCGTAAACGTATGGCCGAGGCTGCGCGTGTCGCGGCAGGAGTTCATCCGGAATTCGAGCCGGAATATGCGGATGATGCTTTTAGTGGGGGTTTAACTTCCCATGTGCTGCGTTCCTTCCAGGAGGAAATCCGTTTGGCTGCTGAGTTCGGCTTGAGATATGATCTGGAGCAGTGCACTCTTTATTTGCTTTCCGGCGAACATTTTCGTGGGGATGTCTCTGGCTTTCAGGCTTTGGGCGTTCGGGTGGTCACGGGTCTTGATGTCCAGATCTTGAAAGCTCCGGTTGGAGGCAGCGAGGGCTTCTTGCGAGAATTTTGCGAAGAGAAGCAACGTTTCTTCGAGAATCAATTTCAAGCTTTGGAGACGTATCCACGTAAACATGAGGCCTTCCATTTGCTCCAGCAATGTACGGGATTCGGCCAGTTGAACTATTTGGCCCGCACTACTCCCCGGAGCCTTTTGCTTGACTTGTGCGAATGGTACGATGCGCGCTTTGAAAGTATCTTGGGACAGGCGGTTCCTTCAGTCGTATGGCAATAGGCTTGCTTGCCAGCTTCATTAGGCGGCTTGGGCTTGATGACTGATGCCCTTGAAATGATTGGAGGTACTTGCCATAAGTCTGACTTGGCCCTCTTGGTCGCGTGCCGTGCTACTCGGCCGGCAGTTGATGCTTTGCTTCGCTCGGAGCGGGATTTCGTGCCGTTGGGATATGAGGCTGCTCGTGATAAATTGATGCCTCATCTTCCCAATCACGTGGCGGTTCTCCAGGAGTATAGGGAGCCAATAGCCCAGAAGGATATCTTGCCCACGCTCTTTGAGGCGGCTCGACGACATCTTGTGTCTCAAGTTTGTTTGGGAGGTGTTGCGCGGATACAATTATGTACGGGATCCTGGTCCGCGGCTTGGGTCCGCGCTCAACCTAGTGCGGCTTTTGATACCGGTCTCTCCGATGTTGCATTCGTTGATGCAATTTCTATGCGACTTGGATTGCCGGTGTTCTCGGCCGAACAGGCGTGTGCTCGGTGCCCTCAGATGTTGGACATCTATGCGCACTATGCCGTCACTTGCCCTATGGAGGGGGGAAAGATCCGATTGCACAATCAAATCTGAGATGCCTTTTTCCGTTGTTTGTCAAATGCGGCGCTTGGGGCTCGATTTGAACCGGAGGGCATTTTGCCAGCGGAGCAGGGGCGTCGACCGGCCGATGTCTTATTTGTACCAACTCCTTTGTGTAGATAATCCCAATGGGCTTTGTATCCCCATATAGCTTTGGACTTCGCGGTTGTTTCTCCTTTCAAGGTTGGGGAATTTCAGGTTGCTGCCGAAAAAGCCCAGGGAATTGCTAGTTCTTATGCTCAGACCAAACGTTCTCATCATGCTACTCAAGAGCAGTGTCGAGCCCAAGGCATTGGATTTGAACCTGTGGCTTTCGAGATGTTGGGCGGCTTGGAGGTAGAGGCGGTTCGTCTGTGCGAATCTCTCTGCCAGGCGCTTGATCGTAAAACTCAACAAGTTTTGGGTCACACTCGTTTACGACTCATATCTCGTATTTCGATTGTCATCCAACGACACGTACATAGGTGTTATGAACGGGTACGAATGTCCAGCCTCATTGCGCCTGAGGATTGTGGTGCCTCTCGCGCATTCTTGTTGGCA
>CAJNDS010000414.1:0-145117 GCA_905221605.1 Symbiodinium natans
TAGGGTTTAGGGTTTAGGGTTTAGGGTTTAGGGTTTAGGGTTTAGGGTTTAGGGTTTAGGGTTTAGGGTTTAGGGTTTAGGGTTTAGGGTTTAGGGTTTAGGGTTTGGGGTTTGGGGTTTGGGGGTTTAGGGTTTAGGGCTTAGGGTTTAGGGTTAGTGTTGAAGTCTACTCCTGTACATGTCATTCTGTAGCAGTTGCACCATGCATTTTTCTATGTTGCTTTGAGGCCCAAACCTTGAGCATGACATATTAAGATGTATAGCTTCATGCTTTAGGATTAGGTGCCAAGACCTGTAAATGTAGCAGGTACCATGGACTTCCGCTGTCTTGTTTGCTTGCGTGTAAAAAGCTCCGCGCTTAGTTTGAGTCCTTGCAATGGCTGATTTCAGAGGGGAAGTCATGAATCCACTTCTGTCTTCTATGCCTGCTGGGGCTCAACCTCAGCAGGTTATGAGCCCAACGCTTGGGCAGGGCTACGGCACCAATCCACCGCATCCATCTCCACCTCCCGGAGGGGATGGTTTGCAGCACTCAGGTTCAATGCCACCACGTGAATCAGGCCAGTCAGGTGCAGTGGGCCTTGAACCTAATACGGCTACGGGAGGGGCATTGGGAGGTACAGGCCAGCATGAATCATCGCGAGGTTCAGGGGAAGTGCCACCAATGTCGACCACCAGTGAGGGTGGTGAGAGCGCACACCAAATTGTGCATGTGCCCGGCACAACACCGGGCGGGAGCCCAGGTCTGCAGGCCAGCACTGGCATGCCAGGTACCGCGAGCGGTGAAGCAGTGCCAGGGGGAGCAGTCGCTGGGGACTCCCATGTTGAGGGGTTCCTTACCCCGCGCTCCCAGCAAGGACAGGGCTTGCCCACTATTGCAGAAATGGTTGAGGGTTTCCCTGGGGCTGGGCTCCAGCTCATGTCAAGGGTTGGGGATTTTTTCAGAGTTGCCCGCACTGAGGTCACGCAGGTCCCGGTGTGGCAGGACTCACACGCAACGCCACCACGAAGTGCTACCCGTTCCATGGGTAGTCCGGGGGGTGCACCAGGGGCAGTTGGCTTTGGGAGATGGGAGTTTTGGGTTCTGCTAGTGGGTCGCCGCCGCAAGTGGGGCCACCGAAAGGCCTCTATCCCGAACAGACACGTCATCTTTGCCTCAGGAAGCAATTCAGGCCGTGGTTGCTAGGCAGTTGGCGGGGTTTGATCAAAGGGCTCAGGCTCAGGAGTTGAGAAATCAGGCCCAGGACCTTGAGATCCAGCGTTTGAGGAGGCAACTTGAGGAGGAGAAGGCTATGAGGGAGCAGTTGGCGAGGGAGGCGGCAGCTTCAAGCAGTGCCCTGCAGGCCCCACCGCAAATGCAGGTCCCCATACCCCTCCAGGTGCCATCATCGCAAGATGCTCAGGTCCACACTTCCTCTGCGCATCAGGTGCAGGATGTTGCAGCGCCGGCGGTTGGTGCGCCCGCTCAAGCTGCAGCAGCAGCCGCGTCAGGGTTTTGGTCCAACTTCTGGTCAGGGTTGCAGGGTTCCCATAGGTTGCCCAGCAGTGCAACCCCGCCCGGAGGGGTCGGGCAGTCCTACGACGCAGCACAGGTGAATTTGGCTTGTTCTGCTCCAAACCCCCCTTCTCAGGCCGAAAATGTGGGTCTGGGCCAGATCTGGCCTCAAGGCTCAGGAATGCCACAGGTGCCACAGGTGCAAGGTACACAGGTGCCCGCATCTCCACCCGGAGGGGTTGGACCCGCTGCCTATGCACAGTTGCCACAGGTTTCAGGCGCAGGTACACAGGTGCCGCTTGCACAGGTATCAGGTGCCCAGGCCAGTGCAGCTCCAGGAGGAGCACCTGCAGCAAGTGCAACGCCGTGTGCAGCAGCTACCTCAGGCAATCCCATGATGGATGCCTTGTTTGCAGGAATGCAGCAGCTTCAAACCATGCAGGCGCAGGGCATGCGGGATAAGAGTGTTGTTAGCAACGCCCCTGAAGCCGTCAAGCCAGGCACTGCTGCACTTCCCATGCTGAAAGCTCCTGATCCGATGAGTGGTTCGTTGGATTTTCAGGATTGGTTGGAGTTAGTTGCAGGGTTGATGGGTGATTTGTCCGATTCCTCGCATGATTGGTGGACCGCAGCGCTGCAGGTGAGCCGTGACGCATATGAAAGGTGGGTTAAGGCTACTCCGCTCGATCGCATCAGGGTAGAGGTTGACGAGCGCCCGGAGCTGGTGGAGGGAAAGTGGTCCAGGGTCCACGCGCGTGCGCCATGATTTTAGCAGCCCTAGATCAAGGGGTTAAAGCGGAAATGGTAGCTCGCAGGACCACTCAAGTAGCCACTCAAATCATGTTTCGGCTTTACACGTTGTATCAGCCTGGAGGTTCCACGGAAAAGGCATTGGTGTTGAATCACCTGCAAAATCCCAATGTTGTTCAGGATGTGGTGTCAGGTGTGTCCGCGCTGAGGGCATGGGGTAGGTGGCACAAGCGCTGCATTGACTGCGGTATGGTAGCCCCAGATCCTACAGTTCTTGCCGGTGCCCTCACCGAAATGACCAACCATATCCTAAGCCAAAACCCGGACCCCATGTTCCGAACTCAGATGGTTCGCAGCATGCTGCACATCGAGACTCACCCTTCGGAAGATGCGGTTCAGGAGTATTACAAGCACTTGTTAGCCGAGTTTGAAACCATGGCTGGAGCACAGATTGCCACACAGGGTGGGTCAGGCAACAATGTCGCTTTGAAGGCCATGGACGCTACGGGGGGTAAGTCGGGGGGCAAGGGGGGTGAAACTAAGGGTGGGGGGAAGGGTAAGCCGTGCAAGTACTTTCTTACGCCTAAGGGGCGCAAGTTCGGTGCGAAATGCAAGGCTCCTCACTCCATGAGCGACCTGCCAGCGGCTGAAAGGTTTAAGAAGTGCCTACATTGTGGCTCTGAGGACCATCGCGTCAAAGATTGCAAGGCTGGAAAGGCCGAGCCAACGGCACCGGAACAGAAGCCGTCAGTCCAGGCAGCCTCCACCTCCACGTCATCCTCCGCGCCACCCGTTGTCCAGGCCACGCCTGTTCTGTCCATGGATTCCTTCCTTCAGCACGCATCCCACGCCTTGAGGCAGCTTGAAGCTGCGCGTGCCACTCATGGGCAACAGCCGTCGCAGGGTCCAGTATCCACAGTGCCTGCCCCAGCGGCCCCCACTCCTGACGGAGATGGTGTGCAGCAGCCTTCAAATCCATCCCTCAAGAAGCTCACCATTTGCTCAAGCATGCCAGCTAGTTGCCTTCTAAATGACCCACAAGCAAACCCCCCTTCTCGAGCCGAGATCGAGGGGTTGCCCGGTGCCCAAGCCGTGGAGTCCGAGCCACCTTTCATTGGACATGCCCTTCTAGACTCAGGGGCCACGCACCCTGTACGGCCAGCATCGTCGCAGGAGGAGTGGGTCAAGACAAACAAGGTGCAGGTTGGTTTAGCGGGGGGCCACACATCACACATGCGCATCACCAAGCATGGGGTGATACTCACGCCTCCCGGGAGGGATGAGCTGCCGACTGCAATTGTGCCCCTAGGACAGCTTGTGAAGCCAGGGTGGGGACATGGAAAAAGTGCCCAAATGACCGCGCCCATTTGGCCAGGGCAAACCCCCCTTTTGGAGCCGAAAAAGGGGGTTTGTGGGGCCCAAGTTTTGGATCCCAAAGTGAGCCTGCAGCAGTCCTCAACCGTTTGGTTCAGGCTGGATGCCGACGATGAGTGTGACGACAACCCCACACGTTGCCAGCTTGATTGTGACAGGGATTCAAGCGTCTATGATTTGGACTGGGCTCGTCTGCCACTCTCGCCACTCGGAAGAGATGGGCCTGCACAGGTGCCAGGTCCACTGCAGTGTCGTCCGGGCGGGTTTAGTTTAGATGGTCTTGGTGGGTTGTGCGTGTTTGGGCCGCGCAAGGTCCAGCCAACAGTTCGCAAGGACCTAGCCGCCAGGCCAGGAGGAGAGCGCGAAACCACAGTGCCCAACAGTGTTGTTCCAGCAACCTCCCCCCGGGAGGGCGGGACCCGCAACGCACGCCAACATCTGACGGCAAACCTCCTTTTTCAGCTGCTGTTATTGTGTCTGTTGTTGCTTGGCGTGCGTGGCACAGTGTTTGCACCGTGCCCTGGTGTCCGGAACCCGCCCGCAGCAGCTTCAGGCACTCCAGTACCGTACTGGGTCGAGGAGGAGCCGTGCGTTAGGTTGTGGGGTTTGAGCGGTGTCGTGCCGGAGCCTCCTGTCCAGGAGGAGTCCCAACAACCTTGCAGAACGTGTGCTGCTCACGACTGTGCGTTTAGCTGAAGCAGCAGATGGCCTTGTGACAGCAGTTTGTTGGGGCATGCCAGGGTTTTACCTGTTCCGCGAACGTGATCATCCTGTTTGTGCGGTATTCATGCTGTTTGTCTTTTTGCAAGTCATAGGCGCCGCTAGCCAGCAGGATGAAGAGCCGGAAGACCTGTCGCTCCCAGTTCCCTTGGACGCCGACCTGATGCTTGCAGTGTGCATTTTCGGTGTTGCGTTTTGTGCCATTGTTTTGTGGGAGTGTCTGAAGTGGAGTTTTGCCTTCTTGTCCCGCAGGACCTTCGGCATGAGCAGTGTGTCGCTAAGCCCGCGAAAGGCACGCAAGTTGCAGCGTCTCAGGGACCGCGCGGAGCAAGCAATCCGGGCAGAAATCTCTGAGAGAGAGGCAGCGGCCAGTTCCTCACAGCGTCTTGCGACCGCTTCCGGGAGGAATGCGCCAGCTTCCACTAGGCAGGCCGATGAAGCACCAACTCGTTTCTTTGCAACGCCAGAGGGCAACACGCTTCATCGCACCAAGGCCTGTTCCACACTTGCCCGTTCACACAAGTTTGTTGTGTTTGAGGTCTGCCGGCAGTGCCACAGGAGCCAGGCAGACTGCACGCAGCATAGCACACGTTAGGGCATCCGCCGCCCTGACGGGTAGGTTGCGCGCCCCATTGCGCAGGCCTGCCAGCAGTGCTTTCCTTTTGCAAAGAGGTGCCGTGAGAGCCCTCGCACTCTGAGGCCAGCCGGCCAGCTACAGCCTTTCCTTCGGTAGGAGCTCGTACCTCCTCCCGGAAGGGATGGACATGTACAGGTTTTGTTTGTCGCAATACCCTAGCGGTGTTGCGAAGGAGGAGTGTTGAAGTCTACTCCTGTACATGTCATTCTGTAGCAGTTGCACCATGCATTTTTCTATGTTGCTTTGAGGCCCAAACCTTGAGCATGACATATTTTAAGATGTATAGCTTCATGCTTTAGGATTAGGTGCCAAGACCTGTAAATGTAGCAGGTACCATGGACTTCCGCTGTCTTGTTTGCTTGCGTGTAAAAAGCTCCGCGCTTAGTTTGAGTCCTTGCAATGGCTGATTTCAGAGGGGAAGTCATGAATCCACTTCTGTCTTCTATGCCTGCTGGGGCTCAACCTCAGCAGTTAGGGTTTAGGGTTTAGGGTTTAGGGACTATATTTGGGGGTCCCCTGATGTGCGTAAACCGCCCTGAAGCCTTCTGGGAAGTCTAGAAGCTCTTTTTAACGCCCCAAAACGTACCCTCGGACCATCTGCCTGGAGTGGGAAAGGTGGAAAGTTCAGACTGTTGTGGGCCGCGGCTCACCACAAGCAGCTTAAAAAGAGGCGGCGCAAAATTGCGAATGGAAACTGTAGAAAGCTTCCTCATTCCCACAGATGGCGTGCGGGAAAACAGTGACAGCATAGGACCCAAATACAACCTTCAAGAACGCAGACGATTTGCCAGAGTTGGGACATTTCCCCCCCCCCCCCACCCCACCCTAATCGACACTCTCAACTGTAACAAGCCGAATGTATGCACACCTGAAGAGTGGCTTGACTCGCTTCCTAATTGAAAACATTGCCCTCTCAGAGCCCCACCAAACCGTCCATATGCCCTGCGTGCCAGGGAGCAAGTTGCACCCAGTCTGCTCAGAGATGGGGCGGAGGTCGGGATTCAACTCGCCCCAGAGCCTCATTTCACAGTTTTGAGGACAAAGTGACCCCGTGCACGAGCTTCTGTCCCCGATATGTTTACGAGGATTCGAGAGGGGCATAGGCTATCCCAGGAGCGAGACGCCCAGCTAGCATTCACATGAATCCAGAGGCTTAGATCTATGAAAGCAAGAAAAACTTCAAGGGAGCCACCAAGGTCGGTTCTGCGATTTTGTTGTCCACGAGCGCCCAGAGACATACTGTATGGAGCCCTTGCTTTGTCCAGGGATTCATGTAGCCTGGCTAGTCATAGGAGGCACCCCACGCGTGCATCTCCTCCATCGCGCACACATACGCAGAACACGAAGACATTTATTTATAGGCCCCCCGAGCCCAACACCCTGTACCATAAAAAATGCCCTAAGCCCCAAAAATCCACATCCTAAACCCTTGACTCCTGTACCCTTAAACCCTTGCCATCGGAGCCCCGAGATTTGTCTCTGGACCAGGGAGCATGCTGCCTTCCCCTGCAAACAATTTTGGGTTTGGGCATAAATGGGTAAGCCACGATTCAAGCTCGTTGGGGTGGAAGGCTTCGGGTTTAAGGTTTTTTGGGTTTGGGGCGTTGGGTTTGGGGTTTGGGGGTTGTGGGGCTTTGGGGGGCTCAGGATCAAAGAAGCAGAGATCCAGACTGCCCGACCCTAAGCCCCAAACCTTACATAAACCTAAACCTCAAAACCCGAAACCCTAAGCCCCAAAACCCCGCCTAAACCTGAAAACCCTAAACCCCAGGTTGTCCTACCATGTAGGATTTGGGGTTTCGGGCTGGGGTTCCTTACTCTAAACCACAATTCGTGCACGAGGACGCTAGGAGCAGTCCTGCAGTGCGTCTGTCGCAGCTTGGTCACAAGCACTTCGGCCCTTGAACCCTACATCCTAACCTTAAGCCCTAATCTTTAAACCCTAAACCCTAAACACCAAACCCTAAACCCTAAACGCTAACCCCTAAACCCTAAACCCCAAACCCTGAACCCAACAACGACCAGGCAGCAGGCGAAAAAAAACCTCACTGGCCTGCAGCCCCACTGAGCACTTTGAAGGCCCCAGCCTGATCAGGGTTTAGGGTTTCGGGTTTAGGGTTTAGGGTTTAGGGTTTGGGGTTTGGGGTTTAGGGTTTTGGTTTTCACGGACACATACTTCTCCTATAACCCAAGGAATAAAAAAAGGTTTGACTTTGTTGTTCCTGTTCAGGGTTTAGGGTTTAGGGTTTTGGGGCGAAGGTGCTTGAGCTGGAGAACCTCAACCCGGAGCTCAAAAACACCTCTGGAGCCTCCACCTCTAGCCCTCAAAACCCTAATGCAAGAATATACCTACTAGATTCATATACGAACACATCAAACTAGCATAGCCCTCAGAATCAACACCTCAAGAACTCTGCGCCTTGTCGTTCGCCAGCGAAGCCACGTCGGAAGCAGCAATGGCCCCCTGGGGGGGAACCCCGCGGATCCCACAGGTTTAGGGCTTGGGGCTTGAGGATTGGGCTTGGGGCATGGGGCTTGGGGCTTGCGGCTTGGGATGACATCACCGAGCGACTGCGCTGTAATTGTCACTGTAGAATGCCTCAATGCAATTCTTGCGTCTGCAGTAAGCGGCAGCCAGGAAACCCTAAGCGCTTAATCCGTAAACCTGAAATGGCCGGTGCAATCCAGACCTATGGACCTTGCAAAACCCACTTGGCACTTGGCTGAGCAAAAGCCCTGTCCCGGCTCAGGGCCGAGCCATAATCTGAGGAGTCACGTTGCCTCCACATGGGGGTTTTGGGCGGGGATTCTATTCTACTTGGGGTATAAAAGAAGGGTACCCCATGTTTTCAATCCCTGCATGCAAGTGAATAAACCCCTAGACAATAAGCCAGGAAAGCGATTGCATTCCAAGATGCTTGGAAGCCGTCATCCCCATACTGCAAGAAGTGTGCAAAACTAAGAAAAGCCTCTGATCCCTGAAACCCTGAAACTCGAATTGTCGTGAAAACCCTCTCAACCCCTTAAACACCCGTAAAGCACTAAACCAAAAAACCCTAATGCCCTCAACCCTAAAGTCCTAAACCCCATAAACCCCAAAAACTCTAAAGCTCTCGGAAAGTTATGGGTTTCGGCAATTTGGCAATGCGTGCGGACAGCTCCGAAGGGTAGCCTTGTGTCCAAAACCTCCGTGATGGACGAATCGGTGGAGTCTACTCTGCTCAAGGATGGCCAAGGAAGACGCATCTCCCTACCAACCGAAATCGGTTTAGGGCTCAGCGGATAGTTTCGCGCACTTCCATTCGCGCAGCGTGTTAAGCGTGGCAACGACGAACGCGGACGAACTTGCCATTGGGAGGGTGGAGCACGTTGCAGGTGGAAATGAGCAACGAAGCCCTGCCGCTGTGGGAAACTTGAGTTGCCGTGAACTCCAGAGCCCAGTGCTCGGATCTTGCTTACCTGACTATCACCGGAGGCGACAAGGCCATCAGATTCGAGAACTCACATTCCAAAGAACAAAGGAAAGTTCCTTCTCAAACCACACACGGGGGGCCCAACAAGCCCCCTGGGAAGAGCGCCCTGTCTCGAACAAGACCCAGCTTGAGCCCCAGAAGGTTCCGGGATTGGGGCGCAGGAGGAGGTGGCCCGGGGTCTCTGGTGTTTCTGGCTTTCTCAGCCTCTCTCTTGAGATACTGATTGAATACCTCAAATTCTGGGGTGTTCATGGGAGCTCCCAAACCATCACGTACAAGGACTTGGGGCATTCGGGCATTCCCAGGCCGCCGCGCCTCCGATACCTGCCTCTTCAACAGTGTGGCCGAAGGTGCAGGGAACGTGGATGAACCTCAGTGTGCTTTGGGTTGAACCACATCGCTCAAAGTCTGCCTGCTAGGGCCCAACCAACCAACCGCCCTCAAACTGACCCTCAAGGCTCCGCCACCCTGACAGCCTTGAAATCCACAGGCTCCGATGCTCCGAGCGGCTGGAGCTCTGTGTTGCTTGGCATGTCCTGCGAGTGCTGTGGCCATCTAGGCCTTCTGGGATTACAGGATTCTGGGATTCTAGGATTCTAGGATTCTGGGATTCTAGGATTATGGGATGATATAGAAATAACGGATTATGGGATGATATAGGAGTTTTGGATTATAGGATTGTAGGGTCTAGAGTCTTGGGTCTATGGCGACCCAATCACTGCAGCGGGCCACTGCATCCGATGGGCCGAAGACCTTGATTCCTGCCCTGAACGTTCTGCTTCAGAAATCCACTCAGGGTTTAGGGTTTAGGGTTTAGAATTAGGGGGTCAAGGTTTAGGGTTCAGGGTTCAGGGTTCAGGGTTTAGGGTTTAGGGTTTAGAATTTAGGGTTTAGGGTTTAGGGAGGATTGCAGGATTTTGTCCTGACTCAATGGGAAACGCTTCTAGCACATTATGTTAAGCAGTTAAGCACTCGAGTAAGAACTAGCAAGGTAGCCTTCAGCTGGACCAACGCATCAGACGCGGGAGACGTCGTGGGCCTGAACGGCTCATCGGCGTTGCATCTTCAAGACTTTCAATTTTGTCAGATGCTGAAGGTCCACTCCCCATCCCCCCCCCCCTTCCCCTGAGGGATGGACGTTGTGGTTGACGTTGTGGTTGACGTTGTGGTTGACGTTGTGGTTGAGGTTGTGGTTGACGTTGTGGTTGACGTTGTGGTTGACGTTGTGGTTGACGTTGTGGTTGACGTTGTGGTTGACGTTGTGGTTGACGTTGTGGTAGTGGTCGTTGTCGTGGTCGTGGTCGAGGGTGAGGTCGTGGCTGCAGTTGTGGTCGTGGCTGCAGTTGTGGTCTCGGCTGTGGGCGTCGTAGTTGTGGTCGTGGTTGTGGTCGTTGCTGCAGTTGTGGTCTCGGCTGTGGGCGTCGTAGTTGTGGTCGTGGTCGTGGTCGTGGCTGCAGTTGTGGTGGTGCCTGCAGTTGTGGTCTCGGCTGTGGGCGTCGTAGTTGTGGTCGTGGTCGTGGTGGTGGCTGCAGTTGTGGTCTCAGCTGTGGGCGTCGTAGTTGTCGGCGTTGAGGTTGAAGCTGTGGTCGTGATCGTGGTTGTGGTCGTGGTGGTAGTTGGGGTTGTCGTTGTGGTCGTTGTCACGACTGTCGTGGTGACTGGGGCTGTGGTACTGGTGGTTTCGGTGCCGGTGGTGGTGCTCGTGGCCTTGGTCATGCTCACAGCGGCCGTTTTTGAGGCAGCAGGCGCAGTTGCGCCCGTGGTGTGTTTGGTGGTGATTGCCGCGGTGGTCGTGACGGCGACTGTGGCGGCGCCCGTGGTGAGTTTGGTGGTGGCTGCCGCGGCTGTCGTGGCAGCGACTGTGGCAGTGGTGAGTTTGGTTGTGGTTGGGGCGGCGACTGTGGCGGCGACACCCACGGTGAGTTTGGTGGTGGTTGTCGCGGCGGTCGTGGCAGCGACTGTGGCAGCAACACTCACGGTGGGTTTGGTGGTGGTTGTCGCGGTGTTTGTGGCAGCGACTGTGGCAGCAACACTCACGGTGGGTTTGGTGGTGGTTGTCGCGGTGTTCGTGGCGGCGACTGTGGCGGCGCCCGTGGTGAATTTGGTGGTGGTTGTCACAGGGTACGTGGCGGACACTGTGGCCTCGCCCGTGGCGGCGGGCGTTGAGGTAGCATTGCTACTGCTTTCCGTCTCATTGTCGGGCAGGATGGAGCTGTCTGTGGTGGACATCTCAGAAAACATGTGCATGGGGAATACAGAAAGCAACCCTCCATGAGCTGCACTAAGATGATAAGATACTGCTTTCTCGGTCTTTTCAAATACCTACTGTTTCAGGCATAGAGGGTATAGCCTTGATAAACGAAGCGCGAAAACTACTCCAAAGCCCAGCAGGCTCTGCCTGTCTCAGTCACAATCCCGAGTACTAGCAGCCCCATACTAAAGACGACCCTGAATAGTTTTTACCTGCAGCCTATGCACGTCAAGAATGCAACCCCCAAACAACAGCCTCAAAGCTTCCTCGAACCAAGCCGCGTTGAGAGCGAACGGACTGATCGTCGTCGACGTCTTCGTTGTCACAGTCGTGGTCGCTGTGGTTTTTTTTGTGGTAGGTCTCGGGATACGTACAGCCTGAAGATCACAATCCCACACTTTTTACCATCCCTAGGGTTTTGGGTTTAGGGGTTTCTTGGCATGGAAGGCTTGGGCAGGTGGCGGGTGCAGCTACTCTGCAAGGTGCACCGCATTTGCATCTTAGACCGAAGTACTCTTGGGTGTGAAGCTCTAGAGTGGTCCTCAAGCGGCAACCGTTCCCGAATTTGACGCGAACTTTCTTGCAATCCTGCAGACATGTGGAAGTATCGGTGCATCTCCGCGCCACGCGACCCCTCCAGCGACGCTAATGTTGCTGAAGTTGGTGGAGTTGTCCAAGCTATCCACGATTTCCTCTCAAGGACATTTCCCAAAATAGGGGTACCCCGTTTATACCCCAAATAGAATAGCAGCCCTTTAAAGGGACCCCCGAAAAGAGCACCCCAATTCTCGGAAACCCCCATATTGAGTTCGGCCTTAGCTCAGCCTTGTTTCTCCGCCCTTTGTGATGAGTTGAACAATCCTGCAGACTGGACTCGGAAAGAAACTCCATGAGAAAGAGAACGCCCCCAACGGAAACCTAAACCCTAAACCTTGAATTTGATTTCCTATTTCCAGCCATTTGCTCGTCGACTACGACTTTGAACCTGAAAATATTCGAGACGTGAACTTGACTTCGTTTGGCTCGGCCTGCTTATCTTTCAACCGTAAACCGTAAACCCTAAACCCTAAACCCTAATAAACCCTAAACCCTAAACCCTAAACCCGGGGGGCGTTCCTGCGGTCTTGGGGTGGGCACACTACTGCATTCAACCGAGCAATGCTGCACCCTAACCCATTGGAGACTGGAGGATGAGCTTAGGGCTTTGGGTTTAGGGTTTAGGGTTTAGGGTTTAGGGTTAGGGTTTAGGGCTTATAGGGTTGAAAACTCAGCATAGCCTTACATGTTCTACCCGGGGGGCTGAGGGTTTTGAGTTGATACATGGGCTTCCGTTCAACATCAGGCTTGCCTGATTCTGACCGTTCCACTGCCTTCTACCTGAACCGTTGAGATTGCGCGATCTTGCCAGGTGGTATCATGCGCTTTCTTGGGTAGGAAGGTAGGAATTGTGTAAGGAAATGCGCCAAACATTTCTCGACTTGGTTGTGGCCAAAGCCTTCGCATAACTCTATGAGTTGTTTTGTTCGCGCGAATTGCTCATCTACCCCAACCCCTAAAGGACGCCATTGGTGGCGAGCGATGACCCTTTTTGCTAAACCACCTCGCAAGCGAACATGTCGGCATGAAGGGAACCCTGAGCATGCATACCCCTTAACCTATGTCCTAAACCGAGGGTACCCTTTTGGGGTTTGCTACTTTAGAAGGGAACCTCGAACCAGCAAAAAAGGGTAAAGGGTATGACTGGGCTGCCAAAAGCCCTGAATTTTGAAGCTTTGATTGGCTGCTTCTGTCCTCCACCTCTTCCTTCATGTGCTCCTTGTCCTCCCACTGTAAGAGGTCCAGAACTAGGGTACGGAAGGGCCACTTATTCGCCTTACAGACACGGAAGACGCATCATCGCCTAGGATCTTGTCGTAGGTTCGGGTTCCCCCCTAACACAATCAAGGCCCCTAAGCCCAAAGGCCCCTGTACCCTCAACATACATACATATGTATTTGGAGATATATATATATAGATATATATGGGAAACCGGTTATCCCCCGCTGCATTTTCGTTAGGTTGGCTAAAACCCTCCAACTCGTTAACCCATTAACCCAATCATTTCGGCCATTCATATGGGTTCATCATGGGTTGGTGAATGGGGTATACAATGGGTTCCTGGGTTCCTAGGTTAATGGGTCAACGGGCGAATCCTGAAATCCAGTCAAAGGGCCAGAGCGAATGGGTTGACAAGTCAGTGGTCAGTTGTATGGCCCCCTTGTAGAGAACGTTTGTCATCGAAGCCCTTTCAAACATGATCAAAGCCTCCTGAAACCTAAACCCCAAACAGTCACCCTAAACCCTAAACCCTAAACCCTACACCCTAAACCCTAAACCCTAAACCCGAAACCCTAAACCCTAGACCCCAAGCCCCTCAAGGCCCAACCGCCTGCCTCTTCGGCCTCCTGTTCCGAGCAGCTTAAGGTGTTTAGGCTTAGCGTATCGGTTCGCGGGTGTAGGGTTTAGGGTTTAGGGTTTAGGGTTTAGGGTTTAGGGTTTAGGGTTTAGGGTTTAGGTTTAGGGTTTAGGGTTTAGGGTTTAGGGTTTAGGGTTTAGGGTTTAGGGTTTAGGGTTTAGGGTTTAGGTTTAGGGTTTAGGGTTTAGGGTTTAGGTTTTGGGCGTTGGGCTTTTGGGATTCTGGGCTCAGGCTTTGGGGTGGTTGACAGCTGTTGGCACTCAGGGAAAAGCTTCCTTTCGGAGCGGGAGGCCATCCAGGTACCCAGGCCAAAGCTGCACGGCTACTGTGTTGTTGCGTTGTCCAGATTTCCTCGGGACACCGGAGGCAATCGCAATCTGGGATACCCAAAGGCAGATCCCACCAAGCGACGGAGCTGCCTAGACCCTAAACTCTAAACCCTAGACTTCCAAAGCAAATCGGACCTGGCCTTGGCCACCTCTCTCCCACTGTTCGACGGCTCCGGCTCCTGGGGCGACGCAAAAGAGGGTTTGGGGGTTTAGGGCTTGGGATTTAGGGTTCAGGGTTTAGGGTTCAGGGTTTAGGGTTTAGGGTTTAGGGTTTAGGGTTTAGGGTTCAGGGTTCAGGGTTCAGGGTTTAGGGCCGTTAAGTTTTTAGTTTAAGGTTTAGAGTTTCGGGTTTAGGGCCTTGAGGGCCTGGGCCCTAGGAGCCTTGTGGTCCGAATCTTCTGAGACTGGGCAGATTCAAGTACTGCAACAATACAAACCTACAATAGTATAGCAAGACAACAATATGGGGGGGCTTCCTAAAATCAGGGGTACCTTATATTGGGTCCTTACTATACGGGAATCCTACTACTTGGGGACTATGTTAGGGTCCCTTCTTTTCGAAAACCCCCATATCAAGGAGTGGATTCCCTCACACCCAAACGCCCAATGTCGCCTCGGTGGTGGTTCCGATTCGCGAGGTGCTTGTAGGGGCAGCAGTGGTCCTTGGCGTGACAGGTTCAGGGTTTAGGGTCTAAGGGTTAAGGTTTAAGGATTTAGGATTTAGGATTTAGGGTTTAGGGTTAGGGTTTAGGGTTTTAGGGTGTTAGGGCCTCGAGAACCCTTCGTTCAAGAGGAAGTGGCTCGTCCAAAACCTTTGTCCCAACTGGGCGGAAGGTTGGGCTTTCGCTGGGAATAGAATGGTTCGATGGGCAGATCAGGTGGACGATGGTGAGCCTATATCTTTCGTTTCATGTTGCAGAGTCGGATGATGATGACGATTCTGAGTCGTCAAGTGATGATGATTGGACGCGTTCGCAGTCTGGTGATTGGCGGAATGGCTTGGACTCTGCTGGTGCATCGCAGAGCGGCAATGTTTCGTGGCGTACAGCGCTTACGTGGCACACGCGATCCGCCATGCCGGCTGTGTGCCCACCTCGCTGCGCCTCGCTACCGGGCCCTGAAGCTCAAGGCTATTAGTGTCCATAAGGTGGAGTCCTCGCCAAGACCCGGCAGGATATGGGGGTTTACGAAACTGGGGGACCCCGAGTATGGATCCCCAAATCGTAGGGTTCCGCTGATAAGAAGGACCCCAACAAGGCACCCCCCTACTTTCGGAAACCCCCCCATAGTGCGATCTCGGGCTCGTCTGGGTGGGGGTCGTTGTGGAGGTGGTTTCGCCACTCGTCGTGATACCTAGGTTGACCAGGAGGGTGAAGGTTTAGGGTTTAGGGTTTGGGGTTTGGGGTTTGGGGTTTGGGGTTTAGGCTTTAGGCTTTAGGCTTTAGGCTTTAGGCTTTAGGCTTTAGGCTTTAGGCTTTAGGCTTTAGGCTTTAGGCTTTAGGCTTTAGGCTTTAGGCTGTAGGCTTTAGGCTTTAGGCTTTAGGCTTTAGGCTTTAGGCTTTAGGCTTTAGGCTATAGGCTCAGGATCACTCGTGGCTAGCGACCGGCAACGGCATGGAATGTTCCGCTGCTGTCTTCTGCTATCTTCAGCTTCCAGGCCATGAACGCTTTTCTTGCCAGGGGCCAAGCCAACTGCAAGCACAAGGGTCACAAGGGCTTCTTCTCTCTCATTTCAGGGTGACCCAAGAACCGGGAAGCAGGTCTTCTTTCTCCCCGCGGGAAGCTCGGCGCGCGCAACACGGCCACCACGCATATATAAGACAACACATCGCCCCCAAAGAACCCAACTCGAGGAGAGAAGTGCAGACTCGTGAGTTCAAGGGACGCACTTCAGACCCCAGAGTGGTTCTACCATCCTCGGGAAGCGCATGTCAGTCCAGGCGCCATCGACGGTGTTTTCGATGGTATCCACTACGCTGGGCTCCTTCAACTTTCTGGTAGCGGCTTCGATTTCGAAACCGCCTAAGACCTAAACCCTAAACCCGCCCTTCTCTGAAAAAGGGGAGGGAGATTTTAAGTTCCCACTCCGGAGGGTCTGGGCAAGAGGAGGGTTGGGGCAAGAAAGCATGATCTTCTTGATGTCTGCAGCTTATCTCAGGGTGTTGAGTTCGCAGCAGTTTGCAGGTCCGCTACCCTTACCCTTCCTGACTGCGGCAGGCAGCCGTCCTGCATCTGCCGGAACCGAGGGTGATAGATTTCCCGTGAGGTCCTCGGAGGATCAGAGCGCGCAAGATGACCAAGAAGAGCTGTGGAGAAGTAGCGGCCCGGATCCAGCAGCGGAGCAAAAGGACCCATGATTCCCGAACCCTTGCCCATCCTTGTCCCGAGAATGCCCAGAGCCCCAGAAAGTCATCAACAAAAAATCAGACCCACCCAGAGCTCCAGGCATGAACAATCAAGCCCTAAACCACAAAACCACTGAAACCCAAACCCTAGATCAACCCAAATCCCGGATGTTGTCCCATCCGACGGCAGACAAGGTTCAGCTGGAGAAGCTGCTGTCCTCCGGGACCGTCCTGACAAAAGGCTCCAAACACGAGGAACGATGCCCTCGGCTGCTCCGCACCTCCCTCTAAGATTGTCTAAGAACCCTTGAACGGGGAGGGGGCTGGGTTACCTGTGGACAGCCCATTTACCGGCTGTGGACACTCTCAAAGCAATCTTTGGAGTCTCTAGCTGCCCGTATGGACCGACCCTATAAAGCCCTAACACATCGGAGTCCCTACCGGACCGGGTCGAGGCGTCGCGCGCAACGCGGTTGAACCTCCCGACCTCCTAATGTTGCATACTTGCATGAGAGTCATTCTTCGTACTTTATCGTATGTTCTCACATAGCCTCGTATACTCCTATCGCGTAATACTCGTACTTGCTGAATACACTCGTACACTACAGTGTAGTATGGGCGCAAGAATTATCACACCGCCTGAAGCTCCTGAAATGAAGCTGCGTGCGTCCTCCCAGCCCGCGGAGCTGGCTGCGAGGGCATCAAGCGTGGCTTGTTGGCAGGCCTCAAGAAGCAAGGGAGGGAGTTCATGAGCAGTCTTGACTTCCTTAACACCCCTCTGCTAGCAGTCCTTACTAGATATTGTAGTACCCCCTTTTTTTAATCCCTCTTAAGGACTGTTAGAATAAGGGGGTTTAGGGTTTAGGGTTTAGGGCTTAGGGTTCAGGGCTTAGGGCTTAGGGTTTAGGGTTTAGGGTTTAGGGTTTAGGGGGAACAACCCCTAAACCCCATCCGCCTCGCCTCCCAGAGCCGACGCAAAGCAACCTGATTCCTAGCTGTAGGGTTTAGGGTTTAGGGTTTAGGGTTTAGGGTTTAGGGTTTCGGGTTTCGGGTTTAGGGTTTAGGGTTTTTGGAGCCACGAAACCTGCAAGGTGTGGGGCGCGAACCACCAAAAGGTGGGAATGCGGCAACCTTCCTCCCTGGCTTCCCCTAAACCCTGAACCCTAACCCCTGAACCCTGAACCCTGAAACCTGAACCCTAAACCCTAAACCCTAAATCCTAAACCCTCTGTCCAGGCCCTGCGCAACCCCAAAGAACCAAAGAGCTGCCTCAAAGGGCGGGGTTGTAGTTCTTGCTTTTCGAAGTTTCGGGTGTTCGGGGTTCGGGCTTAGGGTTTAGGCGGTCTAGGGTTTAGGGTATTCAGGCCCTCGTAAACCTTTTTCAGGGAGTGAGGCTAAGGCCCCCCCAGTGCATGGTCTTGCCTGGCTGGCAGCCAGTGGCCCCACTGCCAGGCCGGCCAGGAGCCGCAGCATGGAGATATGGATCTCAGGTGTCCAGGGCAGAGGCTAGGGTAGAGGCGTACGGGCCCTAAACCCTCAACCCGACACCCAAAAACACGGCAAAGGCTGCTGCGCCCAGTAAAGCACAAGGGCTAGACTCATGAGGCAAGAAGAGTTTGGGTTCTTGGGTGGTTCGAAGTTGGCGTTCTGCAGCGTACTGTCTCGAACTCTGCTTCGGCTATCATGCCAATTCCTTGTTCAACTGGGAAGTGAGGCTCCCGAAACTGGTATTTCCCAAAATAGGGGGACCCCTAATATAGACCCCCCAATAGTAGGCCCTTATAGATAGTAAGCACCCACCCCCGAACAAGAGCGCTAAGTTCCAGCAATTCTGCCTGTTGTATGGGTATGCCACACCTGAATCTGGGCGTTTAAGGCACCCTCCCGCATCCCAATGAGAGCGCAACCTTCTTCGCTTCGCGAGACGGCCGGTGGGGTTTCCGATGGTCGTCTATGTGATCTACATCTTGAGCCCACAGAAGGGTTTAAGGGGCAGGGTTTAGGGAGCTCACGTAGAGAGCAGCTGAGCTAAGTTGCAATGACACTTAAACCCCAAACCTCTGCTTGCCATGCCCTTTCTTGCCCTTGGGGAGCCATGGCTTCGGGTTTGGGATTGTGACCGTTGGTTTCGGGGCCACTATCATGGTATCTACGTATTATGATGAAGTTATCTGATATGACGGTAGCACGGTACGATGTTGTTATGCTACGATGAGATTTATATATTCCGGTACTATGGTATTTCTGATAGTCTGACACTCTGATCTTTGGATGGTACGAATCAAGATATGACGAAATTAAGATGCCATGATACTGTATGAATATACTCTGATTGTCCTAACTTGCTGTTCCTATATATTGTGGCAGAATGCAAGAGTGTAATATCGAGTATATGATGTTTCGTCTTATTTGTTCTTGTTACTTTCTTGCGTTTTTGTACTTATGTATTTTCCTGCTATTGTTAAAGTATACTTTCATCATATTTCGTTCCGCCTATCGGACATCTGAGGGGAAAACGGATGTGAAACGGATCGTGAAAAGTAGCTTCGAATTTTAGCGGCGTTGGGGCTCGCCCCTCTGGTGCGAGGCATTGCAAAAGCCACAGCCGAAGGAAGAACCAGCCAGGGCACGGGAAAGGTTGTGGGCAACCTCCCTTCAACTTCACTCTACCCCAAGTAGGACTGAGAGCAACGGTGAACCCGCCCAACAGCTTCGCAGATTCGGAGCTGCTGCACATGCCCGGCTCAGAATGCATTGGATTTTGAAAGCCTTGCAACTAAGAGTAGAAACACTTTTGCGTCTGGACATTGGAGGAAGGGTCGCATGCCTTTTACCTGCTCATGTAGATGGCTGACAGCATCTGCATACCTGTGAATGTTGGACACTGCAATGCAGTTCTCCTTCCCCCGATCCCAAAGTTTTAAAGCCCTACAGGGATTCCCAGGGCACACTCACATGGCTTTCAATCTGTTCCGCCCACGTAATCAGAGTGAAAAACCCACCATGCTCGACAAGCGTCAGATTCCAGATCATGTAAGCTGCTGACAGCGTGTGCAACCAGAAAGTGAAGTCCATAATGATCGCATAGCACGCGAATTCCCAGAGGCTGAACCCTGTTGCCGCCTTCACCGCAAGCTGCAAGGCCATGAAGACGACACACTCGATGAGCACGGCGTAGACGTTGCTCCGAATGCCATCCGCAAACTCTGAGTCTGTCTGGCCAGCAAAGATCAGGAAGTAGGCTCGGTTCCCCCCGAAGAGGTCGCTGCGGAGTACTGCAGACATGAGAAGGTAGATC
Source organism: Symbiodinium natans (assembly GCA_905221605.1). Classification (NCBI taxonomy): domain Eukaryota; class Dinophyceae; order Suessiales; family Symbiodiniaceae; genus Symbiodinium; species Symbiodinium natans. The sequence continues at coordinate 19,128 of CAJNDS010000414.1, forward strand.
AACGGCACAAGGATCTCACAACGATCGACTGCAGCGAGAAGCAGGAGGCAGCGACTGAGCTGGTTATAGAAGCAAGACTCTTCAAGACTAACCCGCGTCTCCTGCAGTTCCTGTGTAGACTTTTGCTCGATGGTGCTCACAAAGAGGCGGATCTTTTGTAGAACCAGCCGGGGCTCGTCTTTCCACTGCTGCAGGTACAACCGTGCCCTTGAGAAGGGGCAGCAGCTACTCGGCGGGTCAGCCTGCGACTGGGCGAGCTCCTCAGCCGGTGCTAAGTCTCGGAAGACGACTACAAGCTCCGCCAGGGAAACCCCTGCCACCACCACTGCCTTTGCTGCGTCGAGGCCTACGATGACTAGAACCGCCACCAAGTTCTTTGCCTGCGACAGCACCGATGCGGAGAAGAGGAAGGAAAGGAAGACCGAATGAAGCTTCAGCTCTATGAACAAGTACTTCGGCAAGTCAAAGCATCGATCTCCGATGATCTGCAAGACTTTGGCCACCCATGACGGCTGCACTGCAAGCTTGTCCCCATGCCGACAGGTTCCGAAAGGACCGCCACCACAAGACTAAGCAAACAAGCTCCACGGCCCAAAGCGCCCAGACGACGTACAAATACTTTGCAAAGAGGCGCACGTCCCTCGTGACCACCTCTTTGTTTGGGCATGACCACTGGGCCACTTTCTGCGTGGCCACAGCGGCTGGAATGCACGATGTGATCCCAGAGAACGGGGTGGGAAAAAGTCCAAAGAAGCCGAAAGCGACGTGTATCAGCCCACAGACGCAAGGCAGGACCAGTGGCGCCAGCCACATCACGGTTCTGAACCGATCCCTGTGCTCTCGTTTCACTGCCCGAGTCCAGAGTTCTAGGTATGTCCGTCCGGCGATGTAGTTGAGTATGAAGTGCGCGGGCATGTAGCCATAATTCTTCCAGATACCTCCCGCAGGATCTGCGAAAGGGATCAGCCATGGCCAGAGGGTGTAGCACGTGACAAAGGGAATGAGCAACAAAGCCCTGCAACTGCCAAGAAGGCGCTCCGCTGTGCCTTTACCCTTGGCGCAACGCTCCACAAAGTAGCGCACCATTTGCACCTCTGTGACATCCACGAAAACGAGCTCTGCAGCAGCGTTTTCTGGATCAGTTCCTTCGCAGGATGGGGCCAGAGTGCCACCGAGCCTCACTCTCCGGCGCAACCTTGGCAACCTTGCTGCCACACATCAAACACTTCAGGGCCCTCGGAATACCAGAGCCCAATGAACGCTCGGACTCGGCAACCGTGCGACCCAGCACTTGAGAATCATTTTTCGGGCCTGGTGCTTCGCAAGGTGAGGCCATTCGCGGGTTCAAGAAACCTCAACAAATTCCTAAATCCAGGCTTTGGCATGGGATTCTACATGGAGCCCTAGAAGGCATATGGGTCTTTGGTGTGCAGGGTCAGGGACAAGCTCCCTATGAGAGCGACGGCACGCCCTCGGACAGATCCATACAAAAACGCTTGAGCCGTCTGGGGCATGGCAGTTTTAGAGAAGATCTGATTAACACTTCCCCATCTTCCTGCCGGTACTTGTGCAAGCTGGACGTTGCACCTCGATGCAAAATCCTGATTATCGGAACCCTCAAGAAGGATACCCCTACCTGGGAAACCTGCGTGTGCAGAACAGGATGTATAGAAAGGTGTGGCTCAAAACCGCTCACGGAGACCAGCTACATGTGAGCTAAGGTGACCATACGTCTTGAACCCGAAGCATCTACTTGGCCTCCCCTTTTGCAACTTTCTTCGTGTCTGAGGTTGCCCAGCCCTTGCAGCCATGAGCAGGTCACAGACTCCTAGGCTCACTGAAGAGCCAAAACCTGGAGTTCCCAGTATCCTGAACCCTAGACCCTGAACCCCAAACTCCCTCGTTTCCCAGTATCCTGCGCCGAGGTCTCAGCCTTTGTCTCCCTGTAGATATGGCCGCACCACGCTAAGAGTCAAGAAGGCCTCTTCCAGGCCCGCTAATTCGCCCCGGGAACCCGGCGAACAGAATAAGGCGGCGCAGGCCTTGAGGTTCAGGCTTCAGGGTTGCGGGTCCCCAGTGTCATCGGCAGCTGTGCTCCCGTTTCTTGACACGAACTACTCCTGTTGAGATGTAGGGGTGCATCTCCTTATACGCTGTCACAAGAAGTCTACGAGAATTTGAGAACCAAAAGAGGGCCAGTCATGTAGATCAACCCCCCCATCTACACTAATACCATACTCCTTCGCGGCTCACTCCTTCGCCGACCGTGCTTCCTCCAAGAACCAAAGAAGGAGGGCGGTTTGCGGGATAGGGATTTGGATGCTGGGACTACGACCTAGCCTTTCGGAAGCAAGAACTCGATCGCACACGCAGCTGATCAAAACACCAACCCCACCATGCAGTCCCACTTCTTGGGATGTCCAAGCAGACCCCGGAACATGCTCAAATTGAAGTCGACTCAACTCCCAACCGTAAGGGCTAGGGTTTAGGGTTTAGGCTTTAGGGTGTAGGGTTAAGGGTGCAGGGGTGAGCCGCGCCCAACCTCCACAAAGGCTGCGAAGGTCGACAGCTGTGAAAGGTCCACAGCCTCCAGAGAAGTGAGAAGTGTCAGGATGTCCAAATTACAGTTCGTCTCGGCTTCCTGCCGAGAAGTGTCTGGAGCAGACCCGGATCGCCCCTAACCCAACCAGGGACCTTGAAAGAGCTGCAAAGCGATGCCGTGTCGGGCCCCGCCCCCCACCCCCGCCACCCCCCCCCTGAGATGTAACCTGAGCGTTACTGACCTCACTAAGGTACAGTCAGCAAGGCGGACAGGAGTCTCTGTTTTACTCCAGGCGCACGGAGTAGAGTAGTATCCGCTAGAACCTTGAGCATGAGAGCAACATGCATTATGATTGGACATCAAGACCCAGCTGATCTCAGATCTTCAACCAGGCACAAATTTAAAAATCCAAGAGTGATGCATGGCCGTGGAGTCGGCTTGCTCTGCCTATACAGCTCAGGCTCTATACTCGTCGGAGTGAAAAACATTCCATATATAAACGGCATATATACACAGCACTAACTCACGCAGAAAGACTCTCGAAAGAAACAGCAAACTTTCGCATCACAGTCGAGGTTCCGGTTTGATCCAAAGATAGAATCAAACTGCCAGCTGCTTCAGTTGAGATTCCTTCTTTAAGGAAGCATTCTAACTGTGTCGGCTCACACCTTTCTGTGTGTGCCCTGAGGAGATACAGCAAGATGAGATCTCCTTCTATGGCAAGGATATATGCTCTTCAACAGGATGCCACGCATCACAAATTCAAGGAAGAACATACGGCTGGCTAATCACAGACAAGAAGGGAGTTCCCTCTTGTTCAAGAGGCTTCTCCCCTGGAGCATAGGAATATCTTCTTAGTCAAGAAGTCTTTCCTTATGAGCTGAGAAGAAAAAATGCAGACATTGGATATCTTCCTTGACGGGAAGTCTTCCTACCTGAACCTGCACTCACTTCTTCCCCTTGCTCTTGCCCTTGCCCTTGCCCGTGAACTTGCCCTTCAAGCCCTTCTCCTTGCCTTTTCCTGCACCCTTGGCTGGAGGTGCTTCTTGTGGCTGTGCCTTCGCCTTGTTGGCCTTTTGGCGCTCTTTTCTGCGGTCAGCAGCTTCTTTGACAGTGGCTCCACGACGGTCTAGCTCCTTGCGTTGTTGGTTCGACAGCCACATAGGTGTCAAGGTGAAAAGCAAGGGCGTATGACTGTCATTGTCACTGTCCACCAGCATGTAATGACTTCTGTTGGTGTTCAGCTCCCACTCTGACACATGGATCTTGTACTCAGCCTCCCTAGCATCGGTTTTCGTAGGCCATCGCTGCGGAGAATACGAATGGTCCCATTCGAGGACGCAAGCGACTATGCAATCGAGGGAAGGAGCAGTACGCCAATCCACCTGAGGTGCGTTGCGATAAGGCATGCTGTATGTTTCTTCGTACCAGTGAAGAACGCCAAGAGGATTAGCCGACATGAACCTCGGCTTAGGGCATGTGAATGGATCATTTCCAAGGGCCGCTTTGTACGCTTCGCAGAAGTAGCGCACCATGTCTTGGAAACTACTATCTCGGATGGATGCACTGGCCTGCGTAGATCCTTGGAATCGGTACGCTGCCATGTTTGCATCACCACCGATAATGTCCACTTGCATGCTGAAGCAATCGGCCATCATGATCGCGAGACTCTCGTGCGACAAGGCGACCTTCTTTCTGGCGATGTGAGAATGCAGATGAAAGTTGCAGATTCTGATACGATTCAGTCCTGCTCTTGTCAAGGGAGTATCAAATTCTTGCGGCTGACAATTCTGCCTTGTAATGGCTCCCTTTCCTTTCGGAAGGCCTGCCAGTTTGGCATCCAAAGTCTCTGAAGACAAGGTGGAGCCGAAGCAGATGTCTACAATCTGGTAGCTGAGCGGCATGTGCTTGTGGTCTTCGTAGCCGTAGGTGCTACCTGCTACCATTTTGATGTGTTGGCCACAATGGTTTGTACGGAAGGCTATCATGAGGTCTCCTGCCGGGTTTCTGCAGAACTCCCAGCAGTTGTCCTTCAAGTAGGTCAGGTCTTCAGCAGAAAGAGTTGACGCCTCCTGTAAAAGGAAAACATGGCTCTTCATGAGTGCCATTGCTCTGACCAAAACGCTGATGCCGTCATTGCCTTTCGAAACGAATTCTCGATACTCTCTTGGCACTGTGTTCTTACGACCTCGCTCGAAGTTACCCAGGTTGAGCACCATAACAGTGATTTACGACTTGGAAGTGGAGACAGGCCTTCCGCCAGCCTCCTGTCGAAACTCAGGCACAGTGTCTTCGGGTTCCTCGTCTAGAGACAAGCCTCCCACTGCACTCTCTGTGATGCCACATGCTAGGAAGTAGTGCAACATCGCATTCGTGAGCTCTTCGCGCGTGGCACCCTGCCTGCGTATTGCCCGCTGCAGTCTCCCTTCCAGCTCTTCGACCCTTGCCGGCATTTTTGCAGCGCGTCGGAGTAGCTCTGCGTCGAGAGTGCTGCGAACATCGCCTGCGCGAAAAACCACTTCGTTGCGATGAGGCCTCCTCTCATAGATGGGCTGCAACTTCGCCATCTCTCTGAAGACAGTACACTCCTTCGCCACGTAGTGGGCGCACGGGTGCTTCGCGAAGTCGCCAGTAAGCTTGCGAAACCTCATGTGCTGCAGCATGAAGAAGTTCGCATCATCACCCCGGAGATCCTGGTGGTAGATCCCTGAGGCGCTTCCATGCTTCTGCTTGCTGAGCAGGAAGATCGGTGACCATGTCTCCGTCTCGCGGTGCTTCTCGACGAACTCCCGAAATGCTGCTGACTGGCGAAGATCCTTTGTCTCAGAAACAACATGCATGGCCTCCACTGCCTGCTCGTTGTCCGTGGCGGTCGCTTCTTCACCAGGAGCATCCATGTCAGCGAAGATCTTGGCGGCTTCCTGAAACTCATCGGGAGAAAGATGGGTCTTCTGCTTGCCCCAGATTCCTTGGTGCACGCCTGTCTCTTCTTCGAGCTTGACGAACTGAGGAGGCTCAGTGTCCATCTCGTCTGCTTCCTTGTCTTTTGACAAGCCTGCAGCTGAACTTGATGAACTCTGAGGACCATCCTTCTTCTTCTCATCTTCAGGCCACTCGAACCTGTAGACGGTCTTTGGCGAAGGCTTCCTCGTTCGTCTGCGCAAAGGACCAGGACCATCTTCCTTCTTGCAACTCTCCTCAAAACGGACCTTCCTCGCCCTTTTTGCTGGGGAAGCCTCAGACGGTGGTTCCTCCCTTGTAAGGGAGCTTCCACCTTGGGTGTCTGTCGACTCATCCACCTGCATGGCGGCGAGCTCAGCCTCTGGAGTTGAGTCCAGTTCCTCCTTTAACAAGGAGCCTCCTTCTTCAACTTCCATCTCTTCGACCTCCTCCTCGATGGTGATGTTGTTGGTGTCATCAAGGAACTCTTCCACAACCAAATCAGAGAAGGGACGAGCCAGGAGTTCTTCAAGGACCTCGTTTTCTCGCGATTTGTATTCCTCGTAGGAGAGGAGATCCCTCCAGGCCTTGAGCGCGAGTCGTGAGGAGAAGCTTGCTGGTCCAGTGCCTTCTTGGAAGCGCGCCTTCACCTTGCTTATCACCAAGGCAGGATTCCATCTTTGGAGCAAAGGTCAATCTCGACTACGAGACCCTGTACGCGGACGGTCAAGCGTTGCACTTCACGCCTAACGGTGTGGTCTTGGCCTACTTCGACGTGGCGCCCAAGTACCTCACACACCACTGGCGTCCTCCCTACGAGAAGGATCCTGGTGGCCGCCGGTGGGACAAGCGACGTGAAAACGTCAGTAGCCCAACCGAAGGCCAAGCGTCGGCCAGCTCTTCCTCGGGAGGCTTTCCGAAAGGAAAGGGACCCACAGAGCAGACCGAAAAGGGAAGCTCACCGAAAGGTGAGGTACCCAAGGTCACCGTCAATGAGCTGCGAAGACTCATTGAAGAGGAAGAGACAAGGAACCTCCGAGCCGCAGAAACAATGGAGATGGGCCGAGCGATTCCCTTCGAGCGGGGAGTCGAAGTCGAAGGCCGAGTTGATACTGGGAAAGTCCGCATCGAGAAGATGCAGAGTGCTTTCGACCGGCTCAACGCAAACCCGTCATTCCTGTATGAGCAGGGCCATTTGAAGCTGCGGAACAGCATGGGCCGTCGCGTCCGCACAGACCTGGGAGATCATCCGGCGCGATGCACTCCATGGGCATCCCTAGACAGGGCTCTCAGGGAACGACTGGGCGACGTCGGACCAGCTGAGTGGTGGTGCCATCCTCTCAGTGGCTACTCTGTAGCGCTTTTCCTCAAGGCCTTCGACTACGGCAAGCGGCAGGGCTGCTACTGGGCTGAAATGCAAAAGGAGCATATCTACACGAGGCCAGACAGCCATGGAGTAAACGTCACTGGCTATGAGTCCCCTCTCGGGCTCACTGGAAACCTTCTGTCAGAGCTCAACTTGCTCGTCTCCAGGGAGTTCCCAGACGCGGAGATGGTTGACTTCCTATGTCCTGACAAAGATGATCCACGCGCCCGCCGTCCTGACGCCAACCTCACGGACTACGCTGAGAGGCTCGAGGCGCACCATGCTTTCCAGAAGGAAAGGGAGGTGTACCAAGAGCTGAACCACGTCCGGGCGGACTTCGAGGTCTTGGTCGACATCATCGGAGAGCTCTACGGCCAGGACTTGCTGGCGTACCTCCGACGACACGAACATGACCGAAACGTCAGGGAGCGCTACAAGGTCCGTCTCAATGGGCCAGATGGTGCAGTTGAGCTTTTTGACTGCCGTAGAAGCGGTCGTTGCCTTCCCAGATGAGGGTCCCTTGTCGCGGGGCCTCGGTACCTCCACCATACACAAAGTGGATGGCGAGGCGGCCGCTCTGTCCTTGCTCCTTGACAGACGACCTTAGCATCCCCTCAGACTGAATGCTTTGGTAGTCCTTGGCGAATGCTGAGTGGAAGATGTAGCCCAGTTGCCTACACCTCTCCAGCGTGAGGACCTCGCCCAGCGCTGTCTCCGAGAGGCTGTCCGCCATCCGGGAATGACCTTGCCACGCCGCCACATAAATGTCGAAGTCAAGCTTGTTCAGGTCGCTGAAGTCAACGTCCACGAGCTTGACAATGATGCGGTAGCGTGCCTTGGAGTTTCCGGCTAGCAGACTGAAGGCTGTGAGTGGACTCATGTCAAGCCAACGCATCTCCCTCTGCAACAGCTCCAACGGGAGCTCGTTGTCTGGACCCAGGTGCTGCTTATTTCTGGTGTTGTGGCGTAGTTCATAAGTGAGCTTTTTTCCTTTTCTGGAGGCAAAGGTTCCATGCCACCGACCTTCTCTGTCAATGGTTGCAGCCTCCTCCTGGAACTTCTTCATCTCCTCCGTTGTCACGGAGCCCATGAAGAACCTGAGGAAGTCCATTTTCCATGACTGCCACCCTGACAGAATGTTGACATGGTGTGTCTGCTCATACAGAGCGACGTGGTACAGCAAGCTAACCTGTCCTTCAAGACAGTTCAAGCGCTGCATCGGTGTCAAGGAACCATCGGCGCTACCTGGAACCAGACTGAGGAACTTCTCATCTGACACGTTGTTTGGCCAGTGACGCACACCGTCAGAGCGGTAGACTATTTTTCCGGCCCCTTCGATATCACGAAGCCTCCGGATTCCAAGCCACGCTGCTGACTGAGTGTATGCGCCGTAGTCTGGAAGATTTGAACCTTCCAGCAAAGGCACATTGCTTCCAAGCGAAGGGTTCCACATGAAGCTGGAGCGAGGTCCAGCCATGGTGCGAATGCGCGTTTTCTTCACTAAAGCTTGGTTGCCGCAAACGCTCTGGAGAATTGCAGGCACAAATTCAAAAAGAGCCTCAAGCAAGCTGACAAGCAACTGCAAATGCGAGAGAAACACTAAAATAGAACGCAATCACACACAGCACGCACACTTCCTGCGCACGCACTCTGCAGTCACAGACACGTGAGCATGAACATGGGCTGTGTAACATAACTGTAACCCCGCAGCTCCTTTTGGAGCCAGGCGTTTAAAAATGCTTTGTGTTCCAACAGCGTGCGAAAAGGAGGGTGCGCGTCAATTTCTTTGAGCCACCCGGTTCGTACACTCTCAATAAGCTGGCGAGGATTCGCGCTTTTCTTTGTGAGACTGTCCGGAAGACAAAACTCGGTGCGAACATGCGACAAATCAGAAATGGCACCCGAACAAGCTTCCTTGCGTAACATCTGGACCATGTGAATGGTTTCCTGCTGTTCGGGGGCATGAGTAGTAGACGCGGTAGTAACGAGATTGTTTGCATCGGTGCGAATGTGAATCTCAGCATCTAAACCTGTCATGTCCTTCCAAAGACCTCGAAGCATTTGACAAGTACCAAAACATTTCATGAGAGCATAGAGTTCAGCAACGGTAGTGCTAAGGGTAGTCCTCTTAATCTTAGTAGACTCAAAGAACATGAGAGATCCTCGCGTATCTCGCCTGCCCTTAACACGTTCATCAGCTATGAACACCGTCATAGCTCTCTGTGACGACTTGTCGCTGTTATTCCTAAATGCAGCGTCAGGAATTCCTAAGATCCTTGGTGAACCCTTAACAGGCCACACTCTCAGTTCCACACCATCACACTTGATCTGTCTGCAAAGCTTGTTCAACTCCTTACAGTGACCTATGGTTGGTGCAGCTGCAGCAGAAGCAAGTCGAGAAAAGTTGTAGCAGGCTTGGAACTGAGTGCGCGACTGAAGCCAGTTAATGCTGCCAAGCAACGAGCGGTAGGAGGTGTGTAGGGTTTTGTCACAGACAGCTGTGTCCTTGAGGTTCTTCGGCAAAATGATCTCTTCTAGCTCTGACACACTGAGTTGCTGGTCTATTGAAATGTATTTCTTCCTCTTTTGTTCATCAAAGACCCAACGAACTCTCTGACCTGTGAAGGTTAAGTCATTCTTATCCTCATGCCCTACAGTGAAACTCTTTTTGATCTTCTCAAGGAACCAGGACAGAAACTTTGGGGTTCCTCCTATGATCAGATCATCAACATGAAGATTCATGACTCCTACAGCCTTCCTATTCCTGCTTGGGCTTCCATGAACAGGATCAACAAAATGCTCTAGAAGTTGATCTACAAGCTCCGGAGTTAATTGAAACAGGCTGTCAGCCTTATAAGAAGCCTTTTCGGGCAAGAAGAGAGAAACAAGAACTTCGGCTTCTTCTTCTAGGTAACAGGGTTCGTTTCCTATCCTAAGATCATGAGCACGCTCGATGACCCACCAGGTACCTTGGCGAAAGATGAAGGAAACCCGATACGGATAGTCCTTTACCTTGTACGTAGGATCTGGCCCTCGCAAAGCCTTAGCTCTATGGGAAACCATAGCATGGCCGTTTTCATACGGGAACCATCCACGCTTCTTGTGCGCACAGCCTCCTAAAAACCCCAAGAGCTTGTTGTCTGTAACTGGGCGCCAAGCGTAGTCAACTACCTTTTTGACATTGAAACAAGAAGCAATGTCAGGGTTGCTCATATAGGATCTCTCCTCCGCTGTGTCGGGGAGTGACTGACTTTCTTCATCGCAGCTGTAGCTGAGAAGCGCTTGCAGGGCTACCTCCTTTAAATAGGAGCTTGCCGTGTACAGAGAGGATGCCTCCTCTCTAGAGGAGCTTTCTTCTTGCGCAAGCTTGGCTTGTTTTCCTGATTCGATACCTTCATACGCAACGTATGTGCATCGATCAGCCCTGGTCGGCTCCAGTCCTATGGACCGGAGGAATTTGTCTAACCTGTTCCACCACCTTCGCGGTGCATCATTTAGACCATAAACCGGTCTAAGACAAATGCCAACGAGCCAGGGAGGCAAGCCAATATCAGGAGGGAGTTGCACAACAACACTGCGAGTGCCTAAATCGTACGTTTCCCCCTGAAGGAAGGCAGTCTTAAGATCCAAATGAAACAAATCCCAGTAGTTATTGGCTGCACACTGCGCCGCCAAGCGAAAGCCGTACCGCGTAGCGGTCGGGCTATCCGTCTGCTGGTCCCAGGCATGCTTATCCTGAAACCCCCGACAAACCCAACGAGCCTTGAACTTCGAAAAGAAGCCATTCTTGTCCACCTTGACAGTCAAGACCCAACGACCGGTCAAGAAATTCACGTCCTTTGCCAACTTTCGGCGGTCCGCAAGGCGAATGGCCTCATTGTCAAGATAGCTACGAAACTCTTCAAGCTTAGCCACTCGCAGCTCCTTAGCGAATTTTCGGGCCATTTCAGGAGTGACTACACCGGCCTTGATCTTATCCTGCTTAGTCAACCACGAAGCAAAGCCATCGCCAAACGACGGAACCTTGAAATCCTGCGGAAGCTGAATGAGTATGTCCTCATCCCCTTCAACTAAGGCAAGAAGAGAATCCGCCCGCTCCCGATAATCCACCGTAGCGTTGGAATCAGTGTCCGACGTGGACTCAGGAACGGCCCGGCCCTGAGGCGCAACTGCCGGCGTGGGAACAATGGGAAATTCCCCTTCAGTCACAGGTAAGCCAGGAGCCGCGGGAGGCTCTCCGGAAGGCTGACCCGGCTCATGAGCGGGATTCTCAAAATCCGGATCGGTAGGGAAATCCTCTTTCTTCACGCCCTGACCCGGCAACAACACGGCGACGGGCGGCAGTACCGGCTGCGGCGGAGAGATTGGCGATGGAGGAACGGAGTTAAGCTTGGGAAAGACCAACTTTGGTTCAGAACCGGCTGGAGGAATGCGCGCCTTAACCTTGGACGTATCATCGGGATGACGCCCACGCGCACGCGTGACCGGCACATTTCGTGGCGACGGTGGTCGTTGCCAACGCGGCACCGGAAATTCAGGATGTTTAGGTATCGACTGCAGAGGCTGAATACTGACAGGTGGCACATAAGGTGACGGCCGAATCATCTGGTCAGGATCAGCGTATTGCTTCGCCCCAGGCGCATCAGGAGGTCCACCGGGCGGCGGTCCTTCTTCGTGCACTTCCATGGGCAAGGCATCTTCCTCAGGTGTTGAACCCAAGAAGGGCACCGCCTCCTCCACCTGGGCCCGGAGATCCCGGACCATAAGGATACATCACCTGCGGCGGTGGCAGGCTCGGACCTGGTATCGGCGCAATAGCACCGCTTCCAGGTGTATCGGGCGGAGGCCCGGGCGAACCTGACACATCCATCAGAAGTTCTTCGTCTGCGTCATCAGGGACAATCGGCACAGTGTTGCCTCCTATCTGCACTCCACCTGGAGGCGGAGGTGGATAGTCATCATGTCCTGTCATATCCAGCGGTAGCTCTTCATCAGAGTCAATATCCGGATTGTGATGAATACTGACCTGTGGAGCACCACCAGGCGGATGAGACGGTCCCGACCCACTTGGGTCGCCTCCGTCTTCCGGCGGTTGGTCTGGAACGTAAGGATCCTGGTATCCTGGAGGAACCCCTGGAGGAGTTTCCCCCTGAAGCGGAAGAGGAGGAGGACCGGATGGATCGGATGGAACTGGCTGATCAGTGTAGTCTAGCCCTACATCCGGAGTTCCTATCTTCCTAACACTAGAACCTTCATTCCAGAACACAATCATGGACCACTTACTTGCATCCATTCGTGACAGGCATGAAGTCAGCTGTGACAGAGTAATGAAAAACACATGATCGTAATCGTGTTGATTCCATAAAATCACAACCGAATCAGCGACACCCGCAAGGTTTTCCCAAAGGTGCCTCTGTAGACATTGCAATGATCAAACTCAAGATGCGGTAAAGTGAGACACCGGACATTCCTTAAGCTTGGCTTCAGAGCAAGAGCCTCTGGCGATGTGGAAGTATTCACTTCAAGTTCAGTTCCAACCAGAAGCTTGTCTATGCTGGCTAATGTCTGAATCAGAGACGAAGTTGCAAATCTCTGAGGTGCAACATACTGCAATCTCTTCGGAAGACGATTCTTCCCCTGAGAGCTCGCAACTGCGAACTCTTCCTTCAACGGGAAGGCAGCAAGGGCATCATAGTTCCTATCTGAACGAATGCACAGAGCGCAAAGATCTCCATCATCGAAATCCTCCAAAAGGTCCTCAAAAAGAAACTCTTGTCTCTTATCAGGCACTCGCCCCCCTTGCAAGCACATTGAAAGCATGACAACATACTTGGGACTTAAAGTACCGTTCTGTGACACAGAGTAAGGAACAGTTTCCATGAAATTGAAAGACCCTTCAGGAAGATTCGACAAGTACGTAGTGGAAACACCATCAATCTTAAAAGTAGCCTGTTGCATTGTCCATCTCCATTGTAAGGACCTGCTGCTCTGAGACAGCCAAAACCCCGAGCCCGCAGGATGAACCATAGACACATAAAGGCCTCGGTCATCTTGCCAACGAGTAACATCAGCACAGAATTGCCAAAAGGCCTTTTTCATTTTCCTGTTCCAGTTCTCAGGAACCACGGGATGGATCATCACATGACGGGGGTTTCCTTTCTCAAGCACATTCCAAGCCAACTGAATGGAATTCTGGACTCCTTTCTCACTCCAGTGTTTGGACTCAATCGGCTCACCAACCCTTAAGTCAGATTGGGCAGCGCAAGCCGACACGCCAGTGAGAGAGGCTGTTATCTCAACAAAATCACATGCTTCTCCATAGTAGTTGAAGTAACCGATCTCATGAGAATAACAGCAAGCACAGGCATACTCGGATCCCTCTCCACTGGGAGAGCCTTCCGTTTCTGGACTCAAAGGTATGGACACATCATGCCATGGATCGTGATCTCTTCTCACCTTCGACTGGTTCACTCTCAAAACAGACTGATGGATCTGCACTAACACCATGGCACCTTCCTGTGAAACAACCTTACCTCGAACCCAGATTCCTTCGGATTTCTTCTTTGATTCGTCCTTCATCCAAACAAACACCTTATCACCCTGCGAGTAGGGACCATCTGAGGGCATCACCCGTCCTGCCAAGTCCTTGCGAAGGTCCACGGCCTGACGTGCTTCCTGATGCGCCTTCAGTGCAATGCGTTGAAGCTGCAGAATGGTCCTGTCCTCTGCGGGGGCTCTGAGGAAAGCTGTTCAGGGTTACAGGTTTCAATGTCGAAAAGATCAGGCGGTCTGCGCCCTGTCGCTATCTCAAGAGGTGAGTATCCTGCAATAGTCAACTGACAGTTTCTAGCCCAAACTACCTTCTTAACTGCTTGGCGAACAGTTATCTTTTCAACATAACCCTCATCAGCTAGAGCCTTTGCCATGATTGCCCAAGTTCGCTTGAACAATCTCACAGCTGTTTCAGCTCTGTTTGGCCAGGGCGTCCTTGGTCCGCAAGGATAAGGTGTTATACCATGAAAACGGTAAAACTCACGATAGTCGTCCGTAAAGAAGGCTTGATCTCCTACGATTCCTTTGGGCATGCAGTTGTTTTCCTCGAACCACTGACGAAAGGCCCCTAGTGTCTCCTCAGCAGTCAAACCGCGCAAGGCCGTAGCCCACAACAGATTTGTTGCGCCATCGATGATCAAAAGCACTAAATAGCTATTAGCACCATAGTTGATTTCAGCGTGATCGACAAAAATCAGGTCTCCAAACGACGATGCACGTAAACCTGCTACTCTGGCTCGCGGCGGCGATGGCACGGAAGTGCTGCAAATCCTACAGGTACGATAAATCTTTTCGTACTTCTCGTAGATGTCTCCTGGCAGGCCAAGCATTGCAGTTCTGCGTCGAAATTGCGATGGACTCATGTGGTAATGCTTCACATGCAATTTGTAGAGTTCTACTTCATTTCGCAACTTTTCGATCATTCGCTTGTACGCCGGAGAAGCACGGGACACCTCTTGTCCCGGAAGTGGAAGAGAAATCCGCCTAGGTTCTTTCGCTGGATCATATGGAATCTCTGCTTCTGAAGGAGAATAGTCCAAATCGCTCTCAGGGAGTCCTCCTTTAGAGTCCTTCCCTGCTCCATCGAGAATGCGCTTAGCACATTCTTCTAGAGAGTCATCACGCAAGCCCTCAACGGGCTCGTCAACTGCTGGTTCCTTCCCTGTAGGGAAGCTTCCAGTTCCTTTAGGTTCCTTTCCCTTCGGAAAGCTTCCTGTCTTGGACTTCTCTGACACTCGAACCCTTGACTTTTGAGAGTCTTTCCTTCCTTTCGAAACTACATCATCAGGGTTTCCCCGACGACCAGGACCCGAACCTGTGGTTCGTGCCTTTACAGAAGTCCTATTTTCGATGCCTCCTGGAAGGATTCGAAAAACAGTCTTTCCTTTCCAAGCCTTAGGCTTGACTTCCTGGCGCTTCTGAGCAACCTCTTTCCAATCATCGACCTTCGTCTCCTTCGTGCCATCGACGAACTCGAAGATCGTGGCTCTCTTGGAGTCGAGGTATTCCAGGGGAATTGGCGACAAACTTGGAACGAAAACTTGATGCCTCTCTTTTTTGTGGATTCGGATCAACTCTTGCTTTGCTTCATCTAGGAACCACTCATCTTCAACAGCGAGAGCTTCCTGGGTTCCTTCCCTCTTGGGAAGCTTCCCAGTTTCTCCCTGATTGTAGCCAAACTCGTAGTGGACTGTCTCAGTGAAGAAGCTCACCTTCTTGTGCTTCTCAAATCTCACATTCCACATGTAGTTGGCTACATCAAGCAAGTCGAGGATGAGATGCGAAGACCTTGCAACCTTCAGCCGAAAGGACTTAATGCCTAACACAGGGCTGCTCAAAAAGGCCTTGTCCGGATGAAGGCTCAATTGGAATCGAAGATTTCGCATTTGAGGTAGCGACATGAGGGTTGGTACTTCACCTTGCTCCACAATGTCAAACTCGGTGGACTGAACTGCCGACTCTCGGTCATACATGCAGATGACAATTTTCTGCTGACAGCTTGCAGACTCAGAATTTGCAAAGGTGAATTGCGAAGTAGTTTGCTCCAACCTGTACCAAATGCCGCAATTCGGACTTTCGTCACAAAAGTTCATGAGATCCTTGGCTGCTCTCCTGGAAGTCATTGCCCTAGTGCACCCCAAATCCAAAACCATTGAAGTTGGCGTCAAGGCATGCGTCAAAAACGACGACTCTTCCTTTGGGGTAGCCATGAAGGATTCGAATGGACTCTCGTAGTGAGAAGGCTCATCGGGCATGACGTTCTGAACGTAGAAGGTAGAGGCTGCCACTGTGTTGGTTGTTTGGGAAGCTTCAGCAGTATGGGCGGCGTTGTCTTTTCCATCGCCTTTGTCTCCTTTGTTCCATTTGCCCTTTCGTTTGCCTTTCTTCCCTTTCTTTCCCTTGCCCTTGGCAGCGAAGGACTCGTCCGTAGTGGCTTCTTCCCAGGACCAAGAGTCCCACGGGGTCTCCTGCCACTCTGACTGCCACTCTGTCTGCCAGGCATCTTCTTCAACCATGTGGCTTTTGCCCTTCTTCTTCTTGAAGAACCTTCGGCCTCCTCGGCCTTTGCCCTTGCCTTTTCCTTTCTTCCGACCCTTGAAGGGGCCTCGCTTCATTCTTCTTCCTTGGAAACGTCTCTGAAACCACGCTGCGGACTCGTCGTCGTAGACCCAGAAGCAATCCTCGTCCAACTCCAAGAAGCCCTCGACACCTTCATCCTCATCTTCAACCCAGAAGCCTTGGGAATCATCGATGAAGCCTTCGTCGAGAACCAGGAAGGTTTTGCGGCCTCCTTGGGAGGATGGCGCCAACAAGGGGTTGTCGACCGACGTTCGCGTGGCGCAGAAGACCTCCAGGTACACTTCGCGAAGCTCTGCCACTCTGTAATCACCCAAGGCACGATTCCTATGAGCCATCAGTGAAGTCAGCACTTGTCGTTGGTCCTGCGTGAGGTCGGACAGGCTGACAAACATCAGGGCGTTCAAGCCTTCAGGAATAGGAATCGCTGCACTGTGGGTGGCCTTGAATCTTTGGTTCAGAGCCTCCATCGCTTCTTCTCGAGTTGTTGTTGCTTGGTCCTGTGTTGACAAACCAAGAAGATATGCAGAAACCTCGGCATTGTTCGGATCTGTGATGGGTACGTAGGTGTCATCCCAAGATTCCTGCAGTCGAGATCGCGCCAGAAAGAATCTGGTCATCCACCTGAGCATGTCACTGCTGCCTCGGTGGAGGTTCATGAACTGCTGGAAACGATAAAGAAAAACATTGGCGGCTCCCTTCACGAAGAGGGGTCTCAAGTAAGACTTGAAGTACTTCACGCCATTGGTCTTGTCCTTCAGCTTGTCACGATCTAACAGGCGCTTGTGGATGGCTGCTTCTCCTTCCAATCGATTCCGCAATGCCGGGCCTTGCTTCTCTGGCTCTAACTCTGTGATGTCGCACCAATCGTCTATCGCGTCTTCATAGGCGAACCAGCTACTTCGACCATCATACGCAGGCGGTACCTTCGTCGTCACCTGCTGAAAAGCCGACAATCTCTGCAACTCATGCAGTGACCGATTGTGCGTAGCAAAGACTTCACCATCAAGTTCTTCATCGTAGTCGTTCTGGTACGACCATGCCGTTGAACTAGCCATGGCTTTCTACTCTGCCTGGATCTGCTACTGGGCGCGAGCTTCCGGCTCTCTCTATGTTCACAGAGTATGCCGGGGGACTTTACCCCGGTCACCTCTGTTGACACAGAGCACACCGGGTATGTCCCAGTAAGCTCCGCTACCACGTTGAGATGTAACCTGAGCGTTACTGACCTCACTAAGGTACAGTCAGCAAGGCGGACAGGAGTCTCTGTTTTACTCCAGGCGCACGGAGTAGAGTAGTATCCGCTAGAACCTTGAGCATGAGAGCAACATGCATTATGATTGGACATCAAGACCCAGCTGATCTCAGATCTTCACCCCCCACCACCCCCCCCCACCACCCCTCGTAGGGCATTAGGGTACTGGGGCTTCGGGGCCCTCGGGGGGTTTAGTTCCGTGGAACCTCAAGAGGTTGGTCGTTTGTGTCTCTGACGTGATACGATGTCCGTCTACCTCCAAGATTGAGGACCCTCAACCCTAAACCCTAAACCCTAAACCCTAAACCCTAAACCTTAAACCCTAGAAACCCTAAACCCTGAACCCTAGAAACGTTAAAGACTTGCATGCCGTTGTAGATACTCCGAACCAGAGGCTGATAGCAAGGGCCTGTTATTGGCAAGCCTGGACGACAGGGTGTTCCCTAGTGCATGCCTCTGTTTGTCGGGCTTGCCTCCCATGCAGATGCAAAGGAAAAGTAGAATAACTGCCCACATCATCTGCGTCTCTCTACGTCTCTCCAGCAGCGACTCGCAAGTATCTCATCAGGGCTTAGGGCTTTAGTGCCCAAACCCTAAACCCTAAACCCTAAACCCTAAACCCTGGTCTCCCCGCACTCCTCTCCGCAGTCGGCTTGATACAGCGCCACCTCGGTAGCCAGGGCCACCTCCGCAATGGGTTAGGGTTTAGGGTTCAGGGTTTCGGGTTTAGGGTTTAGGGTTTAGGGTACATGTCGGGAAGGAGCTCGAAGGGCGAAGGATCTCGGGGCTTAGCGGTTTAGGGGTTTAGGGGTTAGGGTTTAGGGTTTAGGGCTTAGGGCTTAGGGCTCAGGGCTTAGGGCTCAGGGCTTAGGGCTTACGTAGGGCTTCGGGGATCGGAGGCTTTGGGGTTTGAGATTTAGGGTTTAGGGTAAGCCCTAGTTGCTGTAAGCTAAAACCCTGGTAGGCGCCTGAAGTTTTGCTTGGTGGTTTACTGCTCCGTGCCCATATACGCATACAGAGGGTTTTGGGGTTTAGGGTGGGTTGAATTCGGGTGGAGGGAACAGGGGGCCTTCAATTTAGGTCCTCCGAAGGAGTCAAGGGTGAGGGATATTGAGTTTTGGGGTACAGCTTCTTACCTTAAGCCCTAAACCCTAAACCCTAAACCCCAAGCCCTAAACCTGGCTCGGATTCGTTTCTTGTGTCGGGTTTAGGGTTTAGGGTTTAGGGTTCAGGGTTCAGGGTTTAGGGTTTAGGGTTTAGGGTTTAGGGGTTAGGGTTTAGGGTTTAGGGTTTAGGGTTTAGGGTTTAGGGTTTAGGGTTTAGGGTTTAGGGTTTAGGGTTTAGGGTTTAGGGTTTAGGGTTTAGGGTTAGGGTTTAGGGGCTTTTGACCTTCATAGCAACATTGTAGAGACATTCCAGGGCCCAGGATTAACAATTCTAAGCCTCAGCCCTAAAGCCTGAGCCCTGAGCCCTAAGCCCTAAGCACTAACACTGCAAACTCAACTTCACCAGAGTAAACCGAAGCAACCTGCGCAATGAGGCAGACCGCCAAGCTCTGATCAACACATGAACCACATGAACCACTCGGGTTTTTAGGGCTTAGGGTTGAGGGCTTACTCTCCTTCCCTAATCTTAAACCCCCCCCCAAACCCCCCCCCGACCCCCTAATAGTAAATACCCCCATTTGCGATAATGTAACCAAAATGTGGGTATTTACACCATATTAGGGGGTAGAGGGAGGGGGGTTTAATATTAGGGGGAGGGGATCAGGGAAGAGAATCATGCTCATCTGTAGCACAAAAACCACTCCGCAGAAGGGCCGCCCCACGCCAGGGGTCAGCGTCTCGACCCCGCATTGCAAGCTACTCAGACATGAGCTGCTCAGACGTGATCTGCTCAAACTCTGTGCCAATCTCGTGAGCCTAACCCCAAAAGCCTGGCAGACCCTGGACCTTGGCACACAACGCAGAAATGTAAAGCAACAGCGAATCTCGCCGTGATGGGAGCGCCACTTCTTTTGTGGAAGAGCCTGGTTTTAGGGTTTAGGGCTTCAGGCTTAGGGCTTTGGGCCCGAAACAAGATCTTACCAGCTTGACCTGAGCCACTGCAATGCGTCTGAGCAGAGACGCCCTGCGCTCCGCAACTGCCGATTTAAGTCGCACCTGCACATGCTCTGCGAGCAACCTTCTTGAAGCCATGCACCCTAAACCCAAAACCCGATCCGTTTTTGCTTTGTCCTCTGAAGCTGGTGGCCTGTATCCACAAAGGCTTGAGCCCGCATTGTGGTAAAGAATACCCCCAAGAAGGGTGGAAGAGTTAAGAAGGTCTGGGGAGTTTAGGGCACTGGATTAGGGGTGCCCCAAAAGGGTTAAAGGCTACTTGCACCACAACTACGAAGACAGCTGGCATTTTTGGAGCCGACGGTGCCGATTCGCGGGTTTAGCAGGCGAACCCCTACCCCCCGAAAACCCTGAACACAAAAAACAAAAGAAGAAGCGAGCGGGGTGGAATTGCCCTTAAGCTCCCCTTTAAAAAGAGTCTCACTTGTCTGGTTTCGAAGAATGAAACCCAAAAAACAAAACAAGATTCGAGGGGGGTGGAATTTAGAATACATTCCCTTCTTTCTTTTCGTAAAGGGAAATGAATGTTTAGAGTCTCACTTCTCTGGTTTCGAAGAATAAAATCCAAAAACAAACACAAAATGTAAAACAAGATTCGAGGGGGGTGGAATCCCTTCTTTCGCGTCGTAAAGGGAAATGCATGTTTAGAGTCTTACTTCTCTGGTTTCGAATAATGAAATTCCACAAAAACACAAAAATATAACAAGATTCAAGGCGGGTGGAATTTAGAATAAATTCTTCTCTCTCTCTCTCTTTTTTTTCAAATGGAAGTTAGAGTCTTACTTCTCTAGTTTTGAAGAACGAAATCCAAAAAAACAAAACAAGATTTGAGGGAAGTGGAATTTCGAATAAATCCCTTCTCTCTCATCTTCAAGATAAAGTAATGTTTAGAGTCGCCCTCAAGCCCCTTTTTTCAGCCCTTTTAAGCTCTCCCCCTTAAGCCTCTAGCCCCCCCCCTTTAAGCCCCCCCCCTTCACCTTAAGCCCCCTTCAAAGCCCCCTTGAAGCCCCCCCTTTAAGCCCCCCTTGAAGCCCCCTTTACGCCCCTTTAAGCCCTCCTTCAAGCCCCCTTTAAGCCCCTTTAAGCCCCCTTTGAGCCCCCTTTAAGCCCCCCTTTAAGCCCCCCTTAAGCCTCCCTTAAGCCCCCCCTTAAGCCCCCCCTTAAGTCCCCCCTTAAGCCCCCCCTTAGTGCGTTGATGTGTTACACCCAATCAAGATTGCCAAGATTAATGGTTTCCTTGATGGGCCCATCACTTTTGCTCAAAGGGGGGCTTAAGGAGGGGCTTAAGGGGGGGCTTAAGGGGGGGGCTTAAGGGAAAGGCAAAGAGAGGGGCTTGGAGAAGACCCTTTGAACCCCTCGCACCCTAAAACCCAAAAACCCTAAACCCCCAAAAACCCCCCAAAGCCCCTAAAGAGAATTACAACCCGGAAGGTCAAGCCTTGGCAGCAGCTGCCCGTGGCTTCCCTCGGCAGGCGTTACCATCGACTACTGGCGACTTGTGCTCCTACAATCATAATCTGCACCACCATTGTCATTCTGATTTCAATATCATGAACATTGTTCTGATAGGTGTACTTCTATAATAATGTTCTTAAGAAAAAAAAAATATATATATATATATATATATCGGTATTGCTTTTCCTCTTCCACTACGTCACTGCTACTATATCTATGACACTAGACTATTGCGAACTGACGATGTACCATGTGGAACTTACTATTGACAATTACTTGCTTACTAGTCACTATTTTTGACTGCTCTCGTTTTACTCTATACTATGTACTGTTTACAATTGTCTAATGAAGGGTTAACATTTGCCATTTAACATTTACCCTTTCCTTCGTGTGTGGTATCATGCCCATTTGTCATGTTGTAGTTACGCCTTCCTACGTACTATTGTAGTCATGGCGATTCTCACACCCTAAACCCGAAACCCGAAACCCGAAACCCTAAACCCTAAACCCTAAACCCTAAACCCTAAACCCTAAACTAAGCCCTAAACCCTATACCCTAAACCCTCGACCCTCGACCCTCAACCCTCAACCCTCAACCCTCACCACCACGAGTGCTACAGCTTTGGAGCTGGGATCGGCCGAGGAGCCTTGAGAGCCCACGCCGACGGCCCAGAGCTCCTCGCGTTGCAGGGTTTAGGGTTTAGGGTTTAGGGTTTAGGGTTTAGGGTTTAGGGTTTAGGGTTTAGGGTTTAGGGTTTAGGGTTTAGGGTTTAGGGTTTAGGGTTTAGGGTTTAGGGTTTAGGGGTCTAGGTTTAAGGTTTGGGCCTGAACCCTTCGGTTCGGGTGCAAGGGTGTAGGGTAGGGTTTGGTTTAGGGTTTAGTTCAGAGCTTGGGGAGGGGGCACAAGGTTGGTACCTGCGTATCGCGAGAGCACCATCTATCATCACTTGCCGCAGGCTCCTGTGTGGGAGAAATGGCGACGGTGATCTGCTCCTCGGCCCCGCTTCTGCCACGGGAAGTACTGCGCCGTCCCTATATCCCTAAACCCTGGCATCACGTCAGAAAAAGCTGCAGAGTAGCTGTTACAAGTACGAGTGCCCTGCCCAACAACACACGCTGCACAGCTGACATCCTGGCTTTCATCACTGATTGACAGGACAATGCCTTCGACCCTAAACCCAGCTGCTATTGAACTCACGGCTTCCTTGCGAGGAACTGACTTGACTGCAGCTCTCGAAATCCTCAAGGATCCTTCCTCGACCCCCCCCCCCACCCCCAAACCCTAAACTCCAAAACCCTAAACCCCTTTTTGACAAGGCGCTTCCAGCCCGCTTTTCTCCTTCACAGCCTCGAACACCTCGGAAGTTCACCATCTTTTTTTTCAGGGGGGGGGGGAGGGGGGGGGGGGGGAGGGGGGGGGGGGAGCATCCCTGGTTTAGGGAATTTAGGGTTCAAGAGTTTAGGGTTTAGGGGTGTAGGGGTTTAGGGTTTAGGGAGTTTAGGGTTTAGGAGTTTAGGGCTTAGGGGTTTAGGGCTTAGGGTGTGGTGGGTTCTAGGGGTTTAGGGGTTTAGGGTTTTGGGGGTGTAGGGTCGAGGGGTTTATCGGCACCATATGGAGCGTGAAGGAGCGTCGGGGGCTGGGTGGAGGCGCTTGGCCAGTTGAGCTTACCGGGTCCCGTTGGAAGCTTAGTTCAAGGGAGGGGCTGGAGCTGTATGTAGTCCTTCACCCTAAACCCTAAACCCTAAACCCTAAACCCTGAACCCTAAACCCTAAACCCTAAACCCTAAACCCTAAACCCTAAACCCTAAACCCTAAACCCTAAACCCTAAACCCTAAACCCTAAACAACAAGGCTTGCGGTAGCGGCCCGGGTATTCGACTATTGTTCGAAGGCTTCGATGGGATTACGAAGGCTCCTCTCGTCTGGAGACAAAACTTGAAACCTCCGCAAGACTCTACGATGGTTTAGGGTTTAGGGTTTAGGGTTTAGGGTTTAGGGTTTAGGGTTTAGGGTTTAGGGTTCAGGGTTTAGGGTTTAGGGTTTAGGGTTTAGGGATGCAGTTGATTCCTGTACACACACACACACACAGAGACAGAGACACAGAGCCCCATCACAACCAGCCTACTCCTTCAAGACCAGAAAGTCTCCCTAAACCCCCTGCAAATTCGCAGAGACAGCGGGCTGAGCCAAACTTGGTGGCGTCGGGGTCATCCTGGATGCGGGATATTGGGGATGCGTTCTACTCATGCGGGCCTTCATGTGGGTAGTCTTCTGAACTCTGGTCTCGCTTAGGGGTTCCGCATCCCTGTACACCAGACCACACAAAAGCAATGAACTGCCCAGACAAATCCAGTTCTCTACCAGCAGGGCTTCAGGCCGCATCCCGGCCTCCAGGTACACTTCGTCAGCCTCTTCCCCCAGCCTGCAGCTGAGGCGGTTCAGGGCTCAGGGTTCAGGGTTTAGGGCTGAGGCTGGCCAAGAAGCCACTGCAAGGAAAAGGACTTAACCAGGAAAGTGATCATACCAATCATGGAATAAGGGTACAGGATATAAAGTCTGGTGCGTTTATGGTGCGAGGGTTTTGCGTTTGCGGCTTGCACGAAATTTGCGTACTCTTTTTCGCAGCTCAGAATACAACAGGGCCGTGCTGGCTCAGAATACAACAGGGCCATGCTGGCATGCATCCTCCATTGCACTCCGCACCCTCGAAAAAACACCTTAAACGATGCTGCTGTTGAACTCTCTACAAGGCGCAGGCAAGAACGAAAGAAACACGAAAAAACTAGGTGTTGTCCCCACACACAGTTGCACAGGCTTTAAGCATAGAGCACTGGTGCCAGGTACGAAGCCTGTGTGGTGCGAGACGCAACAAATACCTCTCTCCAGCTACATCTATCCTCTAAATCTCTATCTGCCGGAAACAAAGCAGCCTTTCGAAAATTTCAATACCTGTGTTCTCCTCCAAACGATGTTCTGCTGTTGATGTTGTTGAACCGCTTGATCTCGGGCATCCTGCCTACACCTTCATATGCAACATAAGTACACGGGAAGTGGCTATGCAACATAAGTACACGGGAAGTGGAGAAATTTCGAGAACTCCAAACCAATCAACAGCAACAATACAGGCCCCCCGCCCGCCCCCTCCCCGCGGCCCCCCCTCCCCCGAAACTGTGCGGTTTTCGCTCCATGAGCTCAAGAAGCACAACTTCACAGCACTCTGAGCGCCTCCAGGTAAACCCACCCCCTTTTGCCGACCCATAGCTTCTGCCACAACAAGGGGGCTTTTTTGAGTTTTGGGGTGGGTGCCTTGTCGGGGTCCTTATTATAAAATCCTACTATTCGGGGTCAATTTTAGGGAATCCCATATTTTCGTAAAACCTGATTATGAAATCCTACTATCTGCGGTGAATGTTAGGGAATCCCGTAAAACCCCCCACAAGGGGATTTTTGGGTCGCGCTTTCAGGGGCTCGAAGCCCAGGCTCAGGGCCGGGCGCGGCGGCCAGGGCGTCATCTGCAGCATCCAGGAGCGTCTTCCTCTCCGAAGGGTTTAGGGTGTAGGGTTTAGGGTTCAGGGTTCAGGGTTTAAGAGAGAGGGAGGGAGAGAGAGAGAGAGAGAGAGAGAGAGACACTCAGGAACTTGTGTGGCTTAGGATTGGGGCTGAGACTGTTCTGAGTTCCGGATTGGTTAGCAAAGGATCTTAAGTTCAGACTTTTCTTGGGAAGAACTCAGGCTCACCTCTTTGTTCAAAGGTTCTAGGGTCTAGGGGTTTGGCTTGCGACAGTCACTCTTGAGACTCCAATCCCTGCACCACAACAGCTGAGAAGAGCACACTGCGTGCTCATAAGGATGCAGGAAGCCCGACAATGCACAGAACAGACATTGTTCTGGTTAAGGAACCTATATCCGTTTTCATGATCAGGGAAGTCGATAATCTCTCCAATCTCACCCTATGTTGGAACGATAGTCTACGGTTTACGTTCCTGAACAAGGGCCCAGACAAGGCTGCTTTGGGGCGGCACTTGAGAGCGCTCAGAGGGAAGAAAGGCAGAACCAAATAAGAAGCTCCCATTCCCCCAACGTGAAAACCGCGCAGTTTCGGTCTGGCCTTCGCCAGTTGCCCGCTAGCAGGGCAAGCGTCTCTTGCGGGAGGCCCTGTTAGGAGGAGGTCGCTGGGCTCTCGTGTTAACTAGACAAGGATTTGATGTCAATCGCAGAGTGTATCAGAACTCCACCCAGCAAGAATGCTCGACATCTGCACCCTCAACCCTGAATCACTCAAAACCCTGAAACCCTGAAACCCTGAAACCCTGAAACCCTGAAACCCTAAACCCTGAAACTCTGAAACCCTGAAACCCTGAAACCCTGAAACCCTAAACCCTGAAACTCTGAAACCCTGAAACCCTGAAACCCCAAAACCCCAAAACCCCAAACCCTCAGCCCCCAAGAAGCAAAAAGAAGCGGCCTGCAAGGATGGCGGCATGTCTTGGATGTAGAGCCAGTGCGGTGCTACCTCGGAGAAGCAAGCTTCGCAACAACCATGAGGCAAGAGGAACAATAGCAGTACGTAGAAGACACGGCAAGAATCGTGGTCCTAATACTGACACTACCCCTAAATAATTGGGGAAAATGCTGTGATATTGATAATGGCAATGAGACAATGGTCCACGACAATGGTCGTGATAATAACGCTGATGATGATGACGACAATGACAATCATCATGATAAGAATAACGAGAATGATAATAATGATAATGATGATGGTCATGGCAATCATGAAGATCAGCAGTCATGATACAACATTAGCAGCGCATCCAGAACGCTGAAAATCAATCTTCAAGAACATGTGGCGGCAGCCTTTTGAAAAGATCTTCGGTGGAGTTTCCTTTGTGGCCCTGTCTCGCCGAAGGTCTCTGGACCTTGCCTTGCTATGGGCATGATAAACCCTGAAACCCTCAACCCCCTCAACATCAAGGTGCACCATGGCGGCCGCTGGCACTTAGGGAAATTTCCAAGGGTCATCATGGATATAAGATAACACTTTGGTCAGAACAACGATAAGAAAAAGAATGACGCAAAAGTGAGAACAAGAAAGTACTAACAATGACATATAGTACAATCATCGGGGACATATGAACACCCAAATACTAGGAATCCCTTCTAATAAGGACTAATCCCCCAAATAAGAAGGATTTCCTTACAATAAGGACCCCCATGAGGTACCCCTACTTATGGAAACCCCCATATATGTCCACTGGCCCGAACAGCGGCAAGGCCCTCCTTGGAGCCTGGCACTCTTGCTAGGAGCGGTCCTGCGCCCGAGGCGAAGATATGCACACAAACTGCAGGACGAAATCCCTGTAAACCACAGCCCTGCAAACCCCAAGCCTTACACCCGAAACGCTGAACCCTAAACTCAAGGCTCAGGCTAAGCCCCTTTTGCGTCAGCAGATCAGTGAGCAGCCTTTTGGCTTGTCGGAATGACACAGAACCTACGACGCAAAAGGGCAAGAGAAAACAGCGAAACAACACGACACAAACCCCAAGGAGGGCGCAAGCCCAGACGGTCGCTGACGTTCTGGGGCGGGCATGGGGGCCACCAGGCCTCAGGTGCCCGGACCCCTTTCCGCAGCGTCCCCAGAAAAAGTCTTAGGGTTTAAGGTTTCGGGTTTAGGGCTCAGGGTTCAGGGTTTAGGGTTTAGGGTGCAGGGTTTAGGGTTTAGGGTTTAGGGTTCCGGAATTTCGTTTTGGACCGCCTTTGTGACGGGCCTGCTCGGGACCCCTCCTGAACTGGCCTGGCATACCATCGGTAACGGAAGAAGCTCTTTGGAAGTAGGCAATTGACCTGAATGTAGGTCTAAACCCGAAAAAGAATGCGTTAGGTAGCTTTGCTGCCTGAAACGGCGTGAGGTGGGCACAATCGGGCCATGGCTGCTCTTTCACGAAGCTGTCGAAGCTAGTCTGCAGCTTTTGCGCCATATCACAGCAAAACAAACCCTAAACCCGAAAACCCTGAGCCCGAAAACCCTAACCCGAAAACCCTAAACCTGAAAACCCTAAACCCGAAAACCCTAAACCCGAAAACCCTAAACCCTAAAGTCTAAACCCTAAATCTTGAAAACCCGTGACTCGGTGCACCGTTGGATGCAACGGGGCATCGAACACCGGTACCACAACCCTGGCAGAGAGATTTTGGGACCAATCAAATATTCCCTCCATATCACGGGCACTGAGATCTTGCTCTAGGCATGCGCCAAGCGCACTCGCGGCATGCGCCCACGGCAGTAGCACACAAAAGAAGCCCTAAACCCTAAACCCTATACCCTAAACCCCAAACCCTAAACCCTAAACCCCAAACCCTAAACCCTCAACCCTAAACTTCCAACCCTGAGGCAAGCCTGGGTCGTTTCGCAGGCGGCTCCCAAGTCTCGGGCTCCTTGCCGCATGAAGGGCTTCGGGTTTTGCTGGCTTAAGGGTTTTAGGGTTTGGGGTTTCGGGTGTAGTACTGGCCTTGATGAATAAGCCTGCATCGACCTCACACCCCGACCCCACCCTGCATTCAAGCTGTGGCAACTAAAGCTCGAGTAGTCCAAGTTTCAAAACCCTCGAAATCACTGAACTAAACAAACCCCCTAAACCCTAAACCCTGAGCCCTAAACCCGAAACCGTAAACCCTGAACCCTAAGCCCGAAACCCTGAAACCCCCAAGCAAGCCCAGGACCCTCAGTTCCAAGGGTTGTGTCAGCAAATTTCCCACCTGCGCTTCGCTGCCCCCTTCATCCTGAGCTTCGCTGCCCCCTTCATCCTGAGCTTCGCTGCCCCCTTCATCCCAAGGTCCTGGTTCCTGGCAATGAGACACAGAGTGGGTGGTGGCCCGTGAAAGCTCACAGCGGGGGGATAAAGAAAACCGAGCAACAGTGATAATTGCATTGTGCCTTCGCGTGACCTGCGGGTGTGTTGGGGTGCGATTTCCACATGGTATTTACTGCCGTTGCGCGGCGAGACGGCTTAACCCCTACCTACACCTTAAACCTAAACCCTAAAGCCTGAAGCCCAAACACTGCCTTTTAGGATTTAGGGCTGTCGCCCCTCAAGCGTGGGCAGGGAGCTTTCAAGGGGGCTCAGGGGCTTGCAACCTGGAAAGCTGGGGGGGGCGGGGGCCAGGGGCGAGACCTTACACTTGGATTCGGCCCGTCTCCATACGCACATCGCAGGATGCCAGAAATCTTCTGGGTCCAGGCACGCTAGAAAACGGTACGGCCTAAGCAGGCCGGGTGGGAATTAAGGGTTTCTGGTTTAGGGTGAAAAGCGCCACCCCAAATTTTGGAGCAAGCGCTTCATGGCTGCCTGAAAGCATTTAGGGTATTTAGGGCTTACTTCGGAAAACCTTTGGGATGCCCCAATGCTTCCTTCCCGGAACTGCGCCTCAACAGGCACTTCCTCTTCCGCCTCTTCCTCCACCTCTCCAGGCTCTCCCTCCTCCTGAGTCTCCCAAATTTGAGACTGGGTTTCTGAACTCATCTTGTTGGTAAGCGATCAAGAATCTATCGGTTACTCGGCATACGAGATTGGACCATTTGCTAGAGCATACGTCCATTGAATGTCCACAATCCATCTCGATTGCAGGGGTGTTTGAATAGTCCCTTGGATAACCACGTTCTCTTGTCCCGAGCGTTAGTCCGGAGAGCTCAACCAATAGGTTTGCTCTCATCGCCTCTGAGATGGTCAAACTGGGGTCGAGTTCACACAGCGTGACCCCTCTTCCGACGATTGATGTAAGAGTGCATGCTTTCGTCACTCTGCCACGCGGCCATTCTGCTGTTGCCCAACTCGAAAGAGCTCAGATGCCATTCGGCGGGCTGCAAGGTCCTTGATCATCTCGCGCTTCATCTTTTCCTTCTGCTGCAAGACTCTTGCTTGCGTTCGGCATTTCCAGTCGTGGAAGCCGGATGCTGCGCCGGAAAAGATGTATGAGCCAGACTTGGTCTCAAGTGGCGTGCCATACGTATCGTCCGGGTTACACCGGAGTCCTGCCACGGACATGGCTCAGGTCGGAGAAGGAAAAAGGATACGGGGGCTTGCCCCCACCTAGCGACGGGCAGTACGCTAGTTTAACTTGATACTTGGGTGAAACTGACCGCCTGGTCCCTGGCGCTTGTTGCAGCCGACCGCCACTCTATGGTGGGGCGGTGCTCCACTACCAGTTCGAGACTGGGTTTCTGCGGTCCTACTACGAAGCCTTTTGTCGGGCTTTGGACTCACGGTGCCTGCGGAGTCAAACAAGTGAAATGAGTCTCAACCTACGCCCTACTATTTGGGGGTTGTGGGTTCTACGAGATGTGACCTCGGCTCTATCGACAAGGGGGACTATACAGGGTGGATTTCACAACTTCGGAAAACCTTTGGGATGCCCCAATCTGAGTCCACATCCCCGGAAAGCTTCCCGGAACTGCGCCTCAACAGGCACTTCCTCTTCCTCCACCTCTCCTGGCTCTCCCTCCTCCTGCGAGTCTCCCCAAGGGGCGGATTTCCGCAAGCAACTTGGGAACTCGGACTCCGGTACTCGGGCCTATTCAAGTCGAATGGCAGATTTTGGGGGGGGAGTTGGCTGAGACCCTGGAAAGGGCTGTAGTAACTTAGTGGGCCTCCTGTATATATCCCCAAACGTTCAAGAATGGCTCCATGTGTCAGAGATGCCGTGTTGGACACATATTCAGAACATCGATCTGAAAGCTGAAAGCCGAAACCCGCAACCCCAACCGAACCGGGCACAGTGGCAGCCTGAACCCAAGACTGAAAGCGCCCCTCTACCTGATAGAGTCTTAGGGTTTCGGATAGATGCTAAAGCCCTAAACCCTTTGAGGGCTTGGGTATTTGGGGTTTCGGGTTTTGGGCCAAGTCCAAAACACGTCCTCAGCCAGCTCATCCGGTTCCTCCGGATAGGCTTTAGGATTTACGGGTTAACGGTTCAGGGTTCAGGGTTCAGGGTTCAGGGGTTTCCCGCAGTAGCGTGACTGCTAGATCCCAGAACAGAGGCACAGGCTATTCTGCTGCAGCCCTTTCGCCCCCTGGCCGGGGTATAAACATATGTATTTTTCTGTACATCTATCTATTTATTTGTATCTACAAAGAGAGAGGTAGATTCCGCTGCCTGGCTTTTGTTAGACATCATGACCTGCAAGCGAAATCAGGACACCCTGGTTTGAGCATCGCCTTGTACGTGCTTTTGAGAAACCTCAAGCCGGGACCATTTTTTAGAACTTGCCAGCGGCTGACAGTGTGCTAACATATGGGGGCTTTTGCAATTCAGGGGTCCTTCTTAGAGGGGAATCCTACTACTTCGGGGCCTACATTCGGGGTCCCTTATCTCGTAAACCCCCATATGGCTCTTGTCGCACCGGCCTTGACCTAAAGCCTTCGAGTCCTGAGAACTCAAAGGGCTTTCGGATATATTGGGCAGCCGGTCTCGCGTTCTGGGCTCGTGGAGTCTACGGCCTCAACGCTAGAAGCATCATGAACCGAGACAACCAGGCAGTGCTGAGCCCCATTTGGAAGCCCAGGCGCAGAAACCCCTAAACCCTATAAACCCTAAACCCTAAACCCTGAACCCTGAACCCTAATCTCAAACCCTAAACCTGCTTGTCCTGCCTCAGTGTCGTATGCACTGGCGTAGTATTCCTCTTGAGGCTCCTGAGACATATCCGGGCCTAGCGCTTGGGGAACTGGGGGCGAGCTTCACTTGGACGTGCATCTAGAAAGCCCTAAACCCTACATCCATTGCTCGGGACCAGGGTTCAAACCCTGCCTTCGGCCGACGCACCGAGCCTTTCTGTGCTGGGCCTTTCCGATTCCGTGCGTAGTGGTAGGTACCTGAAGCTGAGACTTTGGTGCATAGGGCTTAGGGCCGAGGACTGCTGTTCCAGGGTTTAGGGGTTGAGTGTAAACGCTTGACATGACTGGGTCCAGCGATTTGGCATTCAAAAAATCGAGGGGCTTTCTGGACTGTAGAACTACAGCAGCCAGTCAGCAATGCACTTAGCCATTGTCATTGTGCTGCAATGTCATGCAGCGCTCAGGAAGCTGTTCCTTCGTCTTGCGGCGATCGTTTGAAGTTGGTTCTGCATCTTTCGAAGGTCGGCCGGTTTGTCTGCCCCCGGCAGGGTCCAATGCACCACAAAATTGCAGTTTGGTTGGCAACCTTGAACCCTAAACCGTACCCAAACAAACCCTGCAAACCCTGTAAACCCTTTCAACCCTGTCAACCCTCAACCCCACAATCCCCAAACCCTCGAACCCTAAATCCCCAACCCCATAAACCAGCAATAAACCCTCCTTCCTTAAGTCCACGGCCACTGTCTGCCTCAACTCCCAATTCTGCCTCGTCTGTCATAACAAGCAGTTTAGAGCTTTTGGGGGGGTGTCTAGGGTTTAGGGTTTAGGATTTAGGGTTTAGGGTTTAGGGTTTCGGGTTTCGGGTTTAGGGTTTAAGGCTTCAGGTTGCACGGCTTTAGGAATTAAGGGTCGGCAAGAAGGTTTTCAGGTGGGTTGTTCCCCCTTTTTCTAACAGTCCCTAAGAGGGATTGTGATAGAGCGTACTATAATCCCTATTCAAGACTGTTCATACAAGGGGGGGAACATGCCAAGGTTCGGGTTCAGGTCTTGGGGGGTTTTAGAGGGTTCAGAGTTTAGCTTTTCGTGGCGTTTAAGGTTCCAGGTCGTGGGCTGAACACGGACCTGAACAAGGGCAAGCAGGCACTCCCACACCGACCTCTGCTGCTTCGATGCAGCTGGATTTGGTGAACTCCTTGAAAGCACCCTAAACCCTAAACCCTGAACCACAAAACCCTGAACCCCCAGACCCGAAACGCCAACCCTAAACCCTCAACCCTGAACCCTACACCCTACCAAACTTCAAGTCGCTTTCAACCCGAAACCGAACGGCGCAGCCACTCACAACATCCGCGCGCCTCGTGCGTTCTGTAGAACTCCCCCCAGCACGGGCGACTGCGGTTTGAGCACATGAGATCCGACACCCATTGAGGGTTCTCAAGGTTCAGAGTTCTTAGGGGTTCAGGGTTCTTCGGGTGTTGGGATGCTTAGGGTTTACGGGGGGTAAGGGAGGGAAGAGGGTTTAAGGTTCAGGGTTTAGGGAGTTTAGGGGGTGCTGGGTTTGGCCAACCGCCCAACACCACCTGCCAGCATGAAGCCGGCTTCGGCACACTTTGTGAAAAACATGTCAACAGGTATTCCTGACAGCCACCCTAAAACACACCCCTCTTTAAATTCCGGGCATGGAAATCCAAGAAGGCTCTCAAGGACAAGGAAGTATGGTGACACCCTGGCCTCTGGCAGACGGCCTCCAGCTCGGGACTTTCCGACGCCACTGCCAGGCAAAGGGAGAGCCTCGTCAGGTCACTTGGGGCTTCGTAAGGCTTCGGCGTTTCAAGCATCTGGTTGGTCCCTAACGGTTGTGACAGCACTTATCCCTGGGGGGCTCTTGCATTCGGAGGTGCCACAGAAACGGAGGGGGGACAGCAGGTCTCGCCGGCTCAAGGTGCTTAAACAGCCGCATCGTCCTAGGCCCCCTGGAAGGGCAGCAAGAGGACTGCACAGAAACCCCCCCAAAAGGCAGTCCACCAAGCCCGTGAGTTCAGCCACCCCCTCTCCAGAACTTCACTCTTTCTCTCAGGAAGGCTCTCCAAAACCCTAAACTCGAAAAACCCTCAAAAAAACACTGAGAACTAAAACCCCCAAGATCCTGCTGTCAGGCACCCGGGCCTAGCAGCCTGAGTACGCTTCTTCTGGTTCCCGGCGATGCCCACCTCAGCACGACCGGCTCGGCGCAGGACATAGCGGCGTTTGGAACCCTAAAGTACTCTCTCTACAAACAAGGAGGGCTTGCACGACCGGAAGCATCGGGTTCAGGCTCATGTCATTGAAGGAGCTTGGACTAGGAGCCCGGCGCCCCATTTTGCACGGCCCGGACCTGCTGCAGGGTCGCAGTGGTTCGCGGATCGAGGGTTTGGGGTTTGGAGGGTTTCGGGTTTAGGGTTCAGAGTTTAGGGTTTAGGGAAAAGAAGGTTTAGAAGGTTTAGAGGGCTTAGGGTTTATAGATGCTGGGGGCATATGATCTCCAATGATGTAAACCCTAAACCACTCTATCACATATAATATGAATGTTAATGACTTTGCGGGCAAGCTCCTAAACTCAGTGGGTAGACACTTGGCGGGCAAGGTCATATGTTTAGCAGGCAAGGCCAGCGGGCAAGGACATATATGTAGCGGGCAAGGTCACATATTTAGCAGGCAAGGCTGGCGGGCACGCGCGCGCCCCCCCGAAGTGTGGGTGTGGTTGGGGGGTTAGGGCTTGGTGCTTTAGGTTTAAGGTTTAGGGTTAGGGTTTAGGTTTAGGGTTCGGGGTGTAGGGTCTACGGTTTAGGCCCGTGGTGTGAATGGGGTTTGGGGTCAGGATTTGGGGTTGACGGTTTAAGAGACCGGCCGCCCGTGCTACCCTGGCGCCCCTCCCCGTGTGTGGGTGTGGTTTGGGGGGGCGGGGGGGTAGGGTTTAGGGTTCAAGGGTTAAGGTTTAGGGCTTACATAAGTTTAGGGATTCAGGTTTAGCCCCCCCGCCTGTGTTGTGAATGGGGGCTTGGCGTTTGGGGTTGAAGGTTTACGGTTTAGGTTAAGGGTGTGAGGCTTAAGGTAGGTTTAGGGGAGAGGTTTGGGGTTGGATACTTGGGGGGGATACCATGGCGGGGTAGGGGGGGTAGGGCCCGACCAAAAATTTGTGGAGCCGGGTGCCTTGAGGCTTAGGGGTTTAGGGCCCGAGGTTTCGGGATTGAGTGAACTTTGCATTTTTCTTACAGTTATGGGATTCTTTGGGCAGGTGGGTTTTGTTCCAAAGCTCGATAATTGCTTGACTAGAAAAGATAGAACATGAGATGCTGGACCCTAAACCCTAAACCCTAAACCCCAAACCCTGGAGAATTTCGCTTGGGACCCCTGCATAGGGCCACGCAGAGCGCCAGCTCTTCGACTCCGAGCGACTTTACTGCTTCACCCACCTCCAGACGAGGCATTAGGGTTTAAACGTTTAGGGTTTTGAGACTGGGCTTGCGCGGTCCACTACGCTGCCTATTTTCTAGCGTCAAGTGAGCTCAAGACGTCTGCAGAAGGAACGTTTGCACCGTGTCTTAGGGGAGAGGTACTACTTGGAGTGTACTACGAAAGGATCACAAAAGACTGTAAAGTGGGTAAATTTCACACCCGGCCTATCTACGAGACGTGACAACAATGACATGAAATGGAATGGACAACAGATGTAAGTCACAGTTCTATGACTGGTACGTCTTTCTCCATCATTCGTCTCTTCTTCGCGGAGCGTACGATGGGCTCCATTGGAACAGACTCTACGTAGCCAACGCATTCTCTGTAGCCAAAACTGTAGGAAGCAAGACGAAGAATAAGGAGTACTTCTGCGGTGTACTTGGTGTCTTGGTTATTACACCAGTTTGGGAGAAGTTGTCACGTATGAATTGACACAACACAGTTCCTTTCCCTGGCAGTCCTTCGATGAGGAAGTAGACAGGGAATGATATCCCGTTCGATAGTGACATCAGCGACATTGTCGCCCGTCTTCTCTTTGCCTCTGCTTCGTGTTGCGACGAGGTCGGCTCCTCTTGTGAGATGTCAGAAGTAAGACAAACCTCGACGACTTCAGAAGTGTCACGTGATCACTCGGAAGAGATCTCCTCTTGGCGGGTTTGCTCCTGCAGGGACGCATAAGCATTCAGAGCAGCTGTTGTGTCAGGATCTATGTCCTGCTCAGGCGTTTCCTGGCTAATGCATGTCTCTGCCATCGGGACCTCAGCGTACTAACCATCTCCATAGGCGCCGTTGTCGTCCCACCAAGTACTGGCATCGTGTTCAGATGACACGTAGCTGAACTTACCTGGCACTCTGAGGTCTATGCTCGTAGGATGGCTGAAACTGGAAAGAACCTTTCCCAGACTTTGTCTGGTGACACACACCAACTCCTCGATAGTTGCAGAGGGCGATGAACTCTCATCACGCAAACGTTCACTGTGGCGCGCCACACTGTGGTAGCGAGTGAGGACTTTGGCATACTCCTCAACAGCGTCAACCTTGGAAACTGTTTTCACCATCAGCTGCTCGGACCTTGATAGTCCGGCAAGTTCGACGGGCAAGTTCGCTCTCACCGTCTCCGAAATAGCGCTATCGTCCATGCCAGTGCATTCTGAGGCCTTGTAGCCCAATGTCACGAGGGATGAAAGCTTCTCCTCGAAGACCTTCAAGTGCTCGAGCAGCACACTCGCTCATATCGATCTGAGTCTCGTGAATCGACGGCTGCTGAAATCTTCGGCTGTTTCCGCTTCCCGCGAAGTCGGCGGCTGCACCTCTGCAGCTGTATCATCAGGACCTGCAGACCGTCCTTGAGTGCGTGTAGGAGTCTGGGCATCATCGCCCGGTGATCTTGGCCTATGGGGGTTCTCAGAAACACTGTCCGTGGACCTGCTGGCGTTCCTGCCTCTGCTCTTGCCTTCGGCACTCGCTCAGCAAGATACAACTTATTTGATGGATGTTGTTTCAGGTTTGTTGGTCTTTCAGCATCTCGCGCTTATTCGTTGGGCCTGGGTGCGGAACTTCCAACCGTGGAATCCGGCCGCAGTTCCCATATATATGCAAGAACCGGATTTGGTTTCAAGCGGCGTCCCGTACGCCTCATCCGGGCTACACCGGAGACCGGCACAGTTCGAAGGAAAATGTAGGGCTGACCTAGCTACGGGCAGTACGCTGGTTTCTTGGGCGAAAGAGGCACACTGTGGGATGGAGCTCCGCTACCGGTTTGAGACTGGGTTTGCGCGGTCCACTACGCAGCCTATTTTCTG
Organism: Symbiodinium natans; assembly: GCA_905221605.1. Classification (NCBI taxonomy): domain Eukaryota; class Dinophyceae; order Suessiales; family Symbiodiniaceae; genus Symbiodinium; species Symbiodinium natans. The sequence continues at coordinate 54,844 of CAJNDS010000414.1, forward strand.
GCGTCAGGTGAGCTCAAGACATCTGCAGAAGAAACGTTTGCACCCTGTCGTAGGGGTAAGGGAAAAGTGAGGTACTACTGGGAGTGTGCTCCGAAAGGATCATATGTACTGGGTCACACGGCCTCGGCGCTATACAAAAGACTGTACAAGTGGGGTAGATTTCACAAGGGTTAAATTCGTTTAGAGTCTAAACGTGTAGGGCTTAGGGATTAGGGATTAAGGTTTAGGGGTTAAGGCATACCTTTGAGATTGACAGTTGCAGTGCTGCGGGGTGCCAACTTTGCAGCTGGACGAAGAGTCGCTTGTGCCCTCATGTCTCATGTTGACCCGACAGGTCTACGGATCAAACTTGTGACTCGGGGGCAACGCAACTTGCGCCTGAACATCAGGCACGCCATATCGGGGCCGGATCTGGGTTTAGGGAAGTTGCGCAGGATGTTGCAGGACTTGGTCTCGCTCTCTTCCGGCTTCGGGTTGCGGGGGCGGAAGTTCGTGGTAGATCATGGTCGTGCTGATTCTTGCCATTGGAATCTAGACCCCGAGACCTTCATCGGCAAACGTCTTTCTTGTCTGGACTTGTCAGTCAACCCTAAACCCTAAAGTCTGGCCGAGGGCTCACTACCACCACGTGAGAGCCCGAAGCCGTCCGAGCGCTCAGCAAGCAACCTATCCACACGCAATGTGCAGCCCAGGTACTTAAAGCTGGGGTTGCTGAACGCTTTGGCAAGATGAGCACCCAAATACTTTGCCCCCCGCCCAGCAGAGAAACAGTGGCCAGGTTGGCAGCCCCGTGCGTGGCTGGCCAAGTCACAGTACTGGAGCCCAGGAGACTGCTCTCCCGGCCGAACCTTTGCCGGCACCCGCCAAGTTTGAGTCCCAGGAAAAGAGCGGGCAATGTGTTCCGGCCAGCCCTCAGCCAGTGAGGTGCCCGCTCGCGCAGCCCGTGGGAGCCCCCAGGAGACGGCTATCCGGCCTTTGGCCCAACACGAAGGTCAAGCCAAAACGGCCAGCCCCCCTACCGAGTGACAACAACCACCGTTGCTGTGTGAACGAGGGACGTTTTGGAACAGCCGCACTGCGCCCGCGGCGGATAAGAGCACCAACCACAACCAGACTTTAGGACCAAAACCCTTCAATACTTTATGCCGGGTGGTTTGGGGTGGGTGTACCGCCACGCGACGAGCGCGTGAGAGTGGGCCGGTGAAAGCCAATTCAATCTATAGGGCCCGCGACGCGCGTTAACAACGCTACCAGACCCTAAACCCTAAACCCTAAACCAAAACCCTAAAACCTAAACCCTAGCAGTTTGCTTAACATGGATTCTGGCGGCCCCGCAGCCTCCGGAAATTGCGTCCAGTCCTCGGGTCAGAGGCTCTGGCGTGAAGTGGTTTAGGGTTTAAGGCTTCAGGTTGGGGTTTAGGGTTTAGGGTTTAGGTTTTGGGGCTTAGGGCTTGGGGTTTCGGGTTTTGGGTTTCCGTTTCGGCCCTTTCATCCTAAGGGCAACCTCCAAGCCGAATTAAGCCCACCGCTCTCTGGCTCAGTTTAAGGTTTCTGCGATCTTACTCAGCTAGCTAGCACGATGCCGCAAGAACTTGAAGAATTACCTCGACGTGGAGGCTATGCTTCATGAAAACAGCCCGAGGTGGTTTAGGGTTTAGGGTTTAGGGTTTAGGGTTTAGGGTCTCGGGCTTGGGGTTTAGGGTTTAGGGTTTAGGGATTTTATGAGAGGGGTGTTGCCGCTGCCCCAACTCAGGGCGTGTCGGTGTCATGATGCAGAGATAGCTGCTCGTACCTCAGCGAGGTCCACGGCAACAAAAGAGGTGGCATGTTCAGGTGTGTATGATGTACTTGTTGACTTATTCATGTCTTAATATATATATATATATGTATAGATATGCATATATGAAAATATGTAAACGTGGCCCCCGTGAACTATGGCAGCTGTTGCAGACACGCAGAGGAAGCGTCACCACACAGACCTTCAGCATCGTCGCTCCTGCACCCCGCCACCCTTTAAGAATCAGAAAGACATGGAGATGCGGGAGTTTCTCCAACTTGATGGTCCCTTTCCTGTTCTAATGCAGGACCTTGTATAGTATACATATTTCAACAAAAAGCTCGAGAATCGAATCTCCCATGCAATTCTCTGGCCACGGCCCGCTTGGAGGCTTGGCCACCGCACGCGTCTTCGGCGAGTTCGTACAAGATGTTGGACGAGTCACTCCTAAGAGAATTCAATTGGGTTTCTTGATTCTGTGAAGATTCCAGCCCTATTACGGGCAGAGTCCTATGGTAGCTTCAAAGAACGGAGGTTCATTGGTGTTCTGCCAGAATTGCAGCAACCGCAACCGCAAGAGCTGCAGGGTTTAGGGTTGAGGGCCATGAAGTGCAATTCCGACAAGGAGAACATCCTACCTTCCTTCCTGCCATAGATACACCCCCCCCCCCCCCCGGACACCGTTGCACCAGGTTCGAGGTGCCCGGTAGCTGAATCGGACTGATGCAATTCCAAGCAGAACAGGCACAGCAAGCTTGCGTTGCAAAACCAGTGAGGCAAAATTGAAGTGGGGCCCTTCTCATCGGTTGCCCCAACCTGCCCAACCGCATCATACTGTCACAGTCCAATGGGCCCCCTTATTTTCCTGAGGGGTCGAGTGGAGAAAGGGCTTGGAGGTAGCAAAGTAGCCCTCCCCCTCAACCCTAACACCCTAAACTCCAAACCACACAACCCTGCCTCAGGCTGTGGCATGACCTCTTGAATCTCAGGGTCATGCAGCACAACCGGACCACTGGATGGGAACCCCTGCGCAGTGATTTGTGGCTTGAGGGCTAAGTCTTTGGGGTTTAGGGCCTAGGGTTTAGGGTTTAGGAGCAGAGTAGGGAATGAGGGTAATTACCAGGGCATACATAGGTGGATATAAGGTACCTGATTCCCTGATACCCTACCAAGAACCAGTAGGCAACTCCCCGCCTCCTTTCTAAATCAGCCTCTAGAGAGTTCTAGCGCATGAACTTGTAAACCGGAACTTGCAACGTAGTTGTCGGGCCACAGTCCCCTCGTCCACCAACCTTACAGAAATACGCTGTGGTCAAATGTGGTCAAGCCTGACACGGAACAGGAGGGGCGCAGCCGACCATGTAGTTTTCGCACAGCCCCAAGATCACCAAAGAAAAACGGCTCAAGAACTAAATGAGATCTCCAACCTGTAGGATTTTGAGAAAGGAAACTGATGTTGACTCCATCCCACTCTCATTCTGCGACTTGCTGGAAGCATATGGGCAAGGGTGCTGGGTCACACATTGATCTTCGATATCTTCTTCTTCCGCTCCACAGAACACACCAAAAACCCACCTGGGTCCCTGGAAACTTCCTCGCCTGCTGCACCAGGACCGAGCTGGAGTCGAGGCCCTCGATCCACCTTGCAGAAGCTGGCCAATACAAATTCTCGAACCTTCTGGTTTAGGGTTTAGGGTTGAGGGTTTAGGGTTTAGGGTTTAGGGTTTAGGGCTTAGGGTTCTGCAAGAATTGACCGCTGGAAACCGGACGCCGTGCTTACACTGGGGATAGAAGGAACCTGCAACTCCAGAAGCTTCCTTGCTAAGGACAAGTAGGGATAGGATTTGGAGGTTTAGGGGTTTTACGTTCTCTGTTTACCATCTAAACCCTAAACCCTAAACCCTAAACCCTAAAACCCTAAACCCTAAACCCTAAACCCTGAGGGTTCAGGCCGCCAAGTGGCGAAACGCTCTTGGCTGTCGGGGCCGCGCTCTGCTGCCTGTGCCGAGATGGCCCCCTCCCACACAGTTTAGGGTTTAGGTTTAGGGTTTAGGGGTTTAGGGTTTAGGGTTTAGGGTTTAGGGCTTAGGGTTTAGGGTTTAGGGTTTAGGGTTTAGGGTTTAGGGTTTAGGGTTTAGGGTTTAGGGTTTAAGGTTTAGGGTTTAGGGAGTCCTAGGCTCCTTTCCCAACTTGTCTACTTTCCGTACATTTCTGAAGCTCAACCTTTGAAACTCTGCATGTGCGGTCGACCTCGAAAAGGCTATATAAGGTTCTAAGGTTACTTGCTGCGGCTACTAACTAAGACCCTATCCCCTCAAAACCCTCAGCCCTAGAACAGAAACATTGTTCACCCGTTTCGCACTGTTTCTCAAATCATAAGCTGAGCTACACTTGTTGCCGAGGCAAGGAGCTTGGCACACGTTGACGGATTGAGCACACACACTTCAAGACTTCAAGACTTCAAGACGTCAAGACTTCAAGACTTCAAGACCACTCTTCCCGAAACAAGGGTGCAGCTCATAACGTTTTTGCACAGTTCCGGTAGGGCCCAAGTCGGGGATTTCCGAGAGCAATTTCCTAGAACGCTTTGCGCGATCCTCGGTGCTTCGATGGTTCAGGGTTTGCAAAATTAGGGTTTAGGGCTTAGGGCTTAGGGCTTAGGGGTTTAGTTTAGGGACTTTGAGGGTAGTTCGGGTTGAGGCTGGCGATATAGCTGGCAAACTGAGACCCAAGTAGCAACCCAAGTCTGAAAGAGCCTCCAAGCCCAAGCCCTCCCCAACGCACTAAACCCTAAACCCTAAACTCTAAACCCTAAACCCTAAACCCCCAAACATTTTGGTCCCGATTCTGTGAAGCAGGGCAGCGCAGGGTCTTCGCCGCGCGTCTGTGGTCATGTGCGGCTTGGGGGGGTGAGTCCTATGTTGGAGTAGGGTTTCGGGTTTAGGGTTTAGGATTCAGGGTTCAGGGTTCAGGGTTCAGGGTTTAGGGTTTAGGGTTTAGGATTTAGGGTTTAGGCTGGGGGGTCATCTCGGAACTGGGGAGTATTTGCCATGGCTGATAAGGCAGTCGCCAAAACAGTCGCCAAAGCATCCCCCATGCCGCAGCTCCGTTCATCCATTCAGAACATGTCAGTGAAGTCTCCTACATTCTCACAAGGGGGCCAGAGATGTATAAGGTAAGGAACTGTTGGGATGAGGCCTTGCATTCATTCACAAGACCCATGAGCAAAGGACGGTGCTTCTAGTCGGGTGCACCGCTCTTCTACGGTAGGTACGTGCGGGAATGAAAAGAACATGCGATCGCTCTCTTGTGCCCAAGGCAGTGGCTTGACCTATAGCAGCCCACTTAGCAGCGAGGACCAGAATGAACGTGGTGAAATCCTCCTGCCGCCCTCAACATTTTTCCAGCTAAACCCAAATGCCAGGTAAGCAGCGAGAACTGGGCTAGACAAGTGTAGTCCTTAAGGGGACGAGTGGAACTGAATGCTTTGCGATTTGGGCGCCGAAGCTTCTGGGGGAATTCAGGGGGTTGAGGTTTAGTGGCTGATGCGGGCACATCATGGGCCCTTTCCCCGCTGCTAAGTGGGGATCAGAGACCTGGTTTTCTCTTGCTGATGTGGAGCGGTCTGGGTTTGGGGCTCTTTCTGCCCAAGGCTTCGCACCCAAAACACCTCTGCCAAGTACCTGAGCCCCACTCCTGGAGCATCTTGTACCCTTGACCGCTATGAAAATCTGAAAACTTCCCATGCAATGGCATGTTGCATGTTGGACAGGAAGAAACCCCAGTCCACGCAAAGCCGCACATACATATTCATGGGAATCTATATCTATATCTGCACCTGTGTGTTTTAAGTCCGGGGGGACTGCGGGAGGGCACGTGTTTGCTATTTTGTCTGTTTGGCCGTCGCTCGTGGTCGAAAATATGCAAAACATCAAAGATAACGATCCTCAAGTGCTATTGATCTGTTGAATATCCGTAGTCCATTATATTTCGAAACTAGCAAGCTCCAGCTTTTGCTTACGGGGGGGGAAAGGGGGGGGTAAGGGGGGGGTAAGGGGGGGGGAAGGGGGGGGTAAGGGGGGGGTAAAGGGGGGGTAAGGGGGGGGTAAGGGGGGGGTAAAGGGGGGTTAAGGGGGGGGTGGGAAGTGACGGTCTTTCCTCGCTCGTTTCAATTAATAATTCTTTTTCATTTCGTACACTAATGAATGCTACTCCATTCTGAGATCAGTACAGACCATACGTGAGCATCTTGAACAGCGAACTCGAAAACATGACTTGTTTATGAATACCAACCGACAACCTTGCTGGACCAGCTGCTTTAGTGTTCTTTTCAAACTATGCACTTCAAGACATAGCGCACATCCTTGTACAACTATGTATGTCTTGCTAGGACTCACACAAAGTCTCTAACTTTAGTTGAAGCTCCACAAAATAAGTGACATCCAGGCGTATATACAAACATATGTATGTATATACATATATATATATACATACATACATATAGCCAACAGGTCCCAGTGAAAGAAAGTACTTTTCAGAAATAGGCACTATATCTTGGAATCCTAGACAGTAACAGGTGTTCAGGTAGGTTTAAATAGGAAAGCGTGAGCCCGCTGTGTATTCCAGTGAGGGTCAGAGTGTCCTCAACGAATGAATTAAGGCATTTGTTCCGGTAAGCTCCTACGAATTGAATTTGATTGCAACTAGGAACCGAATGTAACTATCGTTTGATATCAACAGAGCAATTACCATCCTACTTGGTAGGAACGATACTGTGTTGAATTAAGATTGCGAAATATCCTTCATTAAGCGATTTTACCTACTACGTTCCAAATAGTTTCTGTTGCGCTTAGTATAACACATCACCTCATCTCAACTGATCGGCGAGCACGGGGAAATGTGTACTAGCATCTTGTCTTGAGGCATTAGACTAGTCGTATGCTTGTACAGATATATACAGATATCTGCACGCGCATCAGTTTACCATATTCAGTATGTGTTTACATGCAATATAAAAACATAACGACACAACAATACACGTAAGCACTTACAATTTCAATACATGTAAGGCAACAAAATACAAAGCGTAGGGTGCATAAGTGTCCGAGAAGCTGTCCTTCGTTAACTAATTCTCCACGTTCTTCATGCGCAAGTTCCTGATTGTTTCACCAAGGACGGATTCGTGTGGTCTTCGCAGATCCAAAAACACGTGTGTGTCGATAGTATTGGGAGAACTCGTCAAAATAAGACGCGAGATTTGCACACGAGAGTCACGAGAGTCCCACACGAGCGGCGCTGTCCCAATAGCTGTCCTTCATGTGCCCGAGACGCAGCACCCGCGGCATCGTTCCAGTGGCTGTCCTTCTGGAAGACAACCCAAAACCACAACAACAGATACAAAAAACAATGATAATCAATTCCCGGAACTCTTGCCATTTGGTCTCTCTGTTTGGAGTGTCCCAGAAAATTCTTTTGGGTTTTGTGGTGTTTGGTTTTGTGCTTTTGCCACGAACGGGGATTCCTGTGTCGGCGTCCTCCTTTTTGCAAGGGTGCAAACTCCTAAAAACACAACAAAAACCACTAACTTCTCCCGGGTTGCTGTTCGTTGCTTTTGTTTGTTGGGACACCACCGGTAGACAAAAACAGCCAAAAAAACACAAACGCCCTTCCCACGGTCCCCGTATTGCTTTGCTTGCATACACACACACACACACATACATGCATACATACATACATACATAGATATATATATATATATATATATATATATTTTTACATATGTATGTATATATATATATATGTATGTATGTATGCATATTTATATATGTGTATATGTATGTACATATACATATACATAGGTGGGTACATTTTCAGATACAACAATTCAGTCCAATTGGTTGTGTTGGAAAGAGCCCACAACATCCCGAGGGTCTCCACATCAACGCAGCCCACCAAAGGGCCAAACGCGCGTATTGTACCATGGCTGTGCCGCCTGCTCTCAAAGCTGCTCATGGGCCTGCTTCTAGGGTCCTTAAGGAAGGGGTTTAGGGTTTAGGGCCAGGGTCTGTGGAGGGTACCTAGGGAACCGTTGCGAAGCTTTAGGGAGCCTTAGGGAGAGGTGGGGAAAAGAAGGGATTCTTGGAACACGGACCTCGTTCTTGAACCCCCCCTCCCTCCCTTTAAGGACCCCATAACCTGTGGACTTGTGGCCCAGGTCTCAATGGGAGCTCTGTGCTTGGAGGCCCCCCTAAGCGGAAATCTATAAGGGAGCCAGGCCTCGAGCTCTTAGAAGAGGTTGGTCTTCTTCATGATGCGCAGGAACTCTTCCTTTCGTAGCTTACAGCATCAGGGATTGGTCGTGAATAAGATTGAGACCATCTTCCTCCAAAACATCTAGTAGTATTGCCCACTACAGCATTCTCAACAAATGTTGATGATCTTCGTCACTTCAGTGAGCTGGGCCTCGTTGACCTCGCCGTCGCCATCGCGGTCGGCCTCATCGATCATCTCCTGGTTTAGGGTTTAGGGTTCAGGGTTTACGGTTTAGGGTTTAGGGTTCAGGGTTTAGGGTTTAGGGTTTAGGGTTTGGGCTTTAGGGCTTAGGGTTAAGCCTACATTTATCTTTGTTCGGAGTCGGAAAGAAGTTGGGGTGCAGGCGCGGGTCTTTGAAGGCAAGCAGTGAGCAGTTCAGCCCCGCAAGGCCTGCAGCTCTTCATCCGTCATCCTCTCACCGAGCTCCTGTTCTTTGCAGGCTTTTTGCTGCCGCAGGTTTGGGACAATCCCCTCCCCTGAACATTAACCCCCCCCTTGCCGAATCCTAAACCTTCCAGATATGGCACATGTGTACATTGTCGTACATTCTAGTATACTAAGTCATGGTATATCATAGTATCGTATACAGGGACTGCTTCCTAGTGCTTGAACACACACAAGCAAAGCTCAAACTTGACAGAGGCTTCAACGGCCTCCGTGTCCCATTCCGTCGAGGGGTGTCGGGTTTAGGGGTTTAGGGTTTAGGGTTTAGGGTTTAGGGTTTAGGGTTTAGGGTTTAGGGTTTAGGGTTTAGGGTTTAGGGTTCAGCGGTTTCTAAACCCTAAACCCGGGAAGACTCCCCAACCAGAAAGAGTCCTTGGCTACGCGCTTCAAGTTCTTGAAGGAGATCTTGCCAGTCTCGTCGTCATCAAACAGGCGGAAGGCCTAGAAGGCGGGTTCGGATCAGGATAGAGCTTTTAGTGCTTTCAGGGCTTTTGGGAGGGTTTACACACTCCAAGCACTCTCAGAGAAGTTTCCACTGAGAAGCCGCCGAGTCTAGGTTCTAGAGGTTAGGGTTGCATTGTTAGGGGGCCTGTTTGGGTCTCCATTCTATGGATCTTCTTCGCCTTTCGGGCCACTACTTTCAACCTGCTACTCCTACTACTCTGACTACTACTCTTGTATTCCTCATCCTACTCCTACTCTTTCTTTTTCTAGCATGATTACGAAGGTGGAGACATCTGGACATTGGATTCAGCCTTCGTCACTGTATGCACGGTCTTCCACAAACCAGTGCATTCGACATTCTGTTAGGGTGGTTACATGGTCCCTAGGTAAGGGCCTTTCAATGGGGACCCCTTACGTACGCCCTTAGACAGTCTGATTCTGATTCATTTGACCACGATCATCGCCTTCAGAATCTCGTCCTTCGGGTCGCGGTTCAGGATCTTGTGCGTCATCATCTTCAAGAACTCCTGGGGGTGCGTGGGGGCGTGTCTGGACTTTTGATCTTGTGATGCTTGTGTTGCGGGGAGAAGCGAAGTTTGGGGGTTTAGGAAGGGATGCCTTGCCGTGAGAAGCTCTCGCCGATGCTGCTGTCAATAACTCGCCGGGAAGCGGATGAGAACTTGGGAAGCCGGTACATGCGTTGGTGTCACCTCGGGGGGGGGGGGGTCTCTCTTATGCTGTCGCCCCTGTTCCTGAGTGAACCGCAACCGGAACCATAAGTTGAGAGGTACCGGGTTGCTCAGCATAACCCCGCATCCGAGGCCACCCACTCAAACTCCCCGAAGTGGCTCCACGCTCCTCATAGCCAATGGTTCCGCTCCCGTCATCGTCGACATCGGAAATCATCTTCCTTGTGCGGGTTGCAGGTTTAGGGTGTAAGAATTGCTCCGCAACTCAAGCCCCTGAGAACACCCCTGCTGGACTTAAAGCGCCCTGCAGGAGATAAAAAAAGAAAGAGACAGAGATAGCTAGAGGAGATAGATATAGAGAGCATAGACATAGAGAGCGAGAGAGAGATCGAAAAAGCGAGAGAGAGAGAGAGAGAGAGTAAAGGCATGGAGTTTTGTCATGTGCACATTGCCAGCCTAAACCCTCAAATGTCCTCTGAACTGACACAAGGGCGGCCATGCACAAATGTTATGGGTTTAAGAGTTTAGGGTTTAGGTTCAACCCGGACCACCGAGTCCAGAACCACCGAGTCCATACCCTTATCTCAAGTTTCGTCCTGCCAAGCCTGCAAGAAACTTTGGGGCCCCGGCTGGATCTCTTCCTGTTGCAGGCGGGGCTTTCCGGTTTCCCGGCAAGCCGAAAAGAGGGTGTACGCTAAGGATTGCCGTGATATGAGGTTAGATAAGGGGGATCCGTGTTTTGAGAAACACCCGTTTGTGTGCTTGTGCGTTATGCGTGCGTGCATGGGTGCCTGCGTGCATGGGTAGGTGGCGGCTTCATGCACCCAAGCCTTACCCCTCCCCCACAAACCAAGAGAGAGCGAGTCAAGACCTCCACCCTCACCACGTAAACCGGTACACCCACTGGGCTCTGACTCCTTGAACCACCCCCCCCCCCCAAAAAAAAAAGAAACGTAACAATAACAATAACAATAACAATAACAATAACAATAACAATAACAATAGCAATAACAATAACAACAACAATAACAATAACAATAACAATAATCAAAATAGTAATAATAATCATAAGAAGAAGAAGAATAGTAATCATACTAATAATAACAATAATAATAATCATAATCGAACACAATAACATCGCAGCAGAGCAATGCTCAAGTCAACGTCTCGTCCTTGGATGCGAGCCACAGTTGAACAACAACCCCCCAAACCCCTAACCCTAAACCCTGAACCCTTACAACTCCCTAAACCCCCACAGCCCCTCGAACTCTAAAACCCTACAACCTACAACCCTAGAACCGTAAAGACCTAAAAACCCTAAGACCCTAGAACCCTAAGACCCCAAAGACCTTACAACCCAAAAGCTCTAACGCCCCGGACCCTATAACTCAAAACCTTGAAACCCTAAAGCCCCCTTGAGAATTCCTGGGCAGGGGTAGGGCATTTTTCTGGGAGGAACACGGGGCCTGAGAGCACGTGGTCTCAGACTCGATGCGCTAAGCTTGTCTACGGTTTAGGGTTGAGGCCCCCCAGCAAGCCCTCCTGAACCCTCTTCGGAATACTAAGAAAAACATAAGAACACCAATCATAGTCACAGAGGCGGAACCGCAAACCCTAAACCCTAAACCCTAAACCCTAAACCCTAAACCCTAAACCCTAAACCCTAAACCGGCCTTCTTTGGCTCAAATCCCAGGGCGCGCATGGCGACCTTGAGCTCTTTGGAATCAATCTCGCCTGGCGTTGTTTTGTGAGTTAGGGGTTAGGGTTTAGGGTTTAGGGTTTAGGGTTTAGGGTTGCGATTTGCCAAGGAATTTGTTGCAAAAACCGATGGGCATGGTGCTTGCGATGTAGGATTTGGGAAAGGCTTTTCCAAAAAACGTCTAAGGGAAACGGTGCTTGCGATCTGCTATTTGAGAAAAGACTTGTTCCCAAAAGACGCGGTGCTTGCGATTTGCTATTTGGGAAAGGAACATTTTTTCCAAAAAGTAAGGGACACGGTGCTTACAACTTAGGATTTGGGAAGGGGTAGTTTCCAACATTCATGGGGACTCAGTGCTTGCGATTCTTCTTTTTGAGAAACGAATCTGTTCCAGAAACCTACGTGACACGGTGCTCGTAATTTGGGATTTGGGAAGGGGTAGTTTCTAAGGGTCAAGGGGACACGGTGCTTGCGATTTGGGATTTGGGAAGGGCTTATCTAAAACAACTAAGGGACACGGTGCTTGCGATTTGCGATCTTGAGAAACGAATCTGTTCCAAAAACCTAAGAGACACGCACTTGCGATTTGCCATTCGGGAAACGAGTTTGTTCCGCAAGCCTAAGGGACACGGTGCTTGCGATTTGCTATTTGGGAAACGAACTTGCTTGAAAAACCAAAGGGACATGGCGCTTGCGGGATTTGGGGGAGTTTCTTCCAATCAAGGTAAGGGACACGGTGCTTGCGATTTGCCATTTGGGAAAAGAGTTTGCTCCAACAGCCCAAGGGACAGAGTTGGCCATTGCCATTTGGGAAAAGAACCAACTTGAGGGACACGGTGTTTACGATTTGCTACCGCAATCAGTGTTCCCATTTTTGACACAATATCCCCCTCAGTTGTTTGTTGCAAGAAAAGGTATCAAAATCACAAATCGCAAGCAGTGTCTATGCTTTAAACGGAACCCTAAACCCTAAACTCTAAACCCTGGATTTTTGGAAAATTCGAGCCGGCTCGAATTTCCAAAAGAATGCTGAAACCATGGCTGTGTGACCCCAAGGCCTCATAGATGACATAATTTTTGTTTTTTTCGGAAAATTCGAGCCTGCTCGAGTTTTCGCGACCTGGTGCTTCGAGAATTATCGGAAAATTCGAGCCGGCTGGAATTTCTAAAAAAATATGCTGAAACCATGGCTGTTTGACCCCAAGGCCTCATAGATGACAGAATGTAGGTTTGTTTGGAAAATTCGAGCCTGCTCGAGTTTTGGCGACCTGGTGCCTCGAGAATTTTCGGAAAATTCGAGCCGGCTCGAGTTTTCCCTAAATCTCTTGAAATCTGACTGCGAAATTTCACACAATCAGTAGCATTAGTTACTAATTCTAATTCAACTGTTAAGTTTCTCATTTATTTTGACAAAAAATATTGAAATTGTGAGAAGAGGCCACGCAATGGCTTATTCTTAAACCCTTGACATTTAACATAAGAATTCCCTTTGTGTAATTTTAAAACATAACTTATCATTGAGGATATCTTCGGGACTAAATGTCTCCATTATATATTTTATATTTTATACTTATATTTAACCAAACAATTTAAAACTATATGAGTTTTCTTTACTATTGTTCTTCTTCTTACCTTTCACCTCCTTAACTGCTTCTACTTCAGTATTCTCAACTAACTTTCTTATCTCTTCGTAAGCATTTTGTGTGACTTTCTTCTCTTTCTTCGGGTTTCTCTATTTGTTCGTATGTTGTTGCTTTCTTATGAAGCATTATTAATTTAATTTAGATCATTGAATCAAATTGTTGTAAAATCTCTTCTTCGGTAGGTAGATTTCCTGCTTTGTTTTTAACAGCGCCTACATCTTCATAAGAATGACTTTGTAGATGGTCTAATGTTGATTCAGTTGATGTTATACTTCCTTTATCAAACATACTAACGGGGTCTCCTGCTTTTCGTCTTTTTAGATTTGTCCCAGTGTCTTCTGGTCGTTGTCCTGAAAAGGAGAACCATAGCTACGACTTCTGAATACATTACCATAATCATTGTTTGATTGTTGTCCCGATGCTGAACCTAAACTGACTTATAATATCAGTAACTCCAGTATTTTTTAACCATCTACTTCAATCAAACCTTCTTGAAAGAACCTATCTGCATCTTTGCATCTTTAGAACACTGAGTCTGTTGCGTCTTATATAATTAAAGGTAGCTATAAGTCATCATAAACATCTCTACTGCTTTTAGTCCCAGCAATGTATGAAATAGAACCATTTTGACGAATCCCGTCAGGATTCTCATGCGCGATTTTAAGTCCTTGCGTGTCCGTTAAGAATGTCTCTGTCCCCGCTAATTCGTCTCTAACTTCAATATGCAGTCTGCTTCTTGTGTTAGGTGCTGTATATAAAACCCCTTCACTTCTTCTTTTATGTTTATGCATTCTACAACGGTTTTATAAATTACTTTTTCTAGTTAAATAATGTTGAAGTTCAAGAAGGTGTATTGATAGTTCTTGCAGAGTGAATGAGTGAATGACAGAGATGTGCAAACCGCACAAGACCAAATCCATAAACGGATTCTGTTTGTAGATTTCTGTTGTTTGCAAGTATAGATAATGAATAGCAAGTTGTAGCTTCAGTCATGGCAAGACACGACGAAAGTATCGTAAATACCGGCGTTTTTTCACTTCAACCATATGTGTAAGTAAGCACAGGTGCAGAAAGGGCTGCCAAGAAAAGGACACATATGGATCATGGGGAGTGGATATATATTTATATTTTTTTAGTTATTATGCTGCTACATATACATATACACAAAGAACCTCTGCAAGTTTTTTCAACAAACTTGCGAAACTGTTGGGCATGGAAGGCATGGAGGGCAAAAGCAAGCTTGGAATTTGAGCTTGTTAGGTGCCTGAGCCATCGGTGTCGAAGAGGTCGAAAGCCTCACGGCACTGCTGTGATTCACACAACGGCTGCAGTGTGCTGCACTAGGCCCAGAGCGTGTTCAGTTATCTCTGCGCCGATTCTGCTTGGATGAAATAGTCACACACACACACACACACACCCACGCGCACGCGCACGCGCACGTGCATGCGCACGCGCACGCGCACGCGCACGCGCACGCGCACGCGCACGCGCACGCGCACGCGCACGCGCACCCGCACCCGCACCCGCACCGCACCCCGCACCCGCACCACACACCCGCACACACACACACACACACACACACCTGCGCACACACACACACCCACACACACACACACACACACACACACACACACACACACACACACACACACACACACACACACACACACACACACACACACCACACACACACACACGCACACACACACACACACCACCACACACACACACACACACACACACACACCATGCACACACACATGCGCACACACACACACCACACACACACACACATGCACACACCACACACACACACACACACACACACACACACACACACACACACACACACACACACACACACCCATGCACACACACACACACCCATGCACACACACACACACACACACACACACACAGAGACACACACCACGAAGCGGTACTACCTGCAAAGGCTGTAGCGAGCGAAAGACGAGACTTCGCGTCAGTCTCTCGTCATGGCAATTCATGAATCGAAACCCAAACATCTGCGACAGGCGCCTCCTTGATCTCTTGCTTCTGCTCTTCCGTCAACTCCTCGGTCGATAAGACTTCGGGTCACAACGAGGGGTCCCAATTAGGATACCTTTGTGGTCCTCACCATACAGGACTCCGCTCTATAGGCTATCTAACTGAAGTTGGCAATACTTGTTGGCGTCCTTGCCCGGCCTTTCCTAACTGACAACACTTGAAGCGACATGCAGAGCAACCTGGAAATCCATACCTTAAAGGCTCCATACCATCATACTTACCCACAGCCGAAAAACCCTAAACTCAAACCCGCTAAACCCTAAACCCTAAAGCCTCAACCCTCAACCCTAAACCCTAAACTCAAAACCCCCACACCAACCATGGAAGACACGGCGGCTCCTTCTGCTTCTTTCCGCCAGCGTTGAAGCGACGGAGCCTTGGTCGATCCAGGCGCTAAGATCTTGGGGGGTTCGGTCTTGCAGTTTAAGGTTTAGGGTTTAAGGCATAGGGTATAGGGTCTAGGGTTTCGGGTTGAGGGTTTAGGGTTTCGGGTTTCGGGTTTCGGGCTTAGGGTTTGGGGTTTAGGGTTTAGGGTGGTTCAGGGCTGGTTGTGGGGATTGCGGGTTAAGGGTCCACCCAAGTTGTGTGTAAATGATGACTCGGGTGCGGTCTACTGGCCTTAGACCCGTCACATCCCCGCATCCTCCCATCTGACGGATGATCATTCCCTGTGATCGAAGGTTTGCCTTACCCTAAACCCTAAACCCTAAACCCTAAACCCGAAACCCGAAACCCGAAACCCTAAACCCGAAACCCTATACCCTATACCCTGAACCCCAATCCCCAAAGGCTTGCCCGTGCATCCTACAGGGCCCTGGCGCCATGTCTCTCGCACACAGAGAAGGAGGGGAAGGAGGCTTCGGCTAGCTGCGCTTGAGCGTTGCTCTGGGTGGCGCGCCAGAGATAGGGTTTAGGGCTTAGGGTTGAAGGCATAGGCTTAGGGCTTAGAGTTTAGGGTTTAGGGTTTAGGGTTTAGGGTTTAGGGTTTAGGGTTTGGGGTTTGGGGTTTGGGCTTGGGGTTTAGTTTTTTTGGTTTAGGGTTCAAGGAGTCACCGGTGTTGCAACCGACTATGTGGGAAGGGCTTCCGGAACTTGTCTTCGGATGCGCACCCTAAACCCTAAACCCTAAACCCTAAACCCGAACCCCTAAACCCTAAACCCTAAACCCTAAACCCTACAATCTCGAGGGGTTCTGCATCGGAACACAGCATGGAGCCAGCCTGGGTGCAGCTGGGCTCGTGCGCGGCGGCCAGGCTGGCTCTGCCGGCCTCGTACTTGGGTTTAAGGGTTTGGGGGTTTTAGGGGTTTAAGGGTTTAGGAGTTGATCGCACAGCCTTTTGGTACCCGAAGGTCTTCAAAATCCAAAAAAAAGCAAGAGAAAAGGATGCATGAGGACAGTAGGCTCTTTGTTCATGATCTCTTCCCGAGTCGAATTGTGTGTTGATGGCTGACCAGATGAAGGGGACAGGGACCACAGGAAAAGAATGATCAAATGAGCGGCTGATTCAATTAACATGTGATGAGCTCACGACCCACGATTCATTACAAAATTAGCGAGCGAAAGAATATGCGCATGAAGTGAGCACACAACATCTTTCTCCCAAAGGCTCTTACTATGTCACTGCTTCTCTTTACACGGGCGTGTGGACACTGCACAAAGCACAGCGCCTAATAGCCACGTATCCCCCCCAAAGTTTTGAACCCACCCCTCCCTCTGAGCTTAGACCCCGGTGCCTTACCAGCGATGAAGGTGGAGGGCCTTTCGGTGGCTGTGGGCCTCTGTAGTGAGAGGTCGCGGCTTCTCAGAAGAGGTTGAGGAGCTGAGGGTTTAGGGGTTCAAGGGGTTTAGGTTTGAGGCACTGCAAGCCATGGAACGGCTGCCGGCCAAGCAAATTCGAAGTCCAAAGCGGGAGAAGCTCTGATTTTTGAGCCTTTGTGTCCGCAGGCCTGGCTGTTGCACTCTGGGGCTTGAAGTTCCTGCTCTGCGCAGACTCGGGCGAGGGTGGGAAAGATTCCGCCTACATGCCCGCACCGAACTCAGACACCAAACCTAAAACTTGGGATGTTCCCCCTTCTACTAACAGTCCTCAGTTGGGATTATCGTACCCCCCAATGATAGTCCCTATTAGGGACTGTAGGTATAAGGGGGAACATCCCGACCTAAAACCCTCGTGCCGAAGTCACTTCCACCCTCAAAAGATCGCCCCCTGGGTCCCACACCTCGCCCAGGAGGGGCCTCGCATGAAGCACGAGTCCCGCAAATCTTCTTGAGGGTGTGGATTGTTCAAGATGCTAAGGGGGCTCGGGATGTCGGGTGGAAAATCCCAGAACCGCTACCATAAGATCACGTGCGAGCTCACAAAGACATAGAAGTGGCTCGACATCAAGGTCGCAAGAACAAGCGTGGGTTGAGACACCACTTGCACAATGAGATTCCAGTCCCCTGTAAACAGGAAAAGGAGGAAGACCAGCTCCCACTAAGCCCCCAAAAGCCCTAAACCCTAGAACCCCACCGCCCAGACTCCAGAAAAGTCGACCTCCTCGCCTCCAGAACCTGACCTCCACAACCCCAACCCACAACACCATCCCATATCCAATGAAGGGATGCCGCAAGAAATCGCATGTAAGGACCATCACAGTGTAGGAGATACTGAAATGCTAAACACTCTGGTGGGAGGGTTCGGGGTGATGCGCACTCTCTCGGCCTTTTGGCTGACTCGGGTCCAATTCCTTCAAGTGCCCTGACAAAAGCAAGGTGCCTGCTTCGGGGGCCTTGGCCCATCATAGCCATTGGCCTCGCTTGGCTTGCACAAAGTGCTCTCTCACACGCCATCCTCTCTCTTGCATGAACACACAGTCTGGGGAGCAGGAGTAGAGTCACGTACCTTCTCCTTCTTCGCAGTGGACACCTTCGGCTTTGGCCTGCACAGTCTCCCCAACCGTGGAGTCAGCGCGTCCACGAGGTCAGGACTGCTCACTGTACTGCCCCGTAAGTTACAACATTCAAAACAACCAAGAACTTTAAGAAGACAAAGTGGTGCGATGTATTGATGAAAGTCCAAAGAGGGCGACTACAGAAACTGCAATCTCCAAGTCCCAAGTGCAGCATCGCAGCATCGCGCGGGGCAGTGCAGCGCAGAACAGTCCATTTACGCAATGGCGTTTCAGCTACGGCCTGACAGGTGTAAAGCCCTTGTCGGCACCTGGGCCCAGAGAAGCACAGACATCAGAGTGGGAGGAGGATTTGGGCTCACCTTAGCAATTAATGATGTCAGAACTCAGAACTATTAGGGAATCATTCGGAACCATTGGTGTTCAATGGGTTCCATGAGTTCACACAGACAAGTTGAGTGAAAAGTTGGCCTCCCTCCAAGGCACCAAACATGTCAGGGCCCAAGCCCACAGAGGAAAGGGGCTTGTACAGCGGCTGCTTTGGCCTCGGGTCTGCCGACGTACCCCACGGCGCGGTGCTTTCAGAATCTGCTCAAAGCAAGAAATCCTTGCTTCAAGTCTGAAGAGCTATTTGGGATGTTCTGGATTTCAGAGGGCCATTGGAGGGCTCAGGGCTGGGACCCCAAATATGACAAGCATGTTTGTCCTTGGGGAGTTGCTGAACTTTGTTGGGTGGCTCAGGCACGAACTTGGGTGTCGACATCATCGCCTTGGTTGCTGGGTCTAGAGGTTAGGGCTCCGAGGCTACGAGTCACTGGTCTCAGTGGTAGGCCAGAACCTTCTAGAACCGATAATGCATGTTCCGATGTTCCTGTACACGATAATGGATTTTCCTTTGGGTTTCCCCTTACTCGATATTTAATCATCTTACGTGTGAATTAGTATTGTGCTTTCAATACAATATATGTTCAGTTGCGTTATACTTCCATTGTAGATGCTTGTTTCTTGCTTGGCGTTGTTCTTGCAGTAGCGTTCGCGTGCCGGTTCCTTTTCGTTTTTCCTGTTAATGTATTCAGGGTCGTGCTTTTTCTTCATTTGTCATACAGGCGATGATGCAGTGCCATCTGCTCCTTAACTTGTTCCAACGTCAGACTGGTGGCAAGTTCCTCAATGGTGTTAATGTCATTTCTATACGCTGTAACCGGCTTTTCTTTAAGTATGTTTTATGTCAACCCGTATTTAACGGAAAACACTTACGAACGTAGTAACTCAACACATTACTTTCTGAATTTAATGAGTAAAAGAAAAACGTCTCGATAACTCAACCATGTCATAAAGTTGTATGAGGGCCGCAAAATCACAGTTCGGAACAGCCGCCAATGTCACTGGCCCTGCCAGAGCAAGAGCAAAAAAGGGATGAAACAATATGGAAAAGGCAGCGTCACCGAAAGGGTGAAAGCAGCGGCAAAGAAAGCCAGGAGGGGCAGGGGGAAGGAAGTGGCAAGGAGAAGTGAGAAACAACCTGGATTTTCAAAAGAAAACCATTTGTGGTGGCTCATCATCAAAGGCAAAAGACATCTTCAGAGGCAGGAAGAATTACGATGTGACATTTCTGTTCTTTCAACTCATAACCGTTCAGGCGCTAAAAAAGCCTCATTCATATTAGATGGGTGCGGCATATGATAGGTATATTCTCCCTTGATGCTTTATACACCCCTGGAATGGATAGCACGAAACAGGGAAAAGCTACCAGAAACTACTATTTCCTTAAGAACCGCCCAAAAAACAAAAAACAACAATCTCTATATTACCCTTATAAGGATGAATGTTTTTCATTTTTTTGGGGGTTCTTAAGCAATTTGTAGCAAATCTGTGGGCTCCCAACCCCGATCGATCCTGGTCGCCTGGCCGGCTTAACTTATTCGGAGTTTCGAGGGTTCGCGCTGAAGGTTCTTGTGGGGGGTTCGAAGGGTCTTCGGGGCTCCTGGGAGGCTTTGAAGGCTTTAGGGTTTAGGGTCTATATACAGTGGACTGAAAGCCAAGACGGTTACTGGCCTCAGATCAAGGTTCACGTCGCGATGGGGTGTTGAGGGCCTATATACAGTGGACTGAAAGCCAAGACGGTTTAAGGCTTCAGGGTTCAAGGTCTAGTGGCCTTAAGGCAAGGATGAAATCGCAGGAGTTTGTCCAGGGGGGCCGTTGCACCCGGTTTCGAAGTCAAGTGAACAAGGCCGAATCAATAGTTCCATTCTAAAGCCTTCGGCACAAGAAATTTGCAACAATGCTGTGATGAGTGCGTACAAAATCCACTGTACGGTACACAGCTTGCCATGGAAGTCGTTTTGCTACTAAGCCGGCTCCCACCGCGACCTTGACCAGGTCTTCATGGCTTCTGTTGGCCGTTTGCGTCTCGAAACAGCTAGTTGAAACCCTGAATGCTGGGTTCCCCAAACTTTTCTTAAGCTTAGAGCCTAAGAAGTCTCCAACTTTAGAGATGCGAAGTTGTAGTATGCTCCAGCTACGAAACATGCCCGCATGGAGTTGTTGACGAGCCAGCTGCAGGCCGCAACAAATCGGGGCATGAGGGCGCAACTTGGGTTTGCGAGGCTTTTTCCAAAGAGAAAAATGACCAGCGCAGCATGAGAAGTACCAAGGGGCTCAAATGAGGAACTCGCCATTTTGTGAATCGGCCCTGTTCTGCCACATATAACCCTAAACCAGAAACCCTAAACTCCCCATGGTTGCGAGATGTTGCAAGCACTGCTTCCGGGTTCAGGGCCTGTGCGGGTTCACCAGGGGTTTAGGCCAAAGGCACTAAACTAACTAGAGGCACTCTAGACGCCCTGCACCTCATAGCGCACGTGTAATTCCAAGATGCAGCTCATGGCTGTCAGCTACATCGCACTTAAGGACAAAGGCTGCAACAGGTTTGCTTCTCCACACACGTAATGAAAGCAGCAAGGCGGTTTATCATGTACCTATGACGTATGACAAACAAAGATCACGAGAAAAACCATCACTGTTCTTCATGCCAAAATGGCGAGAATGCTCACTCTTGAGACCACAAATCCTCACTCAAATCTGCGACTAAAAGCATGGCTATGACGCAGGAACATGTGCACGTTCAAGCTTGCTCTGTTTGCTCCCCTTTCGAGACATCTTGCTGCAGCAAGACTGCCGAGTAGGGCAAGAAGCTGAAAAGCACGCGTTCTGCGGCAAGCAACCCGTGAAAATGGTCCAAGGAAACGTCTGGCTTCTCCTGCACGTGCTCTTAAAACGCAGCGGAGGCAGAGCACGACTCAGCAAACATGGTAAAGATTGGATCAATTTGGGCATGCCTTAAATCGAAAGCATCATTGTGATTGGGCTGTAGCTAGGACTCTGACTAAACAAACTCCCGGAAAAGTCGCAGCTGGCAGGACTCGCAGTAGGTCACGAAGCTCGCAAGCACGTGGGATACGCAAGCACAAGCAAACTCTCCCATCACTGTGCTTGCCACCAGAAAACTGCCGCTCTTCATGTTTTTTGTAACATAGTTTAGGGTTCAGGCAGCCTTTCTTCAACCACGAAAACATCAGCGGATGCCAAGGGCTGCTGAGTGCTCAGTCAGTCCCCCTCAATTTGACATGACCTCCTCAGTGAAGTCTCGCCTGGGATATGCTCCACTGAATTCGTCCTCTGGCAGCAAAACTCAAAAAGGCCACCACCACCGATGACCTCGCCCTCAGGGGACAGAACTCCAAGTGGATCGCCGCTGCCGACCCGGCTATGCCACCGCAAGCCTATGTAGCGGATCTTTCGAAGGCCCCTTACGGGGAAAGCCCCTTACGGGGAAGGCCGTATAAGGGGAAGGCCCCTTACGGCCCTTACAGGAGGTTTCTCACGCGGAAGGCCCCTTACAGGGAAGGCCCCTTAAGGGAAGGCCCCTTACAAGGAAGTGGAAGGCTCCTGGGAGAGGCCCCGTCGGGGAGGATCGGCCCGAAAGTGCCTGGTGGATACATCTGCAGGGTTGAATTGCTCATACTGTCTGTGCCCCAGACCTTGACGCGCGTTAAGTTTTACCCTAACATAGGCGTTAATTTGGCGTTGGGCCAGTCTGGCAGATTCCAAGTCACTGAACCGCCATTTGCGCCCAGTGGCGTAGAACGTCGTGAGGAGGGTACTTGGCCCTGGACCTCTGGTACCCCTTGCGCGTTGCGCTTGAAAACTGTCTCCGGGCGTGTGGGCCGCACGTATGCTCTGCCTGCTAACAGTGCCACCGCGACAGCTGGTGGCACATTCACTTGGAGGTCGGTTATTTTACCTTGTCTATCCTGCGCACCCTGCTCCGTCTTCTTATCATTGTCCGGCGAGCCGAGAACAACCGGCAAGCATCCAGCGTTGTAACGCCTCACGCGCGCACTGGGCAAGGTCAGCCAGGATACGGGGCGCCTGCGCCGCTGTAGGGGAGCATGTTGATGCGCATTGAAGGCAAGTAACAACCCTCCCAGCCAATCTTACTGCTACTGCTACTGCTACTGCTACTGCTACTGCTACTGCTACTGCTACTGCTACTGCTACTGCTACTGCTACTGCTACTGCTACTGCTACTGCTACTGCTACTGATACTGCTACTGCTACTGCTACTGCTACTGCTACTGCTACTGCTACTACTCTACTACTACTACTACTACTACTACTACTATACTACTACTACTATACTACTACTTATACTATACTTACTATACTACTACTACTACTACTACTACTACTACTACTACTACTACTACTAATACTACTACTACTACTACTACTACTACTACTATACTACTACTACTACTACTACTACTACTACTACTACTACTACTACTACTACTACTACTACTACTACTACTACTACTACTACTACTACTACTACTACTACTACTACTACTACTACTACTACTACTACTACTACTACTACTACTACTACTACTACTACTACTACTACTACTACTGCTACTACTACTACTACCCGGCGGCGCGGCAAACTGTACCCTTGTTGTCTATAAAACACGCGTTTCGCCGAGGCGGCAGCTCTGTTTTGTTGGTTAAAAAACATGTCTCCGTTTAAGGCTGAAACGTGCAAACGCATGGGTTTTCACACGCAAACAATGCCAGCTGTCAGGCACGCATCTTCTGGAGGCGACGGCCTGTGCTTTGCAACAGCAAGTCAAGGCGAGCGTGCCGCTGACGCCACTGAAAGCTACGCACGTACGTAAGAAGGACCTTCCGCTTGGCGGCTGTCAAGTTCTGCGGCATATGTTCGTTCAAGCTCTGGCCACTCCCACGGACTGGCAACACGGACGTTATCATCGTGCGGGCATGGATGCTCTGGCCACTCGCACGGACTGGTAACACGGACGTTATCATCGTGCGGGCATGGATGCTCTGGCCACTCCCACGGACTGGTAACACGGACGTTATCATCGTGCGGGCATGGATGCTCTGGCCACTCGCACGGACTGGTAACACGGACGTTATCATCGTGCGGGCATGGATGCTCTGGCCACTCGCACGGACTGGTAACACGGACGTTATCATCGTGCGGGCATGGATGCTCTGGCCACTCGCACGGACTGGTAACACGGACGTTATCATCGTGCGGGCATGGATGCTCTGGCCACTCGCACGGACTGGTAACACGGACGTTATCATCGTGCGGGCATGGATGCTCTGGCCACTCGCACGGACTGGTAACACGGACGTATCATCGTGCGGGCATGGATGCTCTGGCCACTCGCACGGACTGGTAACACGGACGTTATCATCGTGCGGGCATGGATGCTCTGGCCACTCGCACGGACTGGTAACACGGACGTTATCATCGTGCGGGCATGGATGCTCTGGCCACTCGCGCGGACTGGTAACACGGACGTTATCATCGTGCGGGCATGGATGCTCTGGCCACTCGCACGGACTGGTAACACGGACGTATCATCGTGCGGGCATGGATGCTCTGGCCACTCGCACGGACTGGTAACACGGACGTTATCATCGTGCGGGCATGGATGCTCTGGCCACTCGCACGGACTGGTAACACGGACGTTATCATCGCATGGATGCACTGGTCGCACGGACTTGGTAACGGACGGACGCGGGCATGGATGCTCTGGCCACTCGCACGGACTGGTAACACGGACGTCATCATCGGCGGGCATGGATGCTCTGGCCACTCGCACGGACTGGTAACACGGACGTTATCATCGTGCGGGCATGGATGCTCTGGCCACTCGCACGGACTGGTAACACGGACGTTATCATCGTGCGGGCATGGATGCTCTGGCCACTCGCACGGACTGGTAACACGGACGCTATCATCGTGCGGGCATGGATGCTCTGGCCACTCGCACGGACTGGCAACACGGACGTTATCAGTGCGAGGGCTCACCTCGACATGCCGGGCCCGTCGCGGCGGCGTCTCCATGCTAACTGGAGCCCAAAACTCCAGCGAAAAGAATTTGGAGGCAGAAGCAAGACAGTGTACCCTGAAACGGAAGAAGTGTGCAAGAAGAAGCTGTGCACACTCAGAAGGTGACAAGAAGGGTTAAAAGTGTGTTAAAAAGTGTGTACGGTTAAAGCGCCGCTGGCTACTACTACTACTACTACTACTACTACTACTACTACTACTACTACTACTACTACTACTACTACTACTACTACTACTACTACTACTACTACTAATACTACTACTACTACTACTACTACTACTACTACTACTACTACTACTACTACTACTACGGTGCAACCCTATGGTTTGCCCGCGCTTGTTTTTGGAAGGTACATAAAACATGCGCAGGCGCAGCGTTTCTGGCCTTTGCCGGCCTTTCAACAGTGTTCTTTTTTTTCGTTTTTGTCTTCATAAACGACGACCCTCTGCGGGTTTCCCTGCGTTCCGGACTTCGCAGAACCCTATGGTTTGCCCGCGCGCGCGTCTTACGGTTTGGGCTTTGGAGTGTTTCAGGCACGAGTCCAGCACGAGGGCTTCGGTGTTTTGTCGTCCTGGGCTTCAAGGAAATAACACTGCTTTCGGGCGTGGGTTCAGGGTTGAGGCGTAAGACAGTTTACGGTTTGCCCGCGTCTTCTGCTTGTGGGCAACGAACAGCCAAAGCCTAAACCTGCCTCCTCAGCGAGCTGCCCAGCGTCTGCGCCCGGCTTCCCGTATGCCAGGGCCGTGTCCGTCTCTGCAGACCGCGGACCTGTGGCCGCGCGACCCAACAAGCACGGGAGTCAGTAGTGTAGTGGCCACAAGACGAGTCGTCTGCGAAATCCTGAGCTTTTAAATAGGACCAAGAACTTCTGGAGTTTAAGGTTTAGGCTTTGGGCTGTTGGGTGCCACATGGTTCATGCTGACATGCTGCGGCAAGAGCTGACTCAAGCATGCTTGTCCAAACCCATGCTTGACCACCCTGTGTGTGGGCAAACCACCCGGTTGGGGCGTACTACTACTACTACTACTACTACTACTACTACTACTACTACTACTACTACTACTACTACTACTACTACTACTACTACTACTACTACTACTACTTACTACTACTTACTACTACTTACTACTACTTACTACTACTTACTACTACTTACTACTACTTACTACTTACTACTACTACTACTACTACTACTACTACTACTACTACTACTACTATTACTACTACTACTACTACTACTACTACTGCTACTACGACGACTACTACTACTACTACTACTACTACTACTACTACTACTACTACTACCACTACCACTACCACTACCACTACCACTACTACTACTACTACTACTACTACTACTACTACTACTACTACTACTACTATACTACTACTACTACTACTACTACTACTACTACTACTACTACTACTACTACTACTACTACTACTACTACTACTACTACTACTACTACTACTACTACTACTAAAATTATGATTACTACAACTACTACTACTATTATTGCTACTATCGTTACAACTACTACTACTTATACTATTTATTGAACGCTGAGCGAGCGGACTCTGCTCATTGCGGGCGATTTGCACCGTCTGAGCACCGAAAATTGGGTTGGAGCTAATGGTTAGGAGAGGTGAAACTGAAGTCAACACTGTACAAGAGAGGTGAAACATCAGAGGTCTGGGATCAAACATTGACTAGCTTTCGGCTAGAATGATACTAAGAGCTACTTGGCGATCATGTGTAAGAAGGACTTCTCCCCGTCATCCAAGTGTGTTTCACTGCGTCCAGCAAACACGCACCAATCTGCAATTGGGGTTGTACCGGTTGGCCGTCGCCCATAGTGTCTATTTAGAGAATTGGGGGTGCCTGCAACCATGAATTTCTGGCCCCCAAAGTAATGATGGACCCCGCTGGCGGCGGTCAGCAAGGGTAAACCGCCCTTGGCGGCAATTCTGGCATCGTATCTGCTTGAATTCCTGACGTTAGGATGTTATAGGCCAGCCACAGTCCTCTTAATAAACGCAGACTTTACTTTGAGATTGTCAGGCCGCAGTAGTGAGTTGGCATCTGCTTGAGTCTTGCCAGCGGGGACAGCCACGGAGCCGCCCTGTTGGCAGGAAGTTGCCTCAGACACATGGAGCATTGACTTTAAGTTGCAATTCTTGCTAGTGCCTTTTGCGAAGTGGAGAAAGCAGGAATGGCGGTCGTGACTTTTCTGTCGACTTCTCTCAGCGAAGTGTAAGAGGTACTGGTCACCAATCAAATGAAAAGGAGCTCTGACAGGCTGTGCCCCTCTCTCTCTTGCTAAAGGTTTTTTAATTGCACTTTTGCGCGCCCCCAGCCGGTCTCACAAACGACCCCTCTTTCTGAAGCTCTGTGGGCGCTCTGGCGGCAATCTGGTCACTTGGCTTAAAATCGGCCGTGACAGGCTCTGGGCGCATTCTGGGCGCGAGCGCCCCTGCAGAAATGCAGTTTTCTAGAAATCAGGGAAAACGGCTGTGGATGCATTTCTGCGGCGTTGGCCAAGCGTGCTACGGAAGGCGTCGGAAATCGACTGAGCATCAAAAACAGCAAAGCATCAGAAGGGACCACTGGGAGCTCGAAGCAAGCAGCTGAGAGGCTCTAAACCCCTTAAACTGGCCCATGGGAGCTCGAAGCAAGCAGTTGAGAGGCTCTAACCGTCTTAAACTGGCCTCTGGGAGCTCGAAGCAAGCAGTTGAGAGGCTCTAAACCCCTTAAACTGGCCTCTGGGAGCTCGAAGCAAGCAGTTGAGAGGCTCTAACCCCCTTAAACTGGCCTCTGGGAGCTCGCAGCAAAAGTTGAGAGGGTCAAAAAATCTTAAACTTAGATTTTGAAGCTCGAAGCAAAAGTTGAGAGGGTCAAAAAATCTTAAACTTAGATTTTGAAGCTCGAAGCAAAAGTTGAGAGGGTCAAAAAATCTTAAACTTAGATTTTGAAGCTCGAAGCAAAAGTTGAGAGGGTCAAAAAAACTTAAACTTAGATTTTGAAGCCCGAAGCAAAAGTTGAGAGGGTCAAAAATCTTAAACTTAGATTTTGAAGCTCGAAGCAAAAGTTGAGAGGCTCAAAACCTTAAACTTTAGATTATGCTGAGCCCTCACACTCAAACGGGTCCTTCGAGATGACAGTCACGAACTGCTTGTGATGCTGCTGTGCGACCTGGCGCGTCAACAAAAAAAATGGATTCAATCGAGCCTTGCTGCATTCTTGCGGGTGTACCGTGCAGAGCGTTCAGCCAGGTTCGCCCCCTGTCCGGATGATACGTTTTGATTCATGCTGCAAGCACACCCTTTTTGTGACACACAAAGCTTGCGTAGCGTTTACCGTCATTTAACACCCATCGGGAATGCGACATAGCTACGATGTGCACGAAGCATTTCGGCTGAGATCGTGCCCTGTATGTGGCACTCAAAGCCAGAGCTGTATCTGTATCTCCGTGAAAGGCACGGCTGGAAAAGCAAAGAGTGGCCTGCACATTTCAAACGCCAACTGTTTGCCTCAACTTTGTACAGGAGCCAAGGCTCAGAACTACAGCATGGGTGCATTTGCCCCCCCACCTCCCAACACTTTGTGATGTGAAGGCGTTTACAGTGGCTGTGCTGGGCAAAAACGTGCAATCAATTTGCCCCCCCACCTCCCAACACTTTGTGATGTGAAGGCGTTTACGGTGGCTGTGCTAGGCAGAGGAATGCAGAAGAGAACCCCAAGCATGCAGCCTGTCCATCGCTGCGCATTCTTTGTGCAACGATGCCCCCCTACCATCCAACAGAATTGGAGTTTACGTGGCTGTGCTAGGCATCTGCGGCTGCTGACGCAAGCTAGTTCACAACAAATGGCGCTATGTGGCATTCTTCGCAACTGGCAAGTACCGGCATAGCCCCCCAGAAAAAGAACTAGGTCGTCGGACGCAGCCAAGATCTGTAACCTCAAGGCCTGGGCACATGCCGTGATAGCGGCATCTACCGAACAAACCTGTAGCCTCAGAAGTCTGTGCTATCTTTGTGCTAAACTCGTATTCGAATGTCAGAGTTACAACATCACGCCGATGGTTTCTGAGGCACAGGCACAAACTCAGAAGCGGAGTCACTCGGAAAACGGATTGTACTGCTTCGCCAACGCCGCGGAAGCCTGTGCCAAATCATTCTCTTTCACTCTCACGCGCAAAGCACCCGAGCCACCCGTCTTGGACTTCATGATGTAGACGCGCCCTTTCTGACCCTGAGAAAGTGCACCACGACTCTCTTCCTTCAAACCAGCCGTGGCACACATCTTCATAACCTGGTCGGGAGTCGTGCCACCACCCAAGTACTTCGCAGCGGCCATTCTGAACTCCCAAAGACCGGATGCCACACTCCGATGAACGTCATGATCGCACTCCTCTTCCACAAAGCGCTGCAAGGTGCGGCCATCATGCTTGAGTAACTGCATGGCGCTGTCCCGCTCCACCATGCAGGGAGGGCGAGGGAGCAATCGCGTGCCTGGACTGCAAGCAGTTTGCACCGAACCGGCCAAGCCTTTGACGAGCCACAGCAGCTGCTGGTTGAAAAAGCCCCGGCAGACCCGCGGCTTCAAAGCGTCGTCCGCAAGACCTTGAAAGCCTTCTGGAAGAGCACTGTGCGTTGTAGACATCTCGAAGATGTCCAGGCGCCTCTGCAAGCCTTCATCCAAGAAGTGATTGCTGGCCCTTCGGCGCGAACGGCCGCTCGCTCGAGATGGAAGTCGACTGCTACAGCAAGGCCGAGAGCGATGCGCGGTACATTCAAATCGGGGGACCCCCCAGCGACCCGCTCCTGGTCAACGACGTCCGCGCCAACGGTGCCGATTATTTGACGCTGCGCGGCGGCGCCCTGGGCATCGAGTTCGAGGCCAGCAACGGACTCGCCATGGCAGACCTGTCCACGAGCCTGTTCAGCATCAAAGATGGCATCAACGTGCTCACCAAGGGTCGAATTTTTGCAGACTCGAGCCTGGGCATCGCCACCGCCGGCTCCTTCCAGGGAGGCACCGTGGAGCCTCTGTTGCCCACGGACCAGTTCCTGAACCTCAAGGCGGGCACCGTTTCTGTGCGCGTCACGGATGCCAGCGACAACAGCCTGTGCACCTTCGCCCCTGCTGAAGTCCACACTGTGGCAACCAGGCTCCGCGTGGACGACCAGCTGTACATCGACGACGCCATCGGCACTGCTACGGGCCTCGTGACCAACGCCATCTCAGTGCGGGCTCAAGACACGCAATTGTCCATCACCGGCGGGTCCAACGGAACCGTGGTGAACGGCGACTTGGATATACAGGGAACCATGACCGGAGCCAGCATTGAGCTCAACACAGAGCTTCGGGCTCCGACGGTGCGGGCCAGACCCTCGGACACCTTTCTGACGATTCGCGGCGGCACCACGGGCATGTACCTGGACGGCACCGTTTTCACCGCGTCCACTATTCAAGCAGATCCCGGTTTGGTGTCAGCGCCCGCCTGGCTCACCTTTGTTGGCGGCACGACGGGAATAGAGCAGGTCTGCAGCCTTGCTCAGGTGCGGCAAAACGTAGTTGGGGACGTGGAATTCAAGGTCCTCAACGAAGATGCGACCACTGGGGAAGCTGAGGGCCCTGGAAAGCGGAAGCGAGGTGCAGCTTCAAGCCACGAGCCAGACCATCAGCCTGCAAAATCAAACTGGAGCCTTCCAGGCGCCCGTTGTCGTGCAAACAAACGGGCTGTTGGTGGCCAATTATGGCCTGCAGAACAATTCAGACACCAACATCAAAGCAAACCAGCAGCCCACACCGCTGGCGGATCTAAAAACTGTTTTCGACGCCGTGGAAGTGAAAAGCTACACTCGCACCGACACACCGCAGCCCGAGGACCGCATTGGCTTCATAGCCCAAGAGATTCTTACTGCTGGTGTGTTGGGGCCGAAGCTTGCCAGCATGCAAGAAAATGGGCTGTACGGACTGGACTACTCTCGACTCACATGTGTTCTATGGGGAGTCTGTAAACAACTCGAGCAGCGCGTTGCAGCCTTGGAGGCAGATGATTAGGCAGACGTGAACACGCACGCATTCACGACACGACGGAGGCTGTTTCGCAGCATGGGTGGAAGCACCGGAGGCTGCATGATAAATGGAGCGACATGAGGCGGCAATGGAACTGCTACGCAGACTTGCGGCAGACTTCGGCGTGCGGGACGCCCGCAAGCTGCACCAGCTAGCACGGCGGGAGTTCCCGGAGAACCGGGACTTGACGCTGGAGAGAGCTAGGGGCGCCACCCTGGAGGACGTGGCCCGGCAGGTGCTGGCCCCGAAGCCCCGGAGCCTGGGGAAGAGCGCGGCCGAGGGGCCCAACAACCGCCTGCAGGCGGACCTGATCGACTTCTCCCAGAACACCCGCTCCAGGAACAAGTACGGGTTGGTGGTAACGGACGTCTTCACGAGAGAGGCGGCCACGAAAGCGCTGCCCAGCAAGAACGCGGAGGCAGTGGCGGAGGCGGCCCGGGAAATCATCCCCGAGCTGGTGCAAGGCGAGGGGAACTACGTGGTGACCACAGACGAAGGCCGGGAGTTCCAGACACTGGAGGCGGCGCTGCCCGAAGGCGTGGTGCACCGCACCAAGAGGCCCGCGGACAGGAACGCCACCGCGGTGGTGGACCGGCTCATCCAGACATTGAAGAAGGATTTGGCGGGGGACGTGGCCAGGCACGGCGGCAAGTGGGACGACCACATAGAGGATGCCACGCTGGCCTACAACCGCAGACCCCACGAAACCGTGCACGCGGCGCCCGACCATGTGGAGACCCAGCCAGCCACGCAGTTCCGCGTTCTTCAGGACAACGCCGAGAAGTTCCAGCACAATAAGAAGCTCACCGAGAGCCGGCAACACAAGCTCCGGACCTTGGGGGCCTTCCGAATGCCCACCAACGCCGCGAGGAGCTTCCAGCCCCAATACGGGCCGGTGAAACAGCTGGAAAGTTACGACTCCATGACCGTGCGGGCCACCGATGGCACCACGGGCCTGCTGAAGCAGGTGCAACCCGTGCCCAAAGCCAGCGGAGAACCCATCCAGAGGTTGACGCAGCCTGGGGTCCCCCAACCCGTGAGGCAGCTGCAAGACTTCAACCAGGCACCCGAAGCCCTCGCCCCTGCAGCGCCCAAGGCCGCCTCCAGAAGGCCGCCGCTGGCAGTGCGGCAGCTAGAGGATTTCAACCGCGGGCCGGTCGGGCCCCGCGTCCGAGAGCTAAACTGAAGAGCCTTAACCGTACACGCTTTGCACCGTTTTCTAAGGCAGCTCAGAGACTGCAATTCTGGTCTCGCCACATTCCCTTTGATCATCTACACAAAAATGACATCAGAGCAACTGAGCTTTGCATGCAAGACAGTGACCCTGCGGCCTTCTGAGCACAATCTGGCGCAGCTTCTGGAGCTATGGTCGACTGAATGGAAGCATCGCGGCCGCACAACAGCCATAGGGCCTGGAGCTTATGAAAAATACTGTACCTTGGGATTGTTCGGACATGGGGGCATCGTCGGCGTTTCCAATGCATCCTCAGCACAGACAGTGTGCCTTGCGATCAACTCTTTCATGAAGAAACGTTTCCCCGGAGAATCGTGGACGTCCATCGCGCTGCTTCGCAACCCAAACATGGGTCTACACCGCGATGTGAGAAATCATCCTGACCAGATGAACCACGCAATCACTCTTGGTGCATTTCTACGTGCGGATTGAAGATGCTGCAGGCAACTCCACGGCTCAGTTGGTCATGAAAAATGAAAAATTTAAACAACTTCGAGGAACATGGTTCGATCTGCACGACCAACCCGTGAGCTTTGATGCGCGGCGGCGCTTTCACATGGTTGAACCTCATAAAGGAACCAGTGGGCGCTTGCTGCCTACACTCCCAAAGCCTTTTCACGAGCAAGCCAAGAACACATCACAGCTTTGACAAGTCTTGGCTTTCCGATTCCACATAATTAATAAAATCTGAGTCAACCCATCCAAGTGTGCACTGCAAAGGTTCCACACTCCAAATGCAAGAACAAATCTAAAAAAACAAATCACTGCTTTCAATGTCTCGCGATGCTCGTTTTAAGCCTCCTCAGCGCGCCCTCTGATGCTTGTCTGATCGGCCCGCGGCTCTGGTACGCATCATGCTCGTCTTTTTCTTCTCATCAACTGCCAGAGTCTTATGATGCTCTACTGTTTAAAGCTCAGTCGTGGCAGTTTGGCCAACGCCGCAGAAATGCATCCACAGCCGTTTGCCTAATTTCTAGAAAACTGCATTTCTACAGGGGCTCGCGCCTAGAATGCGCCCAGAGTCTGTCACGCCCATTTTTTGCCAAGTGACTAGATTACCGCCAGGGCGTCCACAGAGCTTCAGAAAGAGGGGTCGTTTGTGAGACCGGCTGGAGGCGCGCTAAAGTGCATTAAAAAACCTTCAGCAAGAGAGTGTGCCCATCCCTTTGAACTGCAATGCAGATTAGTCTGCTTGTCATGGTGATCTTGATTCATGCGGAGTCATGGCACAGGTGAGTCAGTTAGCTGTTGGTGTCGAGAGCAGTGCAAGGATCTCTTCGAAGATGTGGCCGTGGTCCTTGCGAAGATATCTTAGAGAACGAGAAGCTGATGGACGAGGCAAAGAATCTGATGCTCAGGGGCGGTGATATCAGGTCTCAGGAGCGGAGGCCAATCGATTCCGGTGCTGTATCGCTTCTCATGCTCGGGCAGGACAATTGTTCATCCACTTGGAGCTGGAAGTTGTGGCCACAGAGGACAAGCAGCAGCGGACATGTACCGTAGCCTGAATGCTCTGTCAGTGCTCAGTCCTTCAGATATCGCTTGACATTGTGTATACAACGTACAGCACACAAGCAATAGGGTCTGGCCTGGGAGGAGAAAGGACATCTGGCTGCCACTGCACCCTCTTGAGACATGAAGATCAGCTCTGGCTGACAAAAGATTCCAAGCAGCCGCAACCGTGTGCCTGCTACGCCATGCACCAGCTCGGTCATCCATATTTTCCGCATCGTCACAATCGTACAGGACAGTGCGTTGATGTGTTACCCAATCAAGATTGCCGGGATCAACAGTGGTCCCGAGTGCCTAAAGAGGCCGGTTGTGTGCATGCCGTAATCTTGATAGCTCGCTAGGCAAGGACAACTTTGCTCTCGAAAGTCGAAAAAGTCAGGCGAGTTGTTCGTCCCTCCTCCCATCCGTTGCAGTGCAGGCGTTGAGTGCTCCCTGCTGTTCCCAGGTCAAGGTCGCCGCGATTTTTGCTGTGCGGGCAGCGAGGTTCGGACGCCCTCGCTTCCCCACTTCCAGCAGGGACAGGGTTGTCTGTTCCAGGCACTCCCCTGCCGGTTGCAAACTGACGCCACCGGGTCACCGCCCTAGGCCCTATGCTGCGACCGGTGCTGTCACAAGGGTGAGGGGCCGACCAGAAACCTAAGCAGCCAACACCCTAAATGCGCAACCTCCTACAAACCTGTTTGCCACCACGCACAGAGCTGCACACAGACGAGCTCGCCAGGCTCATCAATAAGACGCCTTCGCGAAGCCCGCAGCGCTAGATGCATAATGGGCGAGTGAATGTAAGGAAGCATTTTGAGAAGAAAGAGATGGCTACTGAAAGAAATTTTGAACACTGCACCTCAACTGGCCAGGGACCAAGTGACCTCCTCAACTTCGCCCCGCGCAACAGCCTAATTTTGGGTAAGGCAATTACCAAAAGGAGAACTGCAAGGGTGAGTCCCAACCCCCACAGTGCCCGGCGCAGCATGGGGCGTATCCTCCAAAAGTCACTCATGCCCTGGGAGAACACATTCAGGCACCTGGTGACAAGGTAAAATCGCGAACCTGAAGCCTGTGGCTCCGGGACGCGGGAGCCACAGGTGGAACCATGGCCTCTGGGCTTTTGCGACCTGTGGAGCAGCAGGGAAAGAGAACGCGAACCGGAAGCTTATGGGCCCTCAGGACCCGGCAGCACTTGAAACCTGCCTATGGGTTCCCTGGACCCGGGAGCAGGTTGCAAGAAAGCCTACATGCAGTCCGGCGGGGAGGTGGACTAGGGCGTGAGGCAAGCCCCAGGGCCGCTGAAGATGTAGCTTTTTTTGGCGAACTACAGCGAGGCAGCCACACACGAGGGAAAGGCTTGGCCTTTGCGGCGCAGATTGCCTGTAGGACGGCGGCAGCGCGGAGGCAGTGGAGACTGGGCTGGCTGCCTTCGCTGCGCAAATTGCCAGTACGGTCCAGCAGGCAGTGGAGACTGGGCTGGCTGCTTTCGCTGTGCAAATTGCCAGTACGGTCCAGCAGACTGATGGAGGTCACTGGAGGCAGTGCTGGACTTGGGCCAATCCCAACGGTACCATAGGCCATCTGAGGCGATTGTGCTTTTCTTGAGAAAACGGCTTGGGCCTTGGTGGCGCAGATTGCCTGCGGTAAAGCGGCAGCATCCCAGCTGCAGCCCTTTTGGCAGCCCCCTGCCTTTACGCTCCAGCAGTTCTTGGCCGCTCTGGGCTAAGTTTCAGGGAGAGTGGGTTTGCTTTGTGGTCGGTGTGCTATGGACAAATAATCGGCTGCTGCGCGGGGCAGTAAGGGTATTGGGGCGAGGGCGTCCGGGTTTGTGGTGGCTCGGCCTACGGTTCGAGGAAGCTGGCGTTTTTCATTTTTCTTGACATGAGTATGCATGTGTCTTTTGCGACTCTTGGTGGTGGGTAGTTGCGCTGGGGGGCATCCAGAAGCATCACGTGTTATCCGCCAGGGTTGCCAACTGAAGCAAGAACCGCCCTGCGCTGCCTTGCTAGTTGTGTGAGACCCAAAATCGCAGACCTTCTGCCCAAAGTCTTTGCGTGCGATGCACAACAGCTCTTGCATCTAGAGAAAACGTCACGTCCAAGTGAGGTGGGAGGCCAGTGGAAGCGACAGCCGAAGAGCATTTGCATGTTCAGTCACAGCTGGAATGTGTTGAGGCAGTTTCGTTTTTGAAATTGCGGTCTGCTTGTTAAATCCCCCTTCTGCGTTGTTGCATAGCACGCCGCTCCCAACAAACGGAGCACCTTAGCTTCTGGCAGTTCCGACAAGATGGACAACGACAGAGGCCATGCATTTAATAGAACTTCCCGCTTTGTTCCTTGAAGGGCGCTCGCGGTGGTCCATCAATTCGTGCAAAATTTTGATGGCGATTTGGAGGGACTTTGAATTGTTAGATCATGCCGGCGCCATTGTGTGAATGCACTGTTGGCCAAGCCAACGCGCAAGAAGTCGAAAGCACCCGAGCTTGGTCCTTTGAAGGCCAACGGGGCTTGGACCGTTCTCGCATGATGTATCCGCGAGGGATGTGTTCTGTGAGGTGACGGTCTTCCCAGATGAACAATCCATCAGCGCTGGGCTGCGTTGCAAAGACTTCCCTCATATGCCTCGTAAGTTGGGATGTTCCCCCCTTATACTTATACTAACGGGGATTCCAATAGGGTGGGTACTACAAGCCCTAGTACGGACTGTTAGTTTCAGGAAAAGCCATCTTAACCGTCTTCGCTTCGGGGATTCAGTCATCGGGATGCCGACCTCTCCCCAGTGCGAAGGTTGGACTCTAAAGCCGAAAGCTTCGCCTCAGCCCCCCTGCCCCTTATCGCTCGCGTGCGCGCGCGCGCACCCCATCACAGGGCACCAGGTGCAGTTGCGTTGCTGGACTGGGTGTTTTGCTCTCATCTGCGCGGACCGTTTTGTTTTCATGTGTGGCAGTTAAATTGTAACAGTACAAGAAAAGCAGCAACAGCAGTGTCCCTCTGTTGCAGAATTTTTTATCGCTTGAGATGTAATTCAGAGACCCCCAAAAGAAGAGAAAACCAGGTCTTGAAGCATGTGCCACATGTATGCACTTGTCGTGGGCTTCCTGACTTGAGGTTTGTTTGTGGATTGGGGTGTAGGCTCTAGAGTGCGAAGCTTCTTAGCAAGATTCAAACATATGTTAAGGCCACCAGGCTTCCGCTGGACGTTGCACTTTGGCCACCTTCAAGCCAATATCATATAGCCGTTGCCTTCAAGACCACCCGAGCGCTCTCTGGCTTTCATCAGGTTTCTTTCATAGATGGCGCTGACTGTCAAATACAAGAACCACAATATCCCCTACACAAAGGGCCCCCAAATGCAATGATGTAGCCCTGGCAGTTTGTTTTTGTCGGGCTGAGCGCCCAAATCCTTGGGCCAAACGCAGGCTGCCAAAACGGAACCTACTGTAGATCAGCCCAACATCTTTACTGGACCACCGACCATTTGGAGGGATTTCATGCAAGTGCCATGCAGAGCGATCTCATTCATGAGCGCTTTCTCCGGGGCCTCTATGGTGGCTCCCCTTGCGGGGATTACGTGCCGAATAGCCGTGTACACCTGATCTCCGGCTATTTCAGGGCTGACTTGTGGGCTACGGCCACTTCTGCTGCAACTTTATCAGAGATTGTCCGAAATCTGGGAACTTCCTTCATCAACAGCTTGAGAACAACTCACAGCTGGTCTTTGTCCAGCGTTGGGCACTGCACAGAGTCGACAGATGTCGACAGCACTCTGGGTCCCTGTTTGGGCCACCGACGTTTGTCCATTCGTGGTGTTCAGGCACCAGGCCTCAACTACACAGCCAGAGAAGGCCGAATGGTGGCCCAACGACTTCTCTCAGAATCTTGCGTCCTCTTGGGGCATTTTGCCTCCTTGCCTCGACTGGGCTGACACGCTGGAATGCGCTGGAGTTTGCGGGCCCCAGTTGACGACGCAGCCGTGTATTCCGTGTGTTCTGACTGCTTCTAGGTCAAGGCCAACGTCGTCTTGCACGACGTGTCGCAAGATTCGGGCCGGCCCTGTCCTTGGTTTTCAACACCCTCGCGCTCAGGAGCTCCCACCCTTGGGGCCCTTCAACATCCTGAGCCCATCGTTGCCCGAAGGAAGAAGCCCTTGAGGAACCGCCACAGAACATCCACTTTTGATTCTTGGACTGCAAACCTTGGACTTTCGCAGACGGCGTGAGTCTGTGATGCGCAGACATGCAAGGCTGAGGCCAAAGGAGCGCTTCGTGATCAGAGGGGCTTGAGTTGAAGCTACAACTGCAGTACGTGCAGTCCGGGCAGGGGTTCGCGTAGCTCAGGCAGAGCAAGCTCTTGTGCGAAAGTGGTGGGCCCGGTGTGAAAGCACTCCTTGCAGAGCTCAAGGGATTGCCTGGGGGCAGGATCCTTGACGCCCTAAAACCCCAACACCCCAAAAGAGCCCCCCACCCCCCCGGGTTGGGTGCGTGACTGCAGTGCTGGGGACACAGACTAATGACGTACAGCTTCGGGTATTTCTATCAGAAGGCGCTGTTGTTGGTTTAGGTGGAAAAAGCACCAACCGCAGGAAGATGCACACTGTGGCATGACGTTGCCAAATCTTGCGGCTCCAGTTTAGCCCGAATCAGAATGAGAAGCAGTGACACTACACTGTAGTCTTGATTGGGCAAGTCCCTACTTGCAGCATGCAACCAGGGCCCAGAATACTGGCCATGACGGTGGTTTCTTGAGCAAAATGAATCCCAAGCGTTTCGGGTAGCTGTTGCTTTGGCCTCGAGGGCCGGCCAGAGTGCTTGTTTGGTGCTGGTGCACCTCGACAGTCTCTAGGAAACACATGCGACTTTGCGCCCGCCATGAAGTGGCGTTGGCTGCCTGGCTCTGATCAGATTCTGCGACGCCAGGTGTTCATCTCCCGACTCCACCTCCAGCATAGACTGTTCACCTAGAGTGGCTATGTTGAGTTCACCATCTTACATGAGGGTTCTCATGAAAAACAGATTGTCATTTTCCGGTAAGTCAAACTTCCGAGGCGTACCCTTCTTTGCTTCTTCGAAGCTTGCGTGGCGAAGCTGGCGGTTGTTCGACCCTTCGCAACTGATGCGGAGGCTCTCGCGTCTCAGGGTTTTAGGCTAGTTAGCCTTCCTGACAGCCCTTAGAACCAAAACCTCCTAAACCTGAAGCCTTGTACCCTCAGAGGCCAGCAGGTTCCCGCTGGCTCTTCAAACGCGGGGGGTTGTTTTCCCAAGGGAAGCCGTTGGAAGATAGGGGGGGCTTACGAAAAGAGGGGACCCGTAAAATACACCGCCAAATAGTAGGATTCCCTCATTTAATATCATAACAACATTATGATAAGGAACCCAAGAAGGTACCCGAAATTTCGGGAACCCTTGGGGACAAAGCGACGTCACGTAGACGTAGTCCTCTCGCAGGCAACGGACATGCCAGAGATCTTCGGCCTTTGGAACAATGCCCCCCGGATGCTGCAAGAAGTGCACATCTAAGCCACGCGGCCACGCGGCCGCCCTCCCCCAAACCCTCAGCCCCAAACCCCAAAACCCTACACCCAACGCCCCGTGAACCCCCGTCGAGTCTTCAAGGCGCTGCGTTGAAGCATTTTCAAACCTTGAAGTTTCGACTCCCCCTCCCCAACAAGATCAGACATCTACAAACCCTTGACGCCCTCAGCCCGAAGACCTCGTAACGTGCACCGCAAGCGCAAGGTTCTTCCTTGCACGTCCCCTCCAACGGCGGTCGAGGTTGATGTGATCTTAGTCTACAGCAAGGTGCTTGAGGCCGGGATCCCCCCCCGAAGTGGCTTCAGGAGTTGTATGTATATATGGACGCAGTATTCCTGGATTTGAGTAGGGCTTGTGCCTAGCAGAACCTTCAAATCCTGAGAATCTCAAGCTCTGCGCTTCCAGTTTCGGGGGGCTTGGCCCGAGAGGGGTGCTAAGTTGGGTGCTTTCACGTAGGGTTTGGGGTTTAGGGGGGTTCAAGGGTTTGAGGGTTTGGGGTTTGGGGTGTTAGGGGTTTTCGGGTTTTAGGGTTTATGGAGAAAGGAGAATGCGCTGGCCAGTGCCGCCGTGGATGCTGTGCAAGCCAACTTCATGCCCCTGGGCAGCAGCTGGGTTTACAGGCTTCAGGCTTTTTTTGGGATCCTAAATCCTCGGCCCCGAGCCCCCCAACCCAAGCTCCAGTCCCTCGTCTGAAGCCTGCAGCAGGAATGGGAGCGACGCGTGGCCTCAGTGCTTTCAAAGCTTGAAGATCCACCAGATCAACCTGACGTCCACGGAGGACGTCTATGCCACTCGGGCTGAGTTACTCCCACGCGCCTCGGCTCCTGCCGACCGCGCCCTGCGATCCATTCTTGCCGCGTCCTTTGCGGCTTAGGAATGCTTAGGTTTAGGGTTTAGGGTTTAGGGGTTTCCTCAAAGCCTGAAAAAGCTAAGGATAGCCGTGGTTACCAACTGCGGTACGACTGGGTGCTTGGGCCCAACAGGGTCTTCCGCTCGGTGATGCACAGCTTCCTTGCGACCTGGCAAGATGAGCTGTGGACGTGGGTTTGGTTCTCAACCCTAAACCCTAAACCCTCAACCCTAAACCCTCAACCCTCAACCCTAAACCCTAAACCCCAAACCCCAAACCCCAAACCCCAAACCCTAAACCCCAAGCCCTAAACCCTAAGCCCTAAATCCCCATGCTCACAGAGGCGCTTGCGGGGGTCTCTAGCTCCAAGGCCTTTCGAGTGTTCGGAGGGGTAAACCTGGGCCAGGCCCCCGAGGAGAATCCCGCATGCTTCATTCAGCTCTTGCACCCTACGGGGTTTAGGGTTTAGGGTTTAGGGTGTAGGGTTTGGGTTTAAGGGTCCTATCAGATGAGCGAAAGGACGGGACATTTGGCAACTACAGCCACTTCTACTTCATGGAGTTTGACGCTGTCCTCCGGCGTCGGAGAAGAGGGGCACGGGTAGACATCCCCAAAACCAAAAACCCCAAAACCCCAAAACTCCAAAACTCTGAAACCCCAAAACCCCAAAACCCAAAACCCCAAAACCCCAAAACCCCAAAACCCCAAAACCCCAAAACCCCAAAACCCTGAAACCCCAAAACCCCAAACCCCCAAGACCCCAAGACCCCAAAACCCCAAAACCCCAAAGCCCCAAAACCTCAAAACCCCAAAACCCCAAAACCCCAACCCCCCCAAACCCGAAAATCCCAAACCCTAAAGCCCTGAAGACCAAAAACCCTGAAACCCTAAGCCCCTTTTTTTCTCCATTCTCTTCGGTTTTGGGGTCTTTGGACTTGAAGGGTTGTTGGGGGTTTAGGGTTCTGGGTTTGGGCTTCTGAGCTCTAGCCTGTGGCACCACACGCTCAGGGGGTGGGGAGCCCTGCCCCCTTAGCTCCCCCCCCACCCCCCCCAGGTGCCAGTGCGAAGCAACTGGCTGGACCAGTTTATCCTCGAGGCAGGGCTTCGTGCTCGGCTCTCGTGGTCCTAAGGGTTTCGGGCTGAGGGCGTTCGGGTTCGAGGGTGTCGGAGTAGCTGTTGTGAGCATGACAAGCAACCTCTCTTCGGGAGAGATCTTGGGAGTGCGTGAAGAGAAGAGAGAAGCATCCCGAGATACCGTCCACATGCTCAATTGGCACTCCCACTTCTGAGGCTGTTGGCAGGAGCTCTCGCCCTACTTATACTAGAATACCCCCCCCCCCCTAAACCCCTATTCCAACTATTCAGGCCCCTATATTAGGTTTGCCACCCGAACTAAGGCCCTCCCAAAGGGGGGAAGATTGTAGTCCCAACGTCCCAGAAGCTCCCCCAAATCTTTCCAAACCTCCTCTGACTCCTCGGGATGCCAGGGGCAGGGTGCCAGATTTCGAAGGGTCTCAGTTCTCCGAGTTCAGTGGAAGCTTTCAAGTCCCGCAACCCTCAACCTTAAACTCTGCAAAGCACTAGACTCCTAGCCACAAAAGCCCTAAACCCTAAACCCCAAACCCCAAACCCTAAACCCTCAGACCTAAGCCCGAAACCCCTTACCTTCAGAGGCGCTCCACTACCCCGACGCCGCTGTTCGTGGCAGCCATTACCGAGGAGCAGCTGAAATTCCCCTAAACCACTGAGCCCTAACCGGGTTTAGGGTTTAGGGTTTAGGGTCTATTGTTCTGAGGAATACTATGATTTTCTGTGTTTTCTGTGATTTTTGGTTTTGCTGCCTTTGTTCCTCTTACTGTGTTATCCGTGCTAGTATTAGGTTGCAATAATGTAGGACGACCAGTTCTGTATTGCGACCATGGCTACTGAGACGACTACCCCTACTATGACCACATTTTTTGCTACTGCTACTACTAGCTGGTGGCGGGCGCGATAGTTGCCCTGTGTTTTTTTTGGTGGTTTCAGCGTCCTTGCTGGCCTCGGATAAGTGGGGAAAAAGGATGAGGGGACGATGGGACGGGGATGGGGGGGCGGGGGGGGGGGGGGTGTGGCGAGCGAACTTCCGAAGCAGAGCTTCGATAAGCAACGTGCTTTAATAGTCCTACTATTGCTATAATGGTGATTCTCACTACTGCTACTCCTCTGATGAGGGGAAGGAAGAAGGGGACACGTTCCCTCGAGCGTTGGTTGTCGACTTCTGAGGGGACCAAAAACAAAAAGCCTCCAAACAAAAGCACGCGAGACCTTGAGCGAGTTAGCTCTCCATCCCCCCTTGAATGGCCTGCAGGTCAGAAGCAGAGAGATGGTCTTTACCCTAGACTCGAGACCCTAAACCCTCAACTTTTGAAAGGAGATACCTGGGATGCATTTCTGAGAAGCTTGCCAGTGGATCTGCGACCTCGCAGCAGTTCTGGAGGGTTTTCGGAGGCTGCCTCGCTTATCCGCTAAACCCTAAACACTAAGCCCTTATCCACTAAACCCTAAACCCTAAACCCTAAACCCTAAACCCTAAACCCTAAACCCTAAACCCGGTTTAGGGCCCAACGTGAACCCAGTATCCCCGAGAACCCGAGTGTGGCTAAGGGCTCTTCGGGAGCATTAGGGAGTATGGGGAAGCAGCCGAGGCTCTATCACGTGAACGGCAATGCCATCTACAACCTTCAACATCCGTGGCTGCAGTACATGCTGCAAGTGCTCTTGGGACTTGAACCTTGGGCCCCCAAGCCTTCATAAAAACCCTGATCCCCTTAAGGCGCGATTTTGAATTCTTGATTCCTTAGAGGGTGCTTGCGGTTTGTCTCAAAAGTCCGGGCAGCTTTCCCTCATAGCCCATGAGAAGTCTGGCCTCTGGGATGCAACCCTCCGTTCTCACCAAGGCTGTTTCATGCCTAGTTTTCCATAAGGCCCAACCCTACCGATATAAGGGTGTACGATATTAGGGGGGTACCAAATTGGGTTACCCTAGGGGGTTCCTACTATTTGGGTCAAGGGCTGGGGTCCCTTATTTCGAAGAAGGGCCAGGAAACGAGAGGATCAATCTATGACCAATTGTCCCCAACCCACAATGTACCGGAACCCACAATCCTACTTGAAATTATGGACTCAAGGGTGTTTGGGGTGTAAGCAGTTGTCTAAGCCCTTCGCCTTATAGCCTTATGTGGGAATTGACGACAACAGCGGGCACCTAATATAGACCCCCAAATAGTAGGATTCCCTGGCAAAAAAGGACCCCAAAAGGGTTCCCCCAATTTCGGAAACCCCCATATGGCATTTACACCCTGAACTCCACCTCCAGGTTAGATGAAGATGCGCAGCAGGAAGCGGGCCAAAGCGACTTTGCCGCTCAAGATCTCCCTAGGAGTCGGGGGCTTGTACCTGCCCAAAGGTTCGACGCTGGAGCGCTTTGAGGGTTCGCTTTGAGGGTTTAGGAGGGGGGGGGGGAGGGGGGTTTAGAGCGAAGGCTCTAGGGTGTAGGGGTCGGGGGGGGGGGGGGGGGTATGTTCTGCTTTATCCGGAGGTTGAATGTAGTTTGGTCGGGTTCGAAGGCTCACCCGCCGGCACAGGTCTGGAGCTGTTGAGGGCCCTAGACTACTCGGCAAATCTCCTTGGCGAATATGTCCCACTGTGACGGCATGAACATGTCCAGACCAAGTAGTCAAGATATTGCCACAGGGCCTTTGATGATGTTTGTTTCCTCACGCCTGTGAATAAGCATGACCTCATCGCGACCAACAGAGAAACCCCCTGACTGCAAGTGCTGCCTCGGCCCTGCTGTGAAGTTCTACAAAGCTAAATGGCGGTTTTCGAACATAAGGGACCCCTACTCTAGTCCCCCCCAAATAGTAGAATTCCCTAATAAGGACCCCAATAAGGTACCCCTCATCTCGGAGCCGTGTTGGTGCTTGCGAGGCGTTGCCTTCGACGTGCGCATGGCCAATCTCAGCTATGACGAGTTCGGCTCTGCGCCGGACTGGTTTAGGGTTTAGGGGATCTCCGGGGCATTTTCTGGGCTTTGCGTGGGGGCTTTGCTTTGTGGGAGGATTCGGGGCAGAGGGCTTCTTTTTTTTTGGGGTAGTGCGGGGGGGGGGGGGGGGGGGGGTTAGAACTCCCCCTTTCAACACCGAATCCCCGAAGCCTCCAAACCTCTCCTTCAAGACCAATGCAGGAGTCTCCTTACCAGGGCGACTCCCTCTTGGTTGGCAACTACGCGCAGACGCCGCGTGGTGCCAGGGGTTTTCTGAGCGGCTCGGGGTCAGGGAAGGGCTTGGGGCCAAGAGGGCTGGGTTTCGGCTTGTTGGGGCCAAGAGGGCTAAC
Organism: Symbiodinium natans; assembly: GCA_905221605.1. Classification (NCBI taxonomy): domain Eukaryota; class Dinophyceae; order Suessiales; family Symbiodiniaceae; genus Symbiodinium; species Symbiodinium natans. Next base: position 98,831 of record CAJNDS010000414.1, read on the forward strand.
AGGGGCTGAAAAATGATTGATATCACCACTGAAAAATGATTGATATCACCATTGAAAAATGACTGAATGTCCCATTCCACGTTTGATTGATTTCTTTTTTGTCTGACGAAAGCACGCTTTGCGCTCAATTCATGCAGGCATACAAAATGCACAACGGTACGCCGTATGTGGTCATCAGTTTGGTTCGACGTGGAATCGGTCAGTGTATTTGGAAGCGGAAGACATGGTCTATCTCTCCGAGTGTACAAAGTAGGACTACCTGGATACGAACATATACAGATGTTTGTCGACCATGCTGTGGGAAAGAACCGATGAGGGGGCTGGGGGGAGCCCTAAACCCTAAACCCCTGAATCGCGAAGACCCTGTCAGTTGCCGAGGCTTCTGAACACAAGCTGCTTGACTTCGATTGGTCCAGGGGCTCGGGTATTTTCAGGGTTGGGGTTTGGGGTTTAGGGTTTGGGGTTCAGGGTTTCGCTTGGGGTGTCTTTTGGGTTCGGATGCATGCTCAGATCTCCCAAAACTCAGCTAAACCCTGACCCAATCCCGAGGGTGTGAGATCTTTGCCTTTTCTTGGAAATTTTAAAGCAGATGGATGCCTCAACTTGTGCCAGGTGTGGCAGTTTTGGGTTTAGGGTTTAGGGTTTCGGGTCTAGGGCTCTTGGGCTCTTGGGCTTTGGGCTTAGGGGGGTCTTTGGGGTCTTCGGCTCTGCCGGCTGTCCGGGCGATTGGAGTTCGGCCCTCTTTTTTCCCCGGCAGGCTTCGAGAGCGTGGAGTTCATTCGCCACGGCTCCATGCAGAATCTGTTCCAGGACATCGACGACCAAGAGGTCACGCTGGGAGTGGCTTGCCTTGGCCATGACTGCATCCGAGTGTTCCCCAAACCCTCCAGGGGCTTGAGTGCGCCCTAAACCCAAAACCCAAAACCCAAAACCCAAGACCCTAAACCCTAAACCCTAAACCCTAAACCCTAAACCCTAAACCCTAAACCCTAAACCCTAAACCCTAAACCCTAAACCCTAAACCCTAAACCCTATCGCAAGACAAAGAAGAAGCGAGGTCATGGCCCAGCACCGAGACTTCAGCTTCTTCGAGGAGTCTCTCAGGATGGGGGCTGCGGGCGTAGAGAAGATGGGGGTCTTTGGCAGAGACTGGAGAGTCGCCCCAAAGCTTAGGGTTTAAGGTGAAGAGGGTGTGGAGGGTGTGGGAAGGGGTTTGTTTGTAAGTGTTTGTTCAGGGGGTCCTTGAGAGGGTTTCAGGGGGTTTCAAAGGGGGTTTTGGAGAGCTTTTGATCTCCGGAAAAGAATTTTAAGCCCAGCCCTGCCATCGAGCAAAACCTTCGCAGCCCTGTGTGTCTGTCCCTGGAGGTTCTCACATCCTTTCCGACAGGTTCTCATCATGGGCAAATGGAGCTCTGGCGAAAAAGGTTTAGGGTTTTTTGGCTTCGGGTTTAGGGTTGCAAGAAGGGCGGGCACAGTGGGCTGCTGGACTTGGGGCCGAATCCAGGCATTCTGAAATCTGAGGATCACCAACGAGTCAAACTACACCATCGACTCTGCTCGAGGCCCGTGCCCTAGACCCTAAATCCTAAACTAAAACCTAAAACCCCCTAGACCCCTCTAGCAGAACCCTTCCAAAGCCCCCGAGATTCCGGAGTTTCTGCAGGCCCGACGCACGTCCAGACGAAGAGGGCCACGGGTAGCGCCGCCACCCTGCTGTGCAAGATTGCGGCTCATGTCACAACCAGGCTCGGTTTCGGTGGGCTCTGGGGGTAGGGCTCAGGGTATAGTCCAGGGCTTCAACCCCGGTTTGCTGAAACCTTGTTGGATCCTTCGCTGGAGGCCTCTCTGTTTCTAACACCAAGCCCTTCTACATAACCTTAAGGCATACATTGCAATCCCTGGACAGTTGAAGCTGAGTGCACCGTGCTTCGCGATTGAACTGGCTTGACCGCGGATGGACCAACTTCTGTCTCACTTCCTCCGCCATACCTCCCCTGAACCAGCTCCTGCGAGAGTTTAAGCTTACTGTACGTAGCTCGTGGAGGGGTCAGGCGCGGTTGGGGAAAATCAGGGGAAGGTACTACCAGAAAAGCCTGGACACCACAGCCTCTGCAGGTATCTGGTACTCACGGACACCCACAACATCCTCTCAAGCCCGACGTCCATCCTGGTCGATGGCCAAGGCTCAAGTAAGCCATTCTCCGGGGCCCAAACTCGAACCTGAAGTTCTTAAACCACCCCCTATAAGGCCCCGCAAGAAGCTTTGCAACCCTCCAGCTTTAGCCACATACGCGCTGCGCGCAGCTACCCTACGCCCCCTTTCCCCGTGTTTCCAGGGGAAAAGGTTAAGGTTTTCAGGGGTTTTTAGGTTTTTTTTTTTTACGGGTTTTGGGGGGTTTTTGGGGGTGTTCGAGTCTTGGGGCTGCTTTTTCGGTGGTCTTCAGGGGGTGGGTTTAGGGTCTCTTTAGGTGTGGGGAGCCCCCACCTCCATGTTCAGCTGCCCCTAAAAGACTCACTCCGACAAGCAGGCTTTCCGGTGCTTCCCTACGTGCCTGCCGCCTCATGGTCTTGCCAGCAGTTTGCGTCCTGCGCCTCAGTCCCTTGGCAAACCCCCAAAACTACCCTGCACCCTTACTTCGTTGGGAAAGAGTTTGATCCAGGGTTCAACCCAAATTCAAAAGCGAAGTTCTCCACCCCTCCCCCGGACCCGGCCCTCCTGCCAAGAGTTCAAACCCTAAAGCCCTGAACCGCTGCATCCCAAGGATTCTTTTTGGGAGGGGAGGTGTGTGGGGTGTGGGGGGGAGGGGCGGTAGCGCGGACGTAAAGCAGGGTGAACCCGAAACCCTAAGTCCTGAACCCTGTTTCAGGGTCTTGGAGGTTTGGGGGGTTTAAGGTTTAGGGTTTAGGGTTTTGGGTTTTGGGTTTAGGGGGGGTTTTAAGGTTTGGGGCCGACGGAGGAGCTGGATGAAGCAGAGGCGTTCTTCGGCGTGCAGCTCGAGTATCATCACGACACCTATGCACTTCGAGCTGCAAGGGGTTTAGGGTTTAGGGTTTAGGGTTTTTGGGATTTAGGGGTTCCGGGGTTACAGGGATTTGCCCCTGCGCGGTCATTTGGGGCTCTCCCGTTCGGGATCCAGCGGGTGCGTGGGAGGCTCTGAGCAAAGCAGCAAACCTCAAGACCCTGAACCTTAAACCCTTAAACCCACCCTGAACCCTAAACCCTAAATCCTCAATGTTCAACCTTTAACCCAAAACCCTAAACCCTCAACCAACCTTGAACCCTAAGCCCTAAACCCCCTCAACCCTAAACCCTGAACCCACGGAAGGAAACGGTGTACTACACAGACCTCTACCAGCAGCACTGCGCTGACCGGGGGACCATCCTTCGCCTCTCGGCCACCAGTGCTGATAGATGCAGAGCTTGCTGGTGCCCTTGTAGGCCCTGAAACCCTAAATCCTAAATCCTAAATCCTAAATCCTAAATCCTAAACCCTAAACCCTAAACCCTAAACCCGAAACCCGAAAGCCGAAACCCGTGATGAGGCAGTAACATCAACATGGCTCTGGCTACGCATCCAGTGTCATAAATGTAGGGTTGAAGGGTTCTATCGGGTGTACATAGGTCTTGAGGGTTCCACAGGGCTTTCAAAGGGTTTAAGGGTTATGGTTTTTGTGGTTTCAGGGCTCTGTTCCGGAGGGTTTCCCGGTTGTAAACGGAGCCTTCAGACTCAAGGTTGATCCCCCGCTGACATGGCTGGACCCAGGTGGGCTACCCAAGTACAGCCAGTGCGGCTATGTGCACGGACCCACTGCCGACGGCTACATCGTCAGGGCCCCGATTGAGGATCCTTCTCTTAGTGGGCTCTGGACCCCAAGCCCGAAACACCCGACACGCGGGGGCATGGGGGTGTAGGTAGTGGGCTCGTAGGGCTTGAAGCTTTAAGCCCTACACCCTGAAACCGACACTTCCTAAACTTCAGGGATTTTGGCATCCAAGTGGTCAGTTCTTCCTGAAGATTCGCTCAGGCCTCTCATTTGACCCCATAGACCCTCACACCCCGGTGATTTTCAGGCCTGGATGCTGTCGAAGGATGCGAATTTCAGCTATGACGCCTGGCATTGTGCGTACAGTGCATGTAGTTGTTGTGGCATTCAGCGGTTTCGGGAGGTTTAGGTTTTCAGGGAGCTTGGTCGTCAACTTCAGCGGCGCCTTTTGTGCCGGAACCCTGTCCGGAGGCGACTTGGTACACCTAGGGGGGTCGCGGGGGGTGCGTTACTATCTCAACGACCTGCTGCCTGCCAGGACTATGGAGCGTTTGTGTCTGCACACTGAAAAGCCTGAACGCAGGTTCATTAGACCTCAAACCCAAAGCCCTGTTCCCTGAAGCCTTCAAGCTCTACAACCCTCAAAGCCCAAGGCCTGACAACCTTCTGGGTTTAGGGTTTAGACCCTCAAGAGTACGTAAGCCTCAGACCCGGAGAATCTCCCAGGTGCCTAGGGACAAGCGGCAAGTGGGCTTCAGGCGCGTTTGGGGTCAGGGGATGCTTCGGTTTCTAGGGCTTGGTGGGCTCAGGGAACCTTAGGGAAGCTTAGGGAAGCTTCGGATTCGGGGACCTGGGGGAGTTGGGGTTTGAGTGTAAGCCCCTCATAGATGACATAATTTAGGTTTTTTTGGAAAATTCGAGCCTGCTCGAGTTTCCGAGACCTGGAGCTTCAAGAATTTTCGGAAAATTCGAGCCGGCTCGAATTTTCCAAAAAAAACTGACACAGTAGATTGCCGAAACACGACCAGGCTCGAATTTTCCAAAAAAAAACCTAAATTTCAGGATCTATGGCTCCAGCAGCCCGGTAGATCCTGAAAGTTCGTTTTTTTGGAAAATTCGAGCCTGCTCGAGTTTCTGGGACCTAAACTTAGTAGTAGAGTAGGTAACCTTTAACCTTTTTGGGGTAATATATTCCCCTTATAATCCCAAAGGTTAACCTTTAAAACCCCTAGGTACTGGACAACTAAGTAAAGCCTCAAGAATTTTAGGAAAATTCGAGCCGGCTCGAATTTTCCAAAAAAAGAGACACAGTAGATTGCCGAAACACGACCAGGCTCGAATTTTCCAAAAAAAACCTAAATTTCAGGATCTATTGCTCCAGCAGCCCCTAAGACTTTAGTGGCCCCCGGAAGTATCCTTCAAGAGGTCTTGGGGCGTTGGCGTCACCGCCCACCCGGTCGACACACGAGAATGCTCAGTGTCGCAAAGATGCAGCTTCAGCCTCTACCTAAATCTGAGGGTAGTTTCATGGACCCTCAATGTGGTCAGCTCCTTTCAACGGTTCTGATGTCTGGGCCCCTTAGTTTGTATGGGGTACATAAGAGGTATAGAAGGGGTACATAATAGGTATAGAAGGGCTACCCTTTTCACGGCCCATGCCTTGGGCCTTTTAACTACTTTAAGACTACACTCAGACTCCTAGCACCCCCCAACGCCCGAGAGCTCCACAACTCTTCTGTCCCTAAATCCAGCCCAGCGACTGATCCTGCGTGAAACCTAAGCCCCCTAAAACTTCCCCCCGAAAACTCCTTAAGGCCCCCCCCAAAACTCCCTAAACTCCCTAAACTCCCTTACACTCCCCGAACTCCCTAAACCCCCCTTAAACTGCCTAATAGACTCCCCCAACTTTTCCCTGACTCCCTTAAACCCCCTATACTCCCTCAACTCCCTAAACCGTGGACTCCCAACTCCCTGAACCCCCCTAGACTCCCTAAACTCCCTCAGTTCCCTAGATCCCCTAAGCCCCCCCAAACTTCAAGCCTCAGCATTGAGGAACTCCCTAACCTCCGCAAACCTCCCTAAACCCTAAACCCTAAACCCTGAACCCTAAATCCTAAACCCTAAACCCTGAACCCTAAACCCTAAACCCTAAACCCTAAACCCTAAACCCTAAACCCTGAACCGTGAACCCTGAACCCTAAACCCTAAACCCTAACCTCCCGAAACCCCCTAAGCCCCCTCATTCCTGAACGGCTCCTTGAACCCTCAAAGTTGAAGCCTCAGCCTTGGGCTTTTAGATATTTTCGGGTTTAGGGTTTAGGGTTTAGGGTTCAGGGTTTAGGGTCTAGCTTTTTTGGGGCTTAGTTTCCGTGTATTGTTAGGGTTTTTAGGGTTTAGGGTTTCGGTTTTTAGAGTTTAGGGCTTCGGTTCAACCCCGTTCAGGCTGTAGGTATCTCTTCTTGGTTCAGGATGGCCCTCGGCTTCAGGAGATATCAGGTTCAGGGTGAAGTGTTCCCCCTTATACTAACAGCCCGTAATAGGGTTTAGGGTTTAGGGTTTAGGGTTTAGGGGTTAGGGATTGGGGTTTAGGGTGCCCCTATAAAAATCCCGATCGAGGACAGGTAGCATAAGAGGGATCATCCCAAGTGAAGATTTGTCAAGTTTGTTGAGGGTATCCTAAAACCTTAAACCCTAAACCCTACTGGCTTTCATAGGGGCCAGCCGAGGTACCGGGAGGCAGACTTCTTGCTGGCGCAGGGTGCCTTGGGTGAAACCCCCTTTCAGAACCCTGAGCTGTCAGAACCCTGAAGCATGAATAACCCTAAACCATAAACCCTAAACCCTAAACCCTAATCCCTAGTCCCTAAACCCAAGCCTTTTGCACGGGGTGTACTGCGCGTCTTCGTGGCGAAGAGCCACTTTAAACCTGGTCTCTTCTTTCCCGCGCTCCAGGAAAGGGGAGCCCTAAACCCTAAACCCTAAACCCTAAACCCTAAACCCTAAACCCGAAACCCTAAACCCTAAACCCTAAACCCTAAACCCCATTGGGCCGTGTTCGGTTGCAAAGCCAAGCCCTCCGAAAGATCGGCCCGAAGAGGCAACCTCTCCACCTGCAGCTCCCTCGTGGAGGATCCCAGTGCATGTCGCGCAGTGCTTCGGGCACAAAGCCGGTCAGGAAGGGATGCCTAGTTTGTTTTTTTGGGTCTCGGGGTTTCAGGGTTTAGGGGCTTAGGGTCAGCCATCTCATGGACTTTCCATGCCAGTCTTCTGGATTCTTTCAGTCCCGCAACAGACGGGAGGTGCTTGAGAAGGAGTGACCCCTCATAGGTGCTTGTTGATTGTCGGGTTCGAAACCCTAAACCCTAAACACCCGGAACACCCTAAACACCCTAAACACCCTAAACACCCTAAACACCCTAAACACCCTAAACACCCTAAACCCTAGACACCCTAAAGTGGGCCTGATGCACCGAGGAACTTTGAGCGCATCAGGATTAGGGCCCTCAACCCTGAATGTTGAGGGCGTCTGCAACCGCCAGAATATCACGAAGCAAGTTGCGTTTCCGACCCTAAAGACCTCAACCCTAACCCCTGCACATTGAGCACGTGGCCCAGAGGGGCTGCACGTAGCCGAGGAATTTGTGTGTCACACCGTATTCCTGAACCTTGAGCAGCCCAACCCCATTGAAGCCTTGCCGTGGCAAGGCTCCATAACCCGAAGCCCAAAAAGGCCCTAAGCAGAGCCTCAAATCCTGAAGCTCTGAGCCTTAATCCCTCAACCTTGAAGCCCCTGAACCGAATGAACGCCCTAGAAAAGCCCAGGCGAACTGTACCTGGCGGCCCATCTTCGGCAGTGGCAAGTGCATCGAAACGCCGGAGGCCTGAGATTCTCACGGCTGCGCCGAGGGGGTACATTCTGTTTTTTGTTTGTTTGTTTGGGTCTTTTCGGGGTCTTGTCGGGGTTTGTGCGCTCTTTGTGTGGTTTGTTGTCTGTTTGGGTTCATGGGGTTTACGGGGTTTACAGGGTCTAAGGGGTTTAAGGGTTATGAGGTTTTGGGTTGTTTCGGGTTGTTTTGGGGATTCTGGGGTTCTATGTGCATTTAGGTATATGCTGCTGGGGTTAAAGGAATTGTAGGATTTGAAGGATTTAGAGTTCAGGGTCTTGAAGTTTACAGGGCTGATGTTTCGGGCTGTCCAGAGACGCGCTGTTGAAGAGGTGGTCGCACATTTGGCAGACTATATATCTCCAGAAGACTTCAGTAAAGCCGAATCCTAAACCCTAAATGCAAACCCTGAACCCTAAACCCTCAAGCCTAAACCCTAAACCCTAAGCCCTGAACCCTAGACCCTGAACCCTAGACCCTAGACCCTAAACCCTAAACCCTGAACCCTGCGTGTTGTTCTTGACGTTTTGGGGCACGCTCTTGGGCTCGAAACTGTAAGTCCTAAACCCTAAGCCCTAAACCCTAAACCTCTCTTATTTGAAATAATTTGTAGAAGTTTAAACCTGAAGGGTGTTCGTGGGCAAGGTCCATGTTTCGTGGGCAAGGTCCATTTCTTTTTTTCGTGGGCAAGGTCCAAAAGTTGTACACGAATTTCTGGGCCTTGCCAACGAATATTGGGCCTTCCAACCACCAAAAAAACTCGTGGGCAAGTTTTTCGTGGGCAAGGTCCAGAAATTCGTGGCCAAGGGGGTTTAGGGTTTCAGCCCCCAGGCCTCGGTTTTAGGGTTTCAGGGTGCAGGGTTTCGGGTTTCATGGCCTCAGGGCCTGCGGTTTAGGGCTGGGCTTCAGGCCTGGGGTTTAGGGTTTCAGGCGGGGTTTCTGGCTTCAGGGCCTCTTCAGGGCCTCAAGGCCTGGGGTTCAAGGGCCAATGACGACCCTGTATTCTCTTAATGTTGTGGGATGTCTGGGCGGGAGCTGCTTGACTAGTGAAAGATAGTACATGAGCTGCTGAACCCTAACTCTAAACCCTAACAAACCCTAAACCCTAACCGCCCAAACCCGACACTTTTATCCCTGAAGGTTACCTTCACACTCCAGATGCCGGTGGCAGTAACGACGACGACGACCACACAGACGGTCCCTCTGAAAAGGGGCTCCAAGAGTTTTGGGATTCTCATAGTTGTGGGAACTAAAGGGCTAGGGTTAGGCCCTTTTGGGGTCTAGGGTTTGGGGTTTAGGGAGTTTGGGATTTTGGGGTTTAGGGCTTTAGGGTTTGGGGCGTTCTGGCTCTTTGAGGGGGCTTCGCGGGGCCGTTCAGGTTCCTCTGAGCTGGGATGCTGAGACTAGACAGCGCAGGGTTGTCAAAGCGTCTTTGGAAGCGACAGTCCCTCATCATCATCATCATCATCATCATCATCATCATCATCATCATCATCATCATCATCATCAGAAGCGGAAAGCCTTTCGCAACTGTATCCCAAAGTCTAGACAGATGAATGCTCCCCATTGGCCCGGCCCTGAAGCAACAGCCCCAAAGCCTCAAACCACTTCAAACAGATGTGCGAATGTAGGGCTTGGATTCAGGCTTAGGGCTGTCTTGGCGGATGCCCTCGCCTTTGTGTGACCCTGTTTCGGATGAGATGGCGTGCATGCAATCGCCTGTTTTGCCGAGGCCACGTTGACATCGATTTCCTCCACGACCTCGAGGTCTACGAGTTCGTCCACCACGAGCTCCCTCTCCACGAGCTCATCCATCACGTCCACGACCTCCGGGTCCACGAGCTCCACGGTGACCGCAAGCTCCACGGCGACCGAGACCTCCACGACCACCGGCTCCAGCAGCACCACCACGGAGACCAGCACCACGCAGACCACCACCACCCTCACCTTCACAGTGCTCCCGGGTCAGTGCCCGTTGCCCATAGCCGAGCCCACCGTGGACGTTCTGGACTGCCTGTCCAAGACTCCCGGGGAAACCTGTGAGGTGGGGGGAGCTGTCCAAAATAACCACTACTAACGGTACTTTATAGGTATACTATCACAATCCCCCAAAACCCTCTTCCAATTCTTAAAGCCCTTTCAGTAGGGCTCTGAGCCTGTAGAAGGGGGGTTGGTGGCGGTGATGGTTGAGAGCTTCAGGTTTAGGGTTTAGGGTTTAGGGTTTAGGGTTTAGGGTTTAGGGTTTAGGGTTTAGGGTTTAGGGTTTAGGGTTCAGGTCCTAGGGTTGGCTTAAACAAAAGCTACACGAGAAAGACCTCAAAACAAAGACCAGCGCCCAATCTCAAATGGGAGGGGAGTGTTCCAAAACTACCCTAAACCCTGAACCCTAAACCAGTGTGCCTTGTTTTTAATCCGTGCCCTCGAGGCCTCCCAAAATCCTAATCGCAAAAACCGCAATTTCTGGAAAGCGTCCCTGAACCTTGAACCCTATACCCTAAACCCTAAACCCTAAACCCTAAACCCTAAACCCTAAACCCTAAACCCTAAACCCTAAACCCTAAACCCTGAGCCCTGAGCCCTGAGCCCTGAGCCCTGAGCCCTGAGCCCTGAACATCCTCTGAGGCGGTCTGCGCGCCGGGTTATGAGGGAGCGCCGGCCACAATGACGTGCGGCCAGTCTGAGGTGTTCGAGGGAACCCTCCCAACATGACACCCGGCTTGGATGGGAGTTTTGGGGTTTGGAGTTTAGGGTTTAGGGGTATAGGGGTTGAGGGGCTTAGGGTTTAGGGGTTTAGGGGTTGAGGGGTTTAGGGGTTTAGGGGTTTAGGGCTGTAGGGGTTTAGGGGCTTAGGGGCTTAGGGGCTCAGGGGCCCAGGGGTTTGGGGTGAATCCCCTAAACCCGAACCCTGAACTTGTTCTTTAGGAAGTTCAGTATGCAGGAGGCTTAGGGTTTTTGGGGGGCCTTGGGCCTTGGGAAAGCGCCCCATCCCAGGCAGTACGACCACCTGGACCCAAACCTTTACCACGACCAGGTCCGGGGCGTTTCCATGGAAGTACACCCTCCCCGCCCTCCACCCTCAGCCCAGAGCCTAAACCCTGAACCCCCAAATTTGAACCCAAAACCCTCAACCAACAGACCGTCTTGATAGGGACGCCAAGCCCCAAAAGCAACCCCAAACACCCAGACCCTGGAGGACTCAGCTGGTGCAGTGTGCTGGCGGGCTCCCCATGGGACGAGGGATTGTCGCGCAGCTGCCTTTTTTTTTGGGGTTCAGGATTTAGGGTTAAACCTTAGAACCCTAAACCCTAAACTCTGAACCCTAAAACCCTTCGGCAAACCCCCATCTCGACTCGAATGTGAAGACGCAACCCTGAACCCAACCCTAAACCTGATCCTAAACCTTAGACCCCTAGCCACAACACTTGTGATCACTGGAATTTCTTAACTCCACCCCCCAAAAAAGACATGCAAGCAACCGACAACACCCTTACCGGAACCCCTCATGAACCCTGGGCCGACTTCAGTGCCGCAGGTTCAAATGCAAGCCTTACTCAGGGTTTAGGGTTTCAGGGTTTCAGGGTTCAGGGTTTAGGGTTTCAGGGTGTCAGGGTTTCGGGGGGGCCGACGAAGCAAGCAGAAAGGTCAGCAGCGACTGCCTTGGCAAGTCCAACGGCCAGACCTGCCAGGTGCTCCAAGCAATTCTTCGGTTTAGGGTTTAGGGTTTAGGGATTAGGGTTTAGGGTTCAGGGTTGTAGATCGTGGGTTCACAAACCCCCAACCCTACCCCCAAACCCGAAGCCCCTCAACCCTCACAAGCCCTATAAGCCCTGAGCCCTAACTTTCCCTACACCCTAACCCCTAAACCCCTACATACCCTAAACCCCCCTCAACCCCTAAACCCTCAGAACCTAACAGAGCCCCCAAGTCTCCTCAGATCTTCCCTAAACCCTAAACGCTAAACGCTAAACCCTAAACCCTAAACCCTAAACCCTAAACCCTAAACCCTAAACAACCCTAAACACCCTCTTTCATCTATATCTATATCTATATATATATATATATATATATGTATATATATATATATATGTATATATATATATATATATATATATATTTTTTTTTTTGTATACCTTTGTACGATCTCGGTCCCTCTGCCCACTGGTGTTCTTACGGCCCATTGGCCACCGGTGTTCTTACGAAAACGGTCCATCGGCACCAGTGTCCTTACGAAAACGGTCCGTCGGCCACTGGTGTTCGTACGAAAGCGGTCCATCGGCACCAGTGTTCTTGCGAAAACGGTCCATCGGCACCAGTGTTCTTACGAAAACGGTCCACAGCTGGCCTTTCGGTTAAGGCCGTAGGGTGGTGGTGCTGGGGTGCATGAGGTTTAGGGTTTGCGGGCTTCAGGCCTGGCTCAGGGCCTGGGGTTTAGGGTTTCAGGGCCTCAGGGCCTGGGGTTTAGGGTTTCAGGGCCTCAGGGCCTGGGGTTTAGGGTTTCAGGGTGTCAAGGCCTGGGGTTTAGGGTTTCAGGGCCTCCGGCTTGGGGGTTAGGGTTTCAGGGCTTCAGGCCTGGGTTAGGCTTTGAAGGCCTCAAGGTCTAGGGTTTAGGGTTTCAGGGCGTAAAAGGTTAATGAAGACCCTGTATTTTCTTAATGTTACGGGATTCTCTGGGTGGGTGGGTGTTCTCCCGTTTCCAACCACAACCACAGTGCTTGACCCTAAACCCAAAGCCCTAAACCCTAAACCCTAAACCCTAAGCCCTAAACCCTAAACCCGAAACCCGAAACCCCAAACCCCAAACCCTAAACCCAACCTACTCTGCCTTGGCAAAAGCCTTCACAACCTTCAGGTCGTCTGCGACGCCGCGCAGGGCTTTCAAGGAGGGCCAGTGGAGCTTTTTGGCTCCATCGGTGAGAGCTTAGGGTTTAGGGTTTAGGGTTTAGGGATTTGGGCTTTAGGATTTAGGGGTTTAGGGCTTAGGGCTTTAGGATTTAGGAGGGGCATCTTGGCTTAGGGCACGCCATCGTGCCCCCAACCCCACCCCATTTTCCCGCCCGAGGTACGTGTGCAACCCGTCCACTGGCGTTTTTGACGGGCCCGGCCTCGAATGTGGCTTGGGCTTTGGGGATTAGGGTGTAGGGTTTTGGGTTTTGGGTTTCATCGCAGACTTGGCTATGGCTTGGACGGGAAATACGGTGGGCCCTTGTGATGGAATGATGTCTCTTGCTGCGCTGCATGAGGCTCAACCTTCGTTTGTGGGAGGATCGCCAACCTAAACCCTAAACCCTAAACCCTAAACCCAAAACCCTAAACCCTAAACCCTAAACCCTAAACCCTAAACCCTCAACCCTCAAGCCCTAAACCCTAAACCCTCAACCGCACAGGCTTCCTCCCCACCTGTTCGATGGATGGCCTGCCGTCTGCCTTGGACACTACCGACTGCGCGAACACGGAGCCGGGGAGTCTCAAGACCCTAAACCCTAAAACCCTAAACCCTAAACCCTGAACCCTGGATCTGCAAGCATGTCAACATAGTCTCCCCAAGCCCCTAAACCCTAAACCCTAAACCCTAAACCCGAAACCCTAAACCCGCAATTTGGAACCCCGAGCCCCAACCCCAAAGTTGCAGGAGCTGGGCAAGCTGTGCTTTGTTCGCTGTCCCGTGGGCTACACCGCCGCGCAGTCCGTGTACACGTGCGAGGTGACTGGCAGCTTTTCCGGCACTGCGCACCCTGGCCGCCGATCATTTTTGAACCCTAAACCTTAAACCCTGAACCTTCAGCCCTAAAACCCTAATTAAACCCTAAACCCTAATCCCTATTTGCTGTTTTGGAGGCTTCTTGGGGTTGTCGGCGCTATTGGGGCCCTAGCCCCGGCTGACAGGGGTTGCAGAAGAGGGTTCTAGACTTTTCAACCCTAAACCCTAAACCCTAAACCCTAAACCCTAAACCCTAAACCTTAAACCCTAAACCCGAAACCCTAAACCCTAAACCCTAAACCCTAAACCCCAAATCCCCACCGAGGCCGATCTGCCAACGGCTGGTCTGCAACGTAGATGTGCTCCCGCAGCTCGGCGGCCGGGGTTTAGGTTTTAGGGTTCAGGGTTCAGGGTTTAGGGTTTAGGGTTTGGTTTAGGGTTTAGGGTTTAGGGTGAAGGGTCTAGAGCTTAGGGTGTTCTTTTGGGATTCTTCGCAGCTGGCCCATCAGCCCAAATTCCTCGTTGGAGTTCTTATTTTAAGGGAATCCTACTATTTGGGGGTCTCTATTGGAGGTCGTAAACCCCCCAAAGAGTTCAACAAGTTCCCGCGTAGCCCAGGCAAGGCATGGGTTACGACATCACGGCCTGCGCGGGGACGCAGTCAGGCGAATCTTGCCAGGTGGGGTTGGGGTTTTGGGTTACTAGGGTTCAGGGTTCAGGGTTTAGGGTTTAGGGTTTAGGGTATGGGGTTTGGGGTTTGGGGTTTTGGGTTTAGGAGCATCCCAAAAACCCCGGGAGCCTAAACCCCGCAAGCGCAAAAGAATGTGTGTAGAAATACATGTGGTACCCCACCCACCCAACGAACCTGCCTTACTTATGGTTTTCTGCTTGTTTTCAAGCGTTCCAAGGTTCACCCACTACCCCTAAATCTTGAACTTGAAGTTGAATACATATTCATCTTTTCATTCGAAATTCTGGAAGCTGAAGACGAGGAGTTTTCAACCCCTTGATTTTGAATGAGCAGTTGAATACCCTAAACCCTAAACCCAAAACCCTAAGCCCTAAACCCTAAACCCTATTCCTACTTTTGTTCCGACCCCGGCTTTGAAAATTCAGGATTGAAGGTTCCCTCCCTAGACTTGGTTCTGTCCGAATCTTCAGTCTTCAGTTTTCAGCACCAGGGTTTAGGGTTTAGGGTTTAGGGTTTCGGGTTTAGGGTCACTTGAATACGAATTCCAGTTCTGGTTCAACTGCAGGTCTTTAACTTCAGGATTAGATAGATAAATCATCCTAAACCTTGTCCTGGACATCTTCAACCTTTTCATTCCAGGATTTTGCGTAACAACTTGAAGAGCTATTCGAGATTTTTCAACAGTGGCTCGATGGTTTAGTGGTTTGTTGTGGCTTAGGCAGCCTGACTGCATGTGCAGAACTGATTGGCTTAATGCGCTTGCCCTCGCCTGGGCGCTACGCTCGTGTTGGTCAGAATCACGCTCTCGCCTTGGCGAAGAGAGTCAACCCGCAGGCACGAGCTTCGCTGGAGGCGTGGAACAAGCTCCTGTAGCAAGAAGTATGGGTTGGGATGTTCCCCCTTATACTACCAGTCCTGAGAGAGGATGAATTGGGGGAGAACCCCGATGAAGGACTGTTGGTCTAAGGGGGAACATCCCAAGGTATGGGCAATGGAAGGGATTCGATCGTGGAAGGAAGTAGCGTGGGAAGTGGAGGACAGCCTATGCTCGTAAACAATCTTCGATATCAGAGTTTCGGAAAATAGGGGTGCCCTTTTTGGGGATCCCTTGAAGGGGGTTCCGTGCTACTTGGGGCATAAAAGGGGTTCCCATATTTTGGGAAATGCCCATATCTGCGCGGTAAGTAACGAGCTGGCCAAAGCGGACAAACGGAGAAAGTACAAGGGAAGGGTAGTTCTCGAAGGGTGCAACGTAAAGGATCACGAAAGTAGATGGGGCATGTTTTTCAGAAGTCACGCCTGGCCCCACTGCGATGGAGGGACATGAGAGACAGATGTCCAAACACCCAGGCTTTACCGGTTAGACTTCCGAAAGACAGCCGGATGTCCCAAACGCAAACATCGCAAAGAGCATGCTTCTGGCGTCGCGGAGGGTGCCAAACCCATGCGCACAACACGAGTCCGGCCCAGGTCCCGTGCGCCTTTGAGGCTTGCGTAGTTCGCTGCGTGCGACCAGTCCAAGGGATTTGCGCTTCGCAGTCTTGCAACTGGGTGCGCATGTTCGTCGTCAAGTGATCTGTCGCCCCTTCCATTTTTGGGGTCTTAGAGTTCTCTTCACTGTCTTAGAGTGGTCTTGTCTTGAGTGCTCGTGGACTGGTCTTGGAGTGCATTGGTCTGGCAGTGCTGTTGGGGTCATCTCGAAGTGCCCTTGGACTGTCTGGTCTACGTCGGCAGGGCAGGATCTGGCATCATGTGTCCGTCTTACACACATACATCTCTTCTGTGTAGATATCGAAACCCTCAACCCTGCACCCCAAATCCTAGACCACCCTAAACCCTAAACCCTGAACCCTAAACCCTAAACCATAAACCCTAAACCCTGAAACAGCAGGTTTCCTGCAAGCATGGTTACGCTGGCGACAACGCCACGTATTCCTGTGGCCTGGATGGCGCGTTCTCGCCGGGCACCGCCCTGTGCGAGCGGAAGGCGCCGCCCGAAACCCTAAGCCCTGAACAACGTGTGGGGTTGACCGAAAAGCTTTAGGGTTTGAGTTTCGGGTCAAGGGCTTGGGGTTTAGGTTTTTGTTTTAGGGCTTAGGATTTAAGGTGAAGGGTTTAGGGCTACAAAGCCCTCCGATTCGCCCTAGATTTCTCAGAGGCATGCCCCATGCCCGCCTCGATGGTGGGAGATCCGTCCTTCTTCACGGACTGCTTCGGCGCGATGCACGGCGACGTTTGCATGGCCAAATGCAACGTCGGCTACACAGGTACCGGGCATCTCATCCTGCAGCGGAGGGGGGGGGCAAACCCCTGAATTCCTAAACCCTCATCCCTCAGCCCAAAAGCCTCAACGCCCCGAAGACCCTAGACCCGAAGCCCTAAAACTTGGGATGCACCCTAATATATCCGCTTATACCACAAGTCCTTATTGGAGCTTACCTTTATGATCCCAGTCAAGGACTGTTAGTATGAGGGGGAAGAACCCCAAGCCCTAAACCCTAACTTTGCATTCCTGACTGGGAACTGCACGGTTTGAGGATAGGAAGCTGGGACAAGTCGGCCTTCAAGTAGGCCTTCCTAAGCCCTCAACCCTAAACCCTAACCCTACACCCTACACCCTACACCCTACACCCTAAACCTTAAACCCTAAACCCTAAACCCTAAACCCTAAACCCTAAACCCTAAACCCTTAACCCTAAACCTTTAACCCTAAACCCTAAACCCTAAACCCTAAACCCTAAACCCTAAACCCTAAACCCTAAACCCTAGCCCCAAACCCTAAACCATAACAACCCTAAGCCCTAAGCCTAAGCCCTACGCCCTAAGCCCTAAGCCCTAAGCCCCAAGCCCTAAGCCCGAAGCCCGAAGCCCGAAGCCCTAAGCCCTAAGCCCGAAGCCTTAAACCCTAAACCCTAAACCCTGAACCTTCCAGAAGCCTTCCAGGAGCTCCGGTGCAGAAGCGCTGCGACAACGGCGCGTTCGTCGGCCCTGAGGCCAGGTGCGGCCATGCATCGGTAGGGTTCAGGGTTCAGGGTTCAGGGTTTAGCCCTCAGACCCGACGTTACGCCGCAGCAGAGCACACGTCTTGGAACGTGCGCAGCGACACTTGGTGGCTTTTGGGCTTCAAAAGAGCGCGCCCTCCACGCGGTTGCGCTCCCCCGCCAATGTAGAGGCGCCATGGCCAAGCTGCGTTCGAGCCACTTTCGTAAACTTTAACACTCTAGCCACTTTCGTCGTGGCCGTACGTTCTTGAAGCGCACCCGTGCGTGCAAATGGCCAGAGCAGCCATGCCCGCACGATGATAACGTCCGCGTGACCAGTGCGTGCGAATGGCCAGAGCAGCCATGCCCGCACGATGATAACGTCCGTGCGACCAGTGCGTGCGAATGGCCAGAGCCCGCACGATGATAACGCCCGTGTGACCAGTGCATGCGAATGGCCAGAGCATCCATGCCCGCACGATGATAACGTCCGTGCGACCAGTGCGTGCGAATGGCCAGAGCACCCATGCCCGCACGATGATAACGTCCGTGTGACCAGTGCGTGCGAATGGCCATGAGCATCCATGCTCGCACGATGATAACGTCCGTGTGACCAGTGCGTGCGAATGGCCATGAGCATCCATGCCCGCACGATGATAACGTCTGTGCGACCAGTGCGTGCGAATGGCCAGAGCCCGCACGATGATAAGGCCCGTGTGACCAGTGCAGCGAATGGCCAGAGCATCCATGCCCGCACGATGAGAACCTCCGTGCGACCAGTGCGTGCGAATGGCCAGAGCACCCATAACGTCCGTGTTACCAGTGCGTGCGAATGGCCATGAGCAGCCCTGCCCGCACGATGATAACGTCTGTGTGACCAGTGCGTGCGAATGGCCAGAGCAGGCATGCCAGTGCGATGACAACGTCCGCGTGACCAGTGCGTGCGAATGGCCATGAGCATCCATGCTCGCACGATGATAACGTCCGTGTGACCAGTGCGTGCGAATGGCCATGAGCATCCATGCCCGCACGATGATAACGTCTGTGCGACCAGTGCGTGCGAATGGCCAGAGCCCGCACGATGATAACGCCCGTGTGACCAGTGCATGCGAATGGCCAGAGCATCCATGCCCGCACGATGAGAACGTCCGTGCGACCAGTGCGTGCGAATGGCCAGAGCACCCATGCCCGCACGATGATAACGTCCGTGTTACCAGTGCGTGCGAATGGCCATGAGCAGCCCTGCCCGCAGGATGATAACGTCCGTGTGGCCAGTGCGTGCGAATGGCCAGAGCATCCATGCCCGAACGATGATAATGTTCGTGTGACCAGTGCGTGCGAATGGCCAGAGCATCCATGACCGTGCGATGATAGCGTCCGTGTGACCAGTGCATGCGAATGGCCAGAGCATCCATGCCTGCACGATGATAACGTCCGTGTGACCAGTGCGTGCGAATGGCCAGAGCAGGCATGCCAGTGCGATGACAACGTCCGCGTGGTGCGTGCGAATGGCCACGGCATCCATATCCTGTGCCTGCAGCCCCGCGGAAGGGGCTGCAGCGTACTCTTTGTCAGGCTCATTCATAGCACGTCGGGCCGGACGACTGTGTGGCCATGCTTGAGGAGTACATTGCGAAGATCCGTGACCACGAGTACCGCAGCACGTGCGGCCGTCTCCGTGCAGTCTGCTGAGTAGGTTTTGCGCGCGCATTTCTCTCGCCCAAAGCAGTGTACTCTCAAGGACACGCCCAAAGCAGCGCACCCTCAAGGACATGCCCAAAGCAGTGTTCCCTTCCAGCAAAGCCCCCAGACCCCTCGCCTTGACCCTCCAGCCCTCAATAAGGGTTTTCCCTTGGATTGCTTGCACTACGCTCCACGCCCGCCACCCCGCCTGACGCGTTCTACACTAACATGCACTATTAATAAAAACAGGATGTTCACATAATCCTTTTTGCTGTTGCCCTGACCGACGAGAAATACGCTATTTGCGAGGTTTTGGCCATTCCCGCAGGCCCCGCCTGAATAAATGCGCGGCAAGACGCGGGGTCGGAGCGTTTAGGGTTTAGGGTTTAGGAGCTAGGGTTTAGGGTTTAGGGTTAAGGGTTTAGGGTGTAGGGCTTTAGGGTTTAAGGGTTTAGGGTTAAGGGTTCAGGGTTTAGGGTATGGGTTTAAGGTTTAGGGTTTAGGGTTTGCAGCTATCTCAGGGACCAAGCCCAGAGGGACTGTACCATACCAGTTGGACTGTGAAGCCTGCTTGGGTTAACGTTGAGGGAAAAGCCCAGGCCTCCAAACCCGATCCTAAAACCCGAAATTCTCCTCTTAGGCTAATCTCTGAACCCATCCCTGCTGGTACGGGTCCAGAGTTTGAGGTCTAGGGTTGAGGGTTTAGGGTTCAATCATCCCAAAAACTGCCCTAAACCCTAAACCCCAAATCCTAAACCCTAAACCCTAAACCCTCAACCCCAAACCCTGAACCCTAAACGGCCCTTCATCAGGCCAACTGCACCGCGCTCACCTGCAGCCTGGAAGGCCTTTCGATGGGCATCGGAATCGCCACTGACAACTGTGCCTTGGGTTTGCAGTTGAGGTTTGGGGTTCTGGGTTTAGGGTTCAGGGTTAGGGTTCAGGGTTTAGGGTTTAGGGTTTAGGGTTTAGGGTGGGGTTCAGGGTGTTGGGCTTTAGAGCGTTGATCCTAAATTAGGCTGCATTTCCCTGGTGCTGGCTGCCTTGGAGACGCCCTGAACTCCTAAACCCCTAATGCCCATTGCCGAAGCGCCAAGGTGTGGGTGTAACCACAGGCAACTCCTGCCAGTTGGGTTGCGTGCGCGGCTTCGAGGGCGTGGGCAGCTCGAGCACAACAGATGTCCACTTTGACGGGCTTCGGGTTTTTGGTGTAGGGTGATGATCGATGTCCAGTTTCTCTGTCAGGCTGCTTTCTATGTGTATAATATATACAGATATATATATATATATATATGCGCATATGCTTAAGCGCCTATACTTAAATGGGTATTCAAATGCGCCGAACTTGGGGAACATGTCAGCAAGCAACAGTGAATGATGATGATAACTTGGGATGTTCCCCCTTATACTATAATAGGGGATTATAATAGGGGGTACTATCATCCCTATGAAGGACTGTTAGTATAAGGGGGAACATCCCAAATGATATCACGAGAAATGGGAGAGAGAAGGAGAGTCTCGAGTTGGGTTTGGTTGGGTGAGCATGGGCCCCTTCTCATCACATTCAGCCCTAGGGTGTAGGGTTTGGGGTTTCGGATTTGGGGTTTCGGATTTAAATTTGGGCATTTGCAAGTGGTCAACGTATGCGAGTCGTGCAGGCCGAAACCTGAACTTGGGTGATCAAAGCGCTGCCTGCGTGAGGTTACGTCCCTTATGATCGTAAAGACCAAGGCGTGATTATTCGTATTTCGTATGTATCATTCTTCAGTATCTTCGTAGTCATTATTCTTTAGGTTTCATTCATTGCTCATTTGGATTCATGCTTTTCTCTCGGGGGGGGGGGGGAGTGGGCGAACTTTGGGTTTTAGGAGTTATTATGTATTTACCAAATCATGTTTTCTGTTTTGCCCTTGTTGTATTGTATGCTTTATTTATTCCCCACCCTCGGTGTGGGGTTGTTAGATTTAACACTCAGCTCTTCTCCTCGTCTGGAACTCTTCTCCTCGCCCGGTCTGCTCCTCGCTCATCCCTGGAGTGCCCAACCCTAGAATGTCCCTGGTGTGCCCAACCCCCGAGTATCTCTACCCAGAGAGGGTGGGGATGTTCGAAGAGCAATAATTCTTTTTTGGGGGGGGGGGGGGGGGGGGGGGGGGGGGTTGAGGCTTAGTCAAGCCGGGGCTGCCAGCCCCTCACCGCCGTTGCTGTCTGAACGAGGGACGTTTTATGACAGCCGCCGTAAAAAGACCATATGCCGGGTGGCTTGGGGTGGTTGAACCGCCGCGAATGGGAGCAGGCCCATGAAAGCCAAATCTATAATTACACGACGCGCGCTAGCAACGCTACCGCACCCTAGACCCTAAACCCCAAACCCTACACCCTAAACCTTAAACCCTAAACCCTAAATAAACCCTGAACCCTAAACCCTAAACTCAGGGCCTAGGCCGCCCCCCTACGTTGGGCTTAAGCCCTTCGACCTCGATGGCGCCAGCCGCCCACTGTTCCTGATTCACTAGCATTTTCGAGGGGGTACCCCAAGGCCCCCAGCCCCTCGCTGCAGCGTGGCCAGGGACCAGGGGGGCTTCAGGCCGGCATGGCCGGCTCAGGCAGGGCGGGTGCTCAAAAACTCAATTTCGGTCTGCCCTTGCCCCCAGTTCTTGCCTGACCCCCTGCCCCGCCCCTAACCCCTAAGGGCCCCTGCAAGAAACCCCGACCAACCACCATTCCTTCCCAACCCCGAACGTCGTGAAACTGAATAAGTTTTTAGAAGTGGACTGTTGCCTTGAGTTTAGGCCTAAACCCTAAAAGAAATAGGTTTGGGTGGCTTTGCCGCCTCGGACGGCGTGGGGTGGGAGAGAAGTTTTAGATGGCGCTCCACAATCGGGCCAAAGCTGCTCTTCGCACCTCACGAAGCTTTCGAGCTTGTGCCGAAACCTAACCTTCACAGCACCTACGCCCTATCACAGCAAACCCTAAACCCTAAACCCTAAACCCTAAACTCTAAACCCTAAACCCTAAACTCTAAACCCTAAACCCTAAACTCTTAACCCTAAACCCTAAACCCTACACCCTAAGCTTTGGACTCCAAATTCTAGGCAACGCGTCCATGCTGTGCAACATCGATGGCAGCTTCAGCGCTCTCCCCTTCGAGTGTCAGCCAATTCAATGCCAGGTGCTGAGCGAGGGTCTTGGGGGTTTAGGGTTTAGGGTTTAGGGTTTAGGGTTTGGGGTTTAGGGTTTAGGGGTTTGGGGTTCAGGGTTTAGGGTTTCGAGTCTTGTGTGTGGGGTTTCTGGGGTTTATTGGGTTTATGGGTTTCGGCTCTGGGGCCTTTTCGGGTTTATGGGGTCTACGGGGTTTTGTGTGGCTTATAGGGTTTATGGGTTGCCATTTCGGGTCCTTGTCGGGGTTTAGGACTTCTGGCTTCGGAGTCTTCGCGCATGCTTCAAGCCCACGATTTCAGCGTGAGGGGCAGTTGGATTCCCAGCCCGCTGCTTTTAGCCCCGAATCCTACGCACGAACATCCTCGAAGCGCCCTAAAAACAAACACACACACACACACAAAACTCAAAAAACAATCCCACTAAGCCCTTACCGACCCTCAACCGAAGGCTTCAAGCCAAGCCACAAACCCTTCAATTCGATTTCCTTCTAGGGGTTCGGAAGCCCAAGTCTCAAAACCCCAACAGCCTAACACCCCAAAGACCCTAAAAGCCCTAAAGCTCCTGAACCCTAGAAGCCCCAAAGCCCTGAAACCTCGAACACAGTAAAGCCCTTCAAACGAGGTTCAGGGTTTTGAGGTAGATGAGGGTTGCTGCCCTAAACCCTTAACCCTGAACCCAAAACCCGAAACCCGAAAACAACCCTAACCCTAAGCAAAGCGAGGTCAGGAACTCAACAAGATCGCCCCCTTCAGCGACCCGAAGCTTGGCGAGCCTGGCAACTTTCCATGCGACGTTGGGTTTCGGGGTTTAGGGTTTAGGGTTTCAGAGGTTTAGGGTCTAGGGTCTAGGGTTTAAGGTTTGGGGTTTAGGGTCGAATTAGGGTTTAGGGTTTAGGGTTGAGGGCTTTGAGTCTGTTTAAGTTAGGGTTTTTTTATGTCCCCAACCCGAACCCAAATCCTAGAAACCCTGTGAGACGTCCCCTGAATGACTCAAACCCTCAACCCTCAACCCTAAACCCTAAACCCTAAAACCCCAAAACCCTAAACCCTAAACCCTAAACCCCAAACCCTAAACCCAAAACCCCAGACCCTAAGCCCAGAACCCTAAAGTGGCATCGCTCCTTTTTGCGGCAGCGCAAACTGAGTGGTCGGCAATGATTCAATCAAGTTTCTAACAACGGGCGCACTTCCAGACCCTAAGCCCTAAGCCTAAACCCTAAACCCTAAACCCTAAACCCTAAACCCTAAACCCTAAACCCTAAACCCTAAACCCTAAACCCTAAACCCTAAACCCAAACCCTAAACCCTAAACGCTAAACCCTAAACCCTAAACGCTAAACCCTAAACCCTAAACCCTAAACCCTTAACCCTTAACCCTTAAACCCTAAAGCCTCAACTCACACCCCGCCCAAGCCCCAA
This sequence comes from Symbiodinium natans, assembly GCA_905221605.1. NCBI lineage: Eukaryota > Dinophyceae > Suessiales > Symbiodiniaceae > Symbiodinium > Symbiodinium natans. The sequence continues at coordinate 122,110 of CAJNDS010000414.1, forward strand.
ACTCATGCTCTCACCCCTAGGAAGTACGATGACTCCTGCGTGAACCACTTCTTTGGTGACATTTGCACGGCCTTCTGCGAGTCGGGCTGGGACATCTCGGGTGATGCGATGGTCTCCCAGCCTGAGTTGTCTTGGGCCGTTGCTAGCCCCTAAACCCTAAACCCTAAACTCTAAACGCTAAACCCTAAACCCTAAACTCTAAACCTTAAACCCTAAAGCCTGCTGGTTCAGAACCGCCCTCGGACCGTTGAGGTCATGGTCTGTGACGACACCAGCAACACCAGCGCAGGATACGCCGAGTTTACCAACCGAACCCCCGCCGAGAATTCGCGAGGGCCTGTGTCGCGGTCTGAAAGTAGGGTTTCGGGTTTAGGGCGTTCTTTCGGGTGGTTCCGGGTGTTCGCGAGGGGTGGACTAGGGTTTGGGCTTAAGCAGTTAGCCTCCAGAGCCTGCCCCGGTTTAGGGACGAGAGGTCAAGAGCTGCATCGGAAGCCCTAAACCCTAAACCCTAAACCCTAAACCCTAAACCCTAAACCCTAAACCCTAAGCCCTAAGCCCTAAGCCCTAAGCCCTAAGCCCGAAACCCTTAACCTAGGTGTGCATCGGCAAGACCTGCACGATTGGACTTCCCAGTCAGCGTGGCCTTCAGCATGACGCCAGGCTTCAGTGTTTAAAGGGTTTAGGGTGTAGGGTTTAGGGCTAGGAGTGCGGAGGTTTCGGGGTTTCGCTCCAAACCCCCGGTCTAAACCCTGGACGCCGGCAGAAACCCCAAGATTTCCGAACCTCCCGGACCCGAATCTCAACCCGAGACGGTGCATCTGAGCCCAGGATTGCCTTGGCAAGACCACGCTGGAGACCTGTACCCTCACAGCAGACTTTGGCTTTGCGATGACGCTCAGAGCAGCGAAGGGCTTCTAAGGGTCCAGTCTATGGGGCTACGGTTGGGGCTTCAGGGTTTCGGGTTTGAGGTTGAAGGCTTAGGGTTTCGGGTCGGGCTTCAGGGTTACTTTGGGTCCAAAGTCATGGGGTGTCATGGGCCTGTTTCGATGCCCTGAACTAGCAGGTGTAGGCTGCGTAATACCCATCCCTAAGCCCGAAGCCACGCGTCCGTTATTCAGGCCGGGGCCTTGTTGAGGTCCAGGGGCTTGGGGGGTGTCTTGGGCTGCAGGGGGTTTAATTTTAACTCAAAGGGGCAAGAGGATTAGGGTCCAGGCCTCAGGGTTTGTGGTCCAAGCTGTCGTCTTTGAGGTTTCCTGCTTGAAATCGAAGTACTTCTATCTGGTGCATGGGCAATTGAAGCGTTGTTGATGAAGTACAGAGTAGGGTTTTGCCAGCGCCAAACGTATACCCCCCATAGACACACTCGCCAACCTTCTGATATGGAGCTTTTGTACGCTCACCGTTTTCCTCATTCGTAGGGTGCGGGCCTTTTCGGGGCCTTTCTTAGAAGGGCAGTAGGGGATTAGGTGCCCTTCGTAATCTTATGTATGCAGGGGGTGCTAGAAAGGGGATGTAAGGTACACGAACTCTCTTCTTCCCTACGAGCTCGGAAGCAAACCCATCTCGCGACAGCCACCGAGGCCCCCAGCGACCTTGATTTGCACGCCGGAGGGGTCCTTTGCCGGCGTGGTGCCTGCTGTAGCCAAACAGCAAAATGAACATACGGGCCCCGAAAATAGACCCCAAATCGTAGGATCCCCCAATAGCAAGGACCCCAACAAGGTACCCCTAATATCGCAAACCCCCAAATCAACCCTAAACCCTCAACCCTCAGGCCATGCGCCCAAATCCGACTTTGAAGGCTCTTCCGGCTCTTCTTAGCAGCGCATGGGAGCATTCAAAGGTTGTTCAGGGTTTAGGGACTAGGGGCCAGGGGCCTACACTCCAATGCCTACACTCGGAGGCGTCGGGGAAGAAGGGCTTTATGGCTGTAGAGGTTTAGGCTTTTGAGGGGTTGCTAGATGGCGGTATTTGTGTTTCTGTCACAGTCTGTTTCTTTGTAGTTCGTGTGCCAGCATGCGCCCTCCGTCTATTTCCATGTCACGGCAACTTAGATTCTCAGTTTATGGTAGTGTATAGCTTACGTTCAATCGATTCCACCGGAGATTGCGACCCGCCCCCCTCTCCACGTGCCCCAGACGCAAGGTATCTGAGGCTACTTGCCCGACACCCGACTTCGGCAACGGCACCGGGAGTACTTGTGCCAGCAGAGCCATCGGGGAGGAATGCTACGCCTACTGCCTGAATCTCGTCGCACGCGGAGGGGGTGGAGGGGGCTTTGTTGGGCGGCAAGATCCAGCCTGACACGTGTTGAACTGGTAGTCATCACGGAACTTAAGCTAAGTGACCAAAACACGATATACCACAACCAGCCTCCTTTTCCTTTTGTTGGGGGGCAACGTCATGTATGGTGGCTGAGATTCACCCAAGCTCTGCCAACGAAGGACCGGCTACGCGGGCAGTCCCCGGCTTTACCAGTGTGTTGCGAACGCCACCACTGGCATCATCGAGATCGAGCCCGCTGCGGGCAGCATCTCCTGTCTTCCGGAGGATGCCCAGAGAGTGAGGGGAGCGGAGAACGTCGGGTGCTTTTGGGGCTTGGGGCTTCGGGTGCTTTTGGGGCTTAGGATCTTTTTTGGGGGTTCAAGCAACACCCCCTCCCCCCAAATATTCAGCCACCCCTGAACCCTAGCCAATCGAACCCGAAACAGCCGAAACTCCCCCTAAATCACCCTAAACCCTAAACCCTAGCCCCTAAACCCTAAACCCTAAACCCTAAACCCGAAGCCCTGAACCCGAAACCTTCCCGAGCCATGGTCCCACAGACTGCCCGCCGCCTGGCACCCTCGCAAGCTCGGAGCTTGGCGTCCGCCTGTGACGGCACCTCCATGACACATGGACGAACGAGAGTTTAAGGGTTTGGGGTTTCGGTTTAGGGTTTAGGGTTTAGGGTTTAGGGTTTAGGGTTTAGGGTCTAGGGTTTAGGGTTTAGGGTTTAGGGTTTAGGGGTTAGGGGTTGAAGGGTTTGGGGGGTTCAGGGTCTGGGGTTGTATGTCTGGGGTTGTACTGGCCCTAAAGGTTCCCCTGAATATACTCCTACCATGGCCCTTCTACTACCCTTAGGGATCTGCAAGAAGGGTCCCCAAACTGAAGGGTACCACCTTAAGGGAGTCCAGTGATCAAAGACTTGGGGATGGAGTCGGCGCTGACATTGCAAGCGTTTCATGGGGGTCCTGGGTTTTGGGCTTTCTGCTTCTGTAGGTCCCCATGCCAGGCGCCAAGCCGTCCCAGGTAAACGACCAGCCCGGTAAAACGAAGCGAAAGGGCCTGACGTGTCGAGGTAGAGCCCTAAACCCTGGATCCTCAATTCCATTACAAGTTGGGATGTGCCCCTGACACGAACAGCTTTTTACTAGGGATTCTAGTACCCCCTACGAGAATCCTACCAAGGGCTGTCAGTAACTGTCAGTATAAGGCGGGGGGAGCATCCCGACCCAAACCCCCAGACCACCTTTACCCTTCAGATCAAAGTCGGGCTCATCTAAAATTTTTTTCTTGTCTCAGAACTTGCAGAACCGGCACTGTGCCGAACACTCCAGCAAGCAGAACAAAGAGAGTAGCAGCATGCGCATGGCTCGAACATCCTTCTTTTACGTGTGCCGTGCTGTAAGCCTGAAGTCAGAACGTCAGACTAAGTACGAAGCAAGTTCGCAGCATGGGCCCTCAGAAGCCCTGGGGTTGATATGGTAAATCTCCCACAGAGACATCTGCCACCGAAGCATGTCTACGATGTCGGCATCACTAGAATACCAGAAGCACCCGGCCTGGAAAACCATGTAGCCATCAACCTTCAAGAACATGGGGGGGGGGGTTGCTCTAAGCTTAGGTCCCTTTGGGGGGGGGTTCCGAGTACGACATGGAGCTCGATTTTATAATGATTACCAAACAGCGAGTTCGCAAGAATAGGCAAGATGGCCAAGTCCTGTAGCTTGTTGCCACGGAGGACGTCTTTCGGCTTGCATGCGGCGGAGTTCGTGCACCTTGGCTGCCAGACTCCGGTTTCTTTTTTTGGGAGCTCTAAGGGCTCAGATCTCGAATCTCCCGAAACCCTTAAGCAGCCACTCTTCGTGAGGTTGGGCTCATGTCTTTTGAAACACCCCCAACAAAGCAAGGCTGGCTTGAAGATTCAGTTATCCTAGCTACCCTACTGTAGCTGACCATGAACCTGCAAGAGGGTCCTGGGTCCTTCAGGCACAGCTGCCACACCGTTGCGCATGACGATGCTCTGGCTGCATGTTGTTGATGTGGGGGTTTAGCGGTTTCGCAGTTTTCAAAGCAAGCGAGCGGCAATCAACGACCCGGGGCAAGGACGTGTGCATCAGCCACTGCGGCCGCGGATATGGGATGACCGGCTACCTGGCGCATGTTTTCTCCACCTCGGGTTCGGGGTTGAGATGGTCATCAGGGTTTCGGGTTTGGGGTTTAGGGTTCAGGGTTTAGGGTTTACATGAATCTGATCGCCATAATCATGCTCGTAGTGATCTTAATCATCGAAATCATAATGACAAAAAGCGCATGATCACCGAAACGTTCAGAGCGACCACGGCTAACAAGAGCGAAGATATGTGTGATCATGACCAGACATTCGACTAAGCAGACGACTGGTTACCATCAGCAAACAGTAAACTAGTAGATTACAGCAGAGCGACAACAATAATCGAAGAACAAGTACAGGTACCTACCAAATAATACAAACTGATTCTCTTAGATACTACTTCATGCGAATAGCAGCAAATCTCCATAGCTCGAAGGCGTGGATTGAACAGTGGTTTGGGTCGGAGACATGAGTGCCTTGGGGCTTCAGGGTTAGTTTCGCGCTTCGGGTTCAGGGTAGTCATGGGGGTAGGCATTAGGGTTTAGGATTTTCAGGAAGATCCCACGCTCCAAGAAGAGCTCTGCAACATCCCTCATACCAGCTGCAGATGCAAACCCCTGAGCCGATTCTCTCACCCTAGAGGGGCCGGGGTTTCACGGTTACGGGTTAGGGGCTAGGGTTTGTTTAGATTTCCTTGCTTGGGTCCAAGTCTTTGACTTCGGAGTCTCTACTCCCAAGTCTCCAGCAGCAGGTCTTGCAAGCTCCGTCCACGTGCTTTCCGACTCAAGACATTTTTTGGCCGAAAACCCTCAGCCCTAAACCCCAAACCCCAAACCCTAAACCCTAAACCCTAAACCTCACAAGGCGATCCTACGGTCTTGGTCTGCGACAATGGAGTCCTCACCGGCGGCGGCTCGCCGACCCCCTTTGGGGCTTGGGGATTAGGGTTAAGGTAGGGTTTAGGGTTTAGGGTTTAGGGTTTAGGGTTTAGGGTTTAGGATTTAGGATTTAGGGTTTAGGGTTTAGGGTTTGGGGTTTAGGGTTCAGGGTTTAGGGTTCAGGGTTTCGGGTTTAGGGTTTGGGTTTCAGGGTTCAGGGTTCAGGGTTTAGGGTTCAGCCCTAAACCCTAAACCCTAAACCCCAAACCCTACCCGAAACCTAAACCCTAAACCCCAAACTCTAAACCCTAAACCCTAATCACCAAGTCCCAAAACCCAGGGGCGCTTCCGACCTGCACTCCGCTACCGTGCATCTACAACCTGCCAAGTGCGGTGGGAGTTGAGCACGACTGCCTCAACGTCACGATGCTTGGGCCTTTCGAAGAGTTCCACAAGTAAACCCTCACCCTAAACCCTAGGCCCTAAAACCAAACACTAAACCCCAAATCGCTAAACCCTGAAACCTAAACCCACAGCCCTCAACCCCAAACCCGAAACCCTAAACCCTAATCCTGAAGCCCCTAATCTCGAAGAGCCCTCATCTTCCCAGGACTGGTAGTAACTGCACGGCAGGGTGCACCGCGCAGGTCCCAGTGCAGGGAGGGAAAGGGGGTTCGTGTTTTGTTTGTTTTCGGGAACCCTACACCCCAAACCCTAAATTCCCACCCGGTCTTTTGGCAGCCGAAATTTGATCGAATGTGAAGTGCAAGGAGCATTCTTGATGGTGGGAATTGAGGGCGGCTGCCCGAAGCCCTGAAAGGCAATGGTTTGGGTGGTGGGGGAAAAGAGAAGTCTGGCACCAATGAAAATTGTTACTGCATGGGACACAAGCACTAAAACCTAAAGCATAAACTCTAAAACCCTAAACCAAATCCGTTGCCCAGCAGGGTTTCGAGTACCGCTCTGGGGGGGCAGAGCAGTTCGTGTGCGAAGCTGCCGGAGACTTCAACGGCCGCTTGGTTGTGTCGGGTCCCTCCGATCCACCTGAACCGTACTGATGCCGGTACACCCCCAAAATCAGAAGCACCGAATCCTAAGCCCGAAGCCCTGAACCCTAACTCCTGGAGCTGCTTGCGCTTGGGTCCAGGGGTGCTTTGTCCCGCAGGGGCTCGTTCATCCTGTCGCTGAACCCTACACCACAAACAGCCCAAAACACCTGCAGCATCACCGCCGCCCTCTGAACAAGGAACGATCCCCTCCTGCCAGAGGGTCTCATGCATGGATCTGGTGCTGGAGCCCTTTCGTGCGTTTGCGTTCTGAGAGTCTAGGGTTTAGGGATGAGGGTGGTTTAGTTTAGGGTTTGGGGTTGAGGTTCAGAGTTTCCGGGCCTTGCGGCAAACGACAGAGATCCCCACTGTAGGCTGTCAAGCGACGTCGGCGGTAGTTGGGGCATACAGTAGGGTTTAGGCCTTCAGGGTTCGGGGTTTCGGGTAAACCCGTAAGCCCTAAGTTCTAAACCAGGGCTTCTCGGCCCTAGTCTCCAAGAAAGCAGCCGAAACTCTCAAGTCTCTCTTTGCCCAGCCCTGACATGATGCCCTAAACCCTACTGTAACCCTAACCCCAAACCCTAACAACCCTAATCCCCTAAACTCTAACCCTTAACCCCCAAACCCTAAGGTCCCTCCGTTTGCCAAAGCCCACGTAGCTCAGTTTCAGGAAAGCCGCTTCTCACACAACTGCAACAATATGATCTTCCAGGACCGGGCTTGGGGCTTCGGTTTCAGGGCTTTTCAGGGTTAGGGTCAGGGTTGAGAGTGGAGGGGCGACTGTTAGGGCCTTGGGAGTTCTTGGTTTATGGGAACCCAGAAAAGCTCCAATACCTCACCCCCTCCTTCCTGTGAACACGAGATTTTGGAGACACCTCAGTCCAGTTAATCTTAGCCCCTTAAGGATCTAAAGTGCAAAAGCCCGGAACTCCAACCCTAAACCCTAAACCCTAAACCCTGAACCCTAAACCCTAAACCCCTGTTGCAGGATACCTGTGGCGTGAGCTGCGCAAAGGGATGGACCTTGGTGGGATGGGGATCACAGTAGCTGGGCCCGCTGTGCAGGGTTTGGGGTTTAGGACTCCATGAAGCCATGCGACCTAAACCCCGAACCTGCAACCCTAAATCCTGGGTCCCCTTTGAATTCTTTGGCTTTACAACCTTTGCTGACGGCGTATTGTGCCTAGACGGTAGGCACATCAACATCATGCTGACTATGTAGATCACCAGCCGTATCCCGGTGGTCATCAAGGGTAGACCAGATGCCGGTTTGAAGGGGTGATTGCTAAGCATCGCCCGACCAGCCCACACGGGGACGCTCTTGCGCCTATTCTCGCTCGTTTTTGTTCTCTGACGGTGTTGCCCTTGCTCTCTCTTGCACTGTTGTTCTTTACCATCTGGCACTTCCATCAGAGTCAGCAATCCAGTCCATTTGAAATCCGTCAGAGGCACGGCGGAACGTGAGCCCTGCACAAGTAGGGTTCAAGGGTTCGGGGTTCGGCCAGACACCCTGAACCCTTTAACCCTGAATACTTTCAACCCCAAAGCAAAGACTGTACTGTAAGCCCACCCCTCTCAAGGTATGAGTGTGGGGCCGACCGAAACATCTCCGGCGTCCTCCCGGACTGTGTTGGAAACCCTTGCCGCTGGAACTGACCGGTGGAGGGGTCTCATGTTTAAATGCGTTATTATTAATATCAAATGAATCAATTAATCGTTGTATAAATGATTCTACAGTTAATGTTTGATAAAAGAAATATTGTTTAATCATACTAAATACGTTTTCATCAAATTCATTTTTATATAGATAAGGAGTTTCGGGTTGAGGCTTTGCGAGTTCAGGGCTTTCGCCTGAGGTGTTGAAGGGTGTTTAAGGGTTCGGGGTTTCGGGTCCTGGGGAGAAGGGAGGTGTCTTGGTCCTTTGGAATTCTAGGTTTGTGGGATCTGCATCTTTAGGGGTTCATTGGGTTTAGGGCCAGGGGTTCAGGGGTTCAGGCCATCCAGAAGAGTGCCCCTAAACCCTGAACCCTAACCGTAAACCTTGAACCCTAGCCCTAAACCCTAAACCTTAACCCTAAACCCCAAACCCCAAACCCCAAACCATGTCAACCCAAAACCCTGAACCCTGAACCTTTAAGCTTTGGAGCTCTTGGGAAGTCGTTCGTCCCCCCAAACGCGTTCGCCGAGGTGCAAACACCATCCCCAACGACCAGGCCTTCTCTGGCGAGGCACAGGGGACACACTTCTTCGGAAATTAGGGTTCATAGCGTTGAAGTGTATGGTTTAGGGCCATGCGCGAGGGAGGGTTTTCGGTTCCAAAATGGGATCCAAGTGGCGCTTCTATGGGGACTCGCGTGCTTAGAACCAGAGAAGCCCACAAAGGGTTTACAATGGTTTTGGAGTTTCCTACGCAGCCTTGAAGAGTCGTCTATCATCGGTGACCTGTCGGGCGATTTTGTTCTTGGCCATTTGTGTTCATGCCCCCCAGCATGCTTGCTGCATATTCCCTGGCCGCTCTCTGCGAATGAGCTTGTGCCCTCGGGTTCCTACCCTGCAGTGCTGTTTCGACTTGGGGTTCCCTGAGCTCTACGCCTGAAGCCTGAAGCCTTAAACTTTCCTAGCGAGCTCCCCTGAAGCCCTGAAGCCTGCGAAAATGGGGGATTTCCGAAAATAGGGTACCTTTTTTGGTGGTCCCTTTTGGGGGATTCCATGCTACATGGGGTATGAAAAGGGGTACCCCCCCTATTTCCAAATCAGCATGGCCAGGCCTGCAATGGCTTGACGACGGGTCTGACTTGCGCCTCTCCAAATGATCAGCTGTTCTTGTCAGGGTTTCGGGGTGGGTTTGGGGCTCCCGGCCCCCCCCCCCCCCCTAACCCTAAGCCCTAAACCTGAAAGAATGACCCTCCAAGTTAAACCCTGACCCTTCAACACCTAAACCCTAAACCCTAAGCCCTAAACCACTAAACCCTAAACCCTAAACCCTGCACCCAGGTGAGGTGACGTGCAAGCCCGGCTCCACTCCGAACTCGGCGACGATGACCTGCGACGCCAGCGGGGCACTGACCGGAACTCTGCCGCTGCTGGGATGTGGGGTTTAGGGTTTAGGGTTTAGGGTTTAGGGTTTAGGGTTTAGTTTAGGGTGTAGGGTTTAGGGTTTAGGGTTTAGGGTTTAGGGTTAGGGATGTGCTGTAGGCCCCGAAAGAGCCTTAGACCCTAAACCCCAAACCCTAGGCCCTCCTCTGGGAGTTGACGCCAACACTTTCCCTAACCCTATAACCCTAAACCCTAAACCCGAAACCTGAACCTTGAATCCGACACGATACGCTCAGGCTTTGCAAGCCGGCCCTCTGCCCAGCGAGCACCGCTTTGGCGGAGACTTTCTCGCGGGGATCTGGGGGGTGTTTAGGGTTTAGGGTCTATAGGGTTTGGGGTTTGGGGTTTGGGGTTTCGGGCTTCGGTGTTGTGGCCTACATGCTTCAGCTTTTAGGGTTAGGGTCTAGGGTGCTGAGCTGAATGGCTTTTGATGCCCGTGGAGCTCCATGCGTCCTCCACGTACGACCTCTTTGTACCAACAACGTCGACTTTCGAGCCGCCGGAGCTCCGGACATCCTCCAAAGCACCAAAATGCGACGACAGTCTCGCATTTGGCGAAACCCGACATCCCAAAGAGACGACAGTCACGAGGATGTGCCTGTATCGCCAAGACGTCCAAAAGAGACAACCGTTTCGCATTTGGCGAGCCCAGACGTCCAAAAGCGACGACAGTCGCGAGGATGGCGACGTCGATGCCCGCGGCGCCTTGGCGACAGCCCATTGCAAAATCCCCTTAGTCTGACCCGTCCAATGGCCCAAAACGCAGGATTTCACCACGCGTAGCGATGCAAGCCGGGAAACACGCACGGGACCCGGAGAGCACGATGTGGAGAGCACGATGTCCACCCATAAGCACTGCAAAATGCACACGGGGCCTAGGTGAGAGCGCGATCGACAACATCCTCGAAGCCCCAAGCGTGTAACTTGCGATGTTTCGAGGCCCCGAGGAGTTGCGGACGTCACCGCCGCTGCGGAAGAGCACGGTGTCCGCCGAAAATGCGACCCCTGCTCGAGAAGTAGCGTCCGTTTGGGGGGCGTTGACCGCGCTTCACGCCAGAACCCCATAAACATTGTGTGGGCACGCTGTTTGCGGAGAAACGCTTGATCCGACCCTAGCCCGAAACCTTAATGCCTAAACCCTAAACCCGAAACCCTACACAGGAGCCCTCCTTGGCGCACAACTGCGAGGATGTTCCGTTTGGCCGCAGTTGCAGCGTCTTCTGCGCTGAGGGGCCTGCTGGCCAAAACTGGATGGGGGTTGAGGGCTTAGGGTTTCAGGCTTAGGGTTACTGGCCGAAACCTCAAGTCAGAGATCAGCACAACGATATGGCTTTCATGGAGATCCCGCCCTGAATCCGAGGGTCGCGCGCGTTTAGGGTTTTGGGTTTAGTGTTCTCAGCCCTACCTTCTTCATTTTTTGGAGGGGCTGAGGCTTCTGGATCAAAGCAAACCCAAAACGTAGGGGTTAGGGTTTTGGGTTTCGGGTTTAGGTTCAGGGTTGCAGTGAAGAGGCCCTTCCTCCAACCCCCCCCCCCCCCGCACCTTCCACTTTTGGCAGGTATCAGCTGAATGGGACTGACGCCGGAGAGGTTGGGCACATGAACAACCCCCAAAAGCCTAAAGCCAGACCGCTATACCCTAAATCCTTATCGAATGTTCACTTGCCATTGTTAACCCCCCCTCCCCCCTTCTCCCCTTGACTGATTCATTGGGGTTTTTAGGGTTTTAGGGTTTGAGGGTTTAGGGTTTAGGGCTAGGGGTTAGGGTTTAGGGTTTAGGGTTTAGCGTTTAGGGTTTAGGGTTTAGCTCTTACCCCAATTCGCTTCTTTCAGCCGAAACCATGGTCGCGGCCCCCCTTCGGAAGAGGCAGAAAGAGTGCTAGTCCCGACCTTATGGGTTTAGGGTTTCGGGTTCAGGGTTTAGGGTTTAGGGTTATTCCGTGCCAGAACTCCCTCTGCCTGGCAAGCCGACGAATGAACATCGACAGCCTTTGCTAGCCCTTGATGAGGAAGCCCCTTGAAACTCGAAAGCTTGAAGCCCCGAACATCCTAGTCTCACCACTTGACACTGCAAAACCCAGAGCCCAAAAACCACAAGACCTTAAAACCCCAACCCAACATCCTAACATCCCGAAACCCCGAAGCCCCGAAGCCCCGAAGCCCCGAAGCCCTAAACCCTAAGCCCCTAAACACCAAAGGCCCGAAAAACCCCCCAAGCAGCTCCCACCGCAAGGTCTGGGACTGCGTCCTCGATGGATCCGGTGGGCTTGTGCTGACCGGATCCGTCCCGCCCTGTGCTCGTGGCATGCGGTGGAGAGGGTTTAGGGTTTAGGGTTTTGGGTTTAAGGCTTTTGGGCTTATAGGATGTAGGGCTTTGAGGGTTCCTGCAGGGCTTCGGGTTTCGGGGTTCAGCGGGAGTTCGCGAGCTTGCTTTGGGACACTGGTCCCGTTTGGTGTGCTGTGTGGTATTGGCACCACGAAAACCACACGCCTGTCTTATTTCGCTTGGTTGGGGGGTTGGGCGCGCGGCCCAAAACTCCAATCCCAAGCCCCAAAGCCCAATTGCGACAAGAGATGGACGAGGCTCTAACCCTTGTCTCGAAAACGCCTGGTCTTGAAGGCATGCATGTAACACCGAGGCGACAGTGCATATTGGCGTGGTCTTGGGTTCGAGAACCCGTATGCCATAACATTGGCCCAAGTCAGGGGTATACTGCACTTGCCACGTCACATGCCGCTGGTCCAGTCCTGAACGCGCGCTTGCACAGTGGTGCAACGGTTTTGCACTAGCAATAGGACTCAGAATCATTTATTTTCATGGCTATGATGACGATACAAAAAGGTAATGGCCCTAAACCCTAAACCCCAAACCCTAAACCCTAAGCCCAAAACCCTAAACCCTAAACCTTGTCAAAACCCTAAACATTCTTATCTGAAGCCACCCTTGGCCCAGGCGAGCCCATCATCTGCCCCAGTTTGAATCCCAGCGAAGTTTTGGTTGACAACTGCAGCAACATCCCGGCCGGAACGCACCTCGACTCGGTTGAGAATTTTTAGGGCTTCGGGTGAGCCCGAAGCCCTCCTAAGCCCTAGGCCCTAAGCGCTAAGCCCTAAGCCCCAAGCCCCAAGCCCTAAGCCCTAAGCCCTAAGCCTCAACCCTAAACCCTGAACCCTCTGCCCTAAACCCTAAGCCCCTAAACTCAAGCCCCAAGCCCCCAAACCCCCCAACAGCCCCCTGGAGCCTGAGGGCCTGCGAACAGCGCTGCATAGAGGGCTACGTGCCCGCGGCCTGGCAGAATTGGAGTTCATGCGGTGCAACCCCAAACCCTAAACCCTAAACTCTAAGCCCTGAACCCTCAACCCTGAGCCCCAGCCCCTTAGGGCACCAGAAAGGAAGCCATGGCTGGCCCAAATCTAAGACGCTCCGGCCCGGCTCAAGCTGCCGACCCCACAGGAGAACAGGGTGTAGGGTTTAGGGTTTAGCGGCCAACCCCACTGAGATAAGGCAAGGTCCCCCTTCAGCAGGGAGCTTTGCAGTGTGGGGGGGTGGGGCGGCTTTGGCGAAGGTTGGGGGGGAGGGTAGGCGGTCCGTGCAGTAGGCAGTTGAAGAGTTTTAAGGGAGGTTTAGAAGCACGCCAAGGGCGGGGGGTCGGGGGTTGTCGGGTGGAGGAAAAAAGGCTGGTTTCACCTCCGAAACCCGTGCAACACGCCGCCAGGGTCAGCGGAACCTAAACCCTAAACCCTAAACCCTAAACCCTAAACCCTAAACCCTAAACCCTAAACCCTACACCCTAAACCCTCCCTAAACCCTAAACCCTAAACCCTAAACCCTAAACCCTGAACCCTGAACCCTGAACCCTGAACCCTGAACCCTGAACCCTGAACCCTGAACCCTGAACCTGAAACCCTAAACCCTAAACCCGAAACCCTGTGAATGAAGAAGCTCCAGCGTGCTCCTTTCGCCTGCATAGCGTCAGACCGATATTTTGAGTTGCCCTACAGATACCGCAATGGTTATACGTCAATCACAAGCCCAGCCCTAAGCCCGAAGCCCTAAACCCTAAGGAACTGTTAGGGTGCTTTCGGGTTGAGGGCACGAAAAGCAGGTGAACGCATCCGTAGCGGTCTATTCCTGTGACATGGACGGGCAGATCGCGAACAACGGCGACAGCGTGGCATGCGCCTGCGACAGTCTACAGGGTGGGGACTGAGATATAGGGACCCAGGTTTCAAGCTGGAGTTGAGGGGTTTCGGCTTTGGGGAGTTTGGGGTTTCGAGTCTAGCGTTTAGGGGCTTGGGGTGTAGTTTAGGGGTCAGGGAAGGTTTGGGTTGGGGCTGCGCGGGTTGCGGGGGTAGCGAGACGCTCTGCGCGATTTTCTAAATCGTCTTGTTCGGCTCAAGCCGGACATCAGCTGTTATTTCTATTGTTATTAATTGTTTTCGTTTGTTTGTATAACTACGATTGTTATGCTGCTTGTTGATATTGTGTTCTTACTACTCGAAGTACTGTTATGGTTGTTGTTTTACTACAATTACTTTGATGGTTATTGTTATGGATGTTATGATTCTGGGCCTTATCCCCCACCCGGACGCCAGCGGCCCAAGAGAAGCCGCGACCATGTCCTGTCGGCTACTCCCAGGCGTGCGAGTCGCTTGCAACTCCAGCATCAACCTGCCGAATGTGTTGCACACCTGTGATGATGCGGGCTGGCGGCAGGAAAGTCTTTCAGGGTTTAGGGTTGAGGAATTAAACCCTAAACCCTTAACCCTTCTGTTGGGGGTTAGGTTCGCTCTATGGACCCCGCGGACCAATCCGGGATACGCCCGTTCTTCCTAGGTGCTTGTAAGGAAGCCCAATCCGACTGAAGGTTTGGAGGTTCTTAATGAAGTTCCACCCTAAACCGTAAACCCTAAACCCTAAACCCTAAACCCTAAACCCTAAACCCTAAACCCTAAACCCTAAACCCTAAACCGTAAACCCTAAACCCTAAACCCTAAACCCTAAACCGTAAACCCTAAACCCTAAACCCTAACCCCTAAACCCTAAACCCTAAACCCTAAACCCTAAACCCTAAACCCTAAACCCTAAACCCTAAACCCTGAACCCTGAACCCTGAACCCTGAACCCTGAACCCTGAACCCTGAACCCTGAACCCTGAACCCTGAACCCTGAACCCTGAACCCTAAACCCTAAACCCTAAACCCTGAGGTTCTTAATGAAGTTCAACCGTTGAAAGTTGAGGGGTTGAGAGTGACTTTGATTCTTCCTGGTCAGCCCCCAGCTTCGGGCTTGGTGTCGTGGGGGATTTGGGGGGGTGGTAGGATTTTTAGGAGTTTCGGGCTTTCAGGGCCCATTTTTTTAATTCTTCTTATTACTGTTTTGGTGATTTCATTTGTTATATTATTAGTACCACTATTAGTATCATTACTACTATTATTCTTATGATGATGATTATTATTAGTAGAATGAATGATATTCTTGGTTGTGTGCTCTGTGAAACGTGCCATGTCTGACATCCTGTGTCGGCACCCGCAGCCCAGGTCCAGGCCAACAGCTCCTGCTACGCATACTGCCGAGATGGCTACGAGATGCAGCAGAACGAGGCCAGGAAGAGGGCCATCTGAGGTGGGTTGGGGGTTGAGGGTTGAGGGTTCAGGGTTTAGCAAGGGGACACCTTCTGCCGGAATCCATATCCCCAAGGGTGCCCACGAGCCTTGAAAGCTCAAGCACGGAAACCACAAAAAACCCCCCTACTTCGGCGGCCCGAAGCCCGAAGCCTTAAACCCTAAGCCGCTAAGCATTGGGACTTCGGTTTGGCGGCCACAACTTGGGATGTTCCCCTTACTCTAACAGTCCTTAATAGGGATGATAAAGGTGGGGGCACCTGAATCCCGATTAAGGACTGTTAGTATAAGGAGGAACATCCTCAGCCTTAAACCTTAAGCTCTAAACCCTCAGACCGTTTTGGGATTATGGTACACCCTACTATAATCCCCTATTTAGGCGCCTGTAAGTATAAGGGGGGAACATCCCAAGCAATACTTGTCGAGGTGCCCATGTGGACTTGTGCCACTGCCGGCAGTGGACTGCCCGTCGTCAGCAACGTGCCTCCCATCGAGCCTTTTGTGGCAGAACGGGGTTGAGGGCCGACGGTTCTCGGGTTGTCGGGTTTAGGGTTTAGGGTATAGGGTTTGCGGGTATGAGGGTTGTAGGTTTCTGTTAGGGTTTATGGCTGAGGGCCGAGGGTTCAGGGAAGAAGGTTCAGGGTTCTTGGTTTCTATTGTCTGGACCCAGGGTTGGAACCTGTGTAGGGCTGTTAAGAACGCGGCCTGCGCCAAGGATGGCTACTCCCTTCGTGGGGCCTTGCCGGCGCTCTGACTTTATAGCTACGGCCTGTGGAGTTTGCAGGTGCTTCGGGTTTTTGCGTTGCGGTTTTCGGGTATGAATCAAAGCCCAAACCCCGTAAAGACGAGCATCGCACCACGAGCAGGGTGTCGTTCTCGGCCTTGGCTCATTCACCTTCCCTCCCTTCTCGACGCAGGGTTCAGGGTGCACAGTGCGTAGGTGTAGGGTTTTGGGTTCGGGCCCAAGAGCCCAAGCTTGAAGCACAACCCCCAAAAGATCCGGGCTCTTGGTCCCTAAACCCTAAACCCTAAACCCTAAACCCTAAACCCTAAACCCTAAACCCTAAACCCTAAACCCTAAACCCTAAACCCTAAACCCTAAACCCTAAACCCTAAACCCTAAACCCTAACCCCTAAACCCTAAACCCTAAACCCTAAACCCTAAACCCTAAGTAAGGGCTGCGGGGTAGTTGGGGCATTTTGGGGGGTGCGGCCCACGGATTTGTGTTGTCCCCCCCCACACCTCAAGCCGCAAAACCCAAGCCTGAACCCTGAACCAACTCCAGGTTGAGTAGAGGGCTTAGGGTTTAGGGCTAGGGTTTAGGGTTTAGGGTTTAGGGTTTAGGGTTTGGGGTTTAAGGTTTAGGGCTGTATGACTTTGGGGTTTAAGGTGCTATGGCTTAGGAGATCAGTGCTTCGAGGGGTAGTGGGATCTGAGGTCTGCGTGGCACTGCCCTGCCTCTACAACCTCCCCTTCGGCCTGGAGTATACCCACGACTGCGATGGCGCGCTGCCCCTCGGCCTAGCCGATACCCTAAACCCTAAACCCTAAACCCTAAACCCTAAACCCTGAACCCTGAACCCTGAACCCTGAACCCTGAACCCTGAACCCGGAACCCTGAAACCCTCAGCTGTCAACCCTCAACCCTCAACCCTCAACCCTTAACCCAAAACCCTAAACCCTAAACCTTAAACCCCAAAAGGGTGAGGTTCGGACGCTAAGTGGGCGTGGGCTCCTGGTGCGTGAAGTCCGTAGCCCGAAGCCTCTTGCGGGATCGTAGGAAGGGACCGAGGGTTTAAGGTTCAGGGTTTAGGGTTTTAGGATTTAGGATTTAGGGTTTTAGGGTTCAGGGTGTTAGGGTGTTACGGTTTGGGGTTTACGGCTTAGGGTTCAGGGCTTTATGGTTTAGGACTTTAGGGTTTAGGGTTTTGGGGATTTTAGGATTTTTGGGTTTTTAGGACCCTTAGAAAGGGCTCCGCCTTTTGTCACTGATATCCTCGCTTTTCTTCACTTTCTTGGGGACTTTGAGATTAGTATTTTGTTGGTTTTAGAGTTTAGGGCTTTGGGCTTGTTTTGTTAAGTTCGTTCCCTGAGTGCCGCAGCTGAGAGTCCAAGGTTCAGAGATTGCATGGTTCCCAGAACCCTAGCCTTCAAGCCCGAAGCCCCGAGCCTTAAACCCTAAACCCTACTCAGGGTTTTTGGCTTCAAAGGGTTTGGGCCCCAGTTTGGGCATATTTTTATTTTTTTTGGGGGGGGGGGGGGGGGGTCCAGGAGTTTAGGGATGGTTCGGCTCTTCAACATAGGGCCCCGGCAAGGCCTTGGGGATTTGGGTTTAGGGATAAAGGGGTTTAGGGTTTTGGGTTAGGGTTCAGGGGTTTCGGGTAAAGACTCGACAGTTCCGGGTGAAACCGGGTCGGGATTAGGGTTCGGTTGGTTCGAGAAATAGGCTCATAGGCAGGATCGCCATTTTGCATTTATGTATGAATCAATTCAGGTCAAGAGCTCGCACTCATGGTGGGCTTCCAACAGACCAAAACCACGGAAGCCCTAAACCCAAAACCCAAAACCCAAAACCCAAAACCCAAAACCCTAAACCCTAAACCCTAAACCCTAAACCCTAAACCCTCCTCACAGCTCGAGGACGGACACAGCTTGCACAGTCGCCTGTGCCGCAGGCTTTGAGGGCCCGTCAAACGTCTGGACCTGCCACTGGGCTTAAGGTTTAGGCTTTCGTGCCCCCTTGGCTACCGAGACCCTCGTACCCCATGACTCGCTTGAAATGGCGCACGGAGTGATGCTGTTCCACGAGATGAATCCTTTTGGGGGTTTTGGGGTTAGTTTCGTTGGCAGGATTGTTCCCGCGCCGCCCTCAGTAGCAGGAGCTAGGTGGGGTTTGCCCTGCCCTCACAAAGTAGCGGTAGGCGAAGCTGTAGCGCTACGGAGAAGCAGAGTCTCACTCACCGTCCCTGCGCCCTGCTCGGTTTGGGAGTGTGTGCAGGGTGCCCCCTTCCCCAGGCCAACCGGATGGATTGCTGAACGGCACTTATCCTTTGTGCCTGGAGGCTTGAAGCCCTAAACCCTGAACCCTAAACCCGAAGCCCTAAGCCCTAAACCGATTGAGGGCTTCGTGTTTTTTTATGGGATTCTTGAAGGTGGGGGGTTCAAGGGGGGCTATGTAACCCAAGGTTCCCTTATACTCCCCCACTACTCCCGCAACCCCCCCCAGGAAGGCTCCTTCAGCTTCCCTAAGCATCCCTAGGTACCTACCCCGCATGAATCCCACCCTTAAGAGCCCTATAAGTTTAGGCTGTTGGGATGGACGTGAGGAAAAGGTGTCGGATCAGGGATGTCGGATAAGGTCATGGAGTGAAGGGTAAGTGGAGATAGCCCCCCCAGAAAAGGAAACCTGCGGGGGTCCTAATGCTTCGCCCTTAAGCACCTGCCCTAAATCCTAAACCCTAAACCCCAAACCCCGAACCTCAAGCCCCGAACCCTAAGCCCGAGCGCCATGCCAGATTACCACAACAGAGACCTCCGTCACCTTCACGACGACCTTCACAGCCGTCGCCTTAGAGCGGCCTCCGTCAGGAAGAGGCTTAAACTCAAACCCCAAACCCTAAGCCCTAAACCCTAAACCCGAAACTGTAAAGTCGAAAGGTTTAGGGTGTCTCGGGGCTTCGGGTTCTCATAGACACCGGCAGCCAATGCATTCGAGGTTCAAGGCCTTGTTCTGAGTTTGCTCCCGAGGCGACGACGTTCACAACTTCTTCCACGACGTTCTGGAATGGAACTGTCCTACTGAGCGGGTACATCTACCTTGCACCGCCACTGGACGTGTTGTGGGTTCCAGGTTTTAGGGAGGTTTGTGTGTCTGTAGCCTCCAAAACGCAGAAGCAACAACCACAAGCTTTTGGTCTGCCAAGGGGTTCGCTGTTAAATTTGCCACGCTCTGTCAACGGCCGGCTCGATACAATCTGGGCTTGTTTACTGGGGCTGGGGAAGAAATGATCTGGCCCCTAAACCCTAAACCCCCCTAAACCCCTGAACCACCCGAAAACATCCTGAAGAGAAGCTAAGGACTGCCATTGCCGATGTTTCACCCATGGATCTGCCGTGGCCCCGGTTGGAGTTCAGGATTCGGGGTCTCGTTTTTTTTTGGGGGGGGGGGTTACGTGGTTTGCAGGTTTCTTGGCTAGAGTTTATGAGGTTTTGCGCGGTTTACAGGGTTTCTCGGGTTTCAGAGGGTTGCTTCTAGGTTCTGTAAGGCTGATTGGGTCCGCCGAGCCCCCCTAAGGATGGATGGCTTCGTGAACGACTCGCAGGTTTCCGAAGGCCGTGGCGGGAGGGCAGCGCTGCAATGCTGGGTTTGCCAGAGGTCTAGGCCCTCAGCCCTAAACCCTAAACCCTAAGCCCTAAACCCTAAGCCCTAAACCCTAAACCCTGAACCCTAAACCCTAAACCCTAAACCCTGAACCCTGAACCCTGAATGCTGAACCCTGAACCCTGTGGCTTTGAGGTTGGGGTTTAGGGTTTTGGGGTCAAGGGTTTCAGGGTTCAGGGGTTTAGGGGTTCAGGGGTTTAGGGGTAGAGGGGTTTAGGGGTTCAGGGGTTTAGGGGTTCTGGGTTAGGGGTTTTAAGGTTTGGGGGTTTAGGCTTTAAGGTTTGGGGTTTTTCGCACCTTCTGGGGCAGAAGTCGGAGGTCTGACCAATGCGCTCGCGTCGCTCCTCAACGTCAGCGCCGTGTCGGCGGATGCTCGGCTCTTGCTGGGGTTCTTCGTAATGAAGTCATGAATGCGGGAGAGATTGGGGTCACTTGGATCCAACGAGTGGTTGCTCCGACCTTAAACCCCAAACCCAAAACCCACAACCCTAAACCCTAAACCCTAAAGCCTAGACCCTAAACCCTAAACCCTAAACCCTAAACCCTAAACCCTAACCCTCAAGCCCTGCAACCCTAAATGCTTTGTTGTCAAGCGAAGGAGGTGGTGATCACCTTCAACGAGAGCTTCAACAGCCAGGCTCCATTCCCTGATCCCCAACACCTATGACATCCTAAAGCCCTGAGACGCCGAACCCTAAACCCTAAACCCTAAACCCTAAACCCTAAGCCCTAAGCCCTAAACCCTAAACTCAGGGCCTAGGCCGCCCCCCTACAGAGCTCTGGCCTGGCTCTGCCTCAAACCCTCTAAAACCTCTCCTTTTCTATGCAGCTGAAACCCGTGCTACAAACGAGCCGGGACCCGGCCTCGAACCTTTCCCTTGGCTGAAAGTGGCCATCGGTGACGGAAAGGTAAAAAAAGTAAGCGATTGTCATGAGTTTAGGCCTAAACCCTAACAGGAACAGGTTTGGGTGGTTTTGCCGCCTCGGACGGCGCGGGGTGGGAGAAAAATATTAGATGGCCCTCCACAATCGGGCCAGAGCTGCTCTTCGCACCTGACGAGGCATTCGAGCCGCTGCTGCATCCTAACCTTCACAGCATCTACGCCCTATTACAGCAAACCCTAAACCCTAAACCCTACACCCTAAACCCTAAACCCTTAACCCTAAACCCTAAACCTAAACCCGAAACCCGAAACCCAAAACCCTAAACCTTATCCCAAAACCCTAAACCCTAAACCCTTTAAGGCGGCCCGTGTTGCCTACACCGCTGACCGCGCCTTTTACACCCAGCAGGTCGCCCGACGCGAAAAGGTATGGGCTGTTTGCGCTCGAAGACGCGCTTGGGGTTCAGGGGCCCCGGGTTTAGGGGACCCTAGACCCTGAACCCTGCACCCTAACACCTAAACCTTTGCACCCTACACCCTAAACCCTACCCTACACCCTAAACCCTAAACCATCCTAAACCGTAAGCCCGGTGTCCTACACCGGGTGGGGGTCAAGGGTTCGGGGCTTAGGGATGCGTTCAGCTTGTCCCCGCCCTTGTTGTGGGGTTGTGAGATGTTATCTCAGCTGGTCCTGAGCCCCTAGAGTTTCTGAATTGCCCGATCCTGCCAGAGGAGCCCTGTGGAGCTCCCATTTCCAGAGCATGAATCCCGCAAAGTACCCCAGCGGACCCCCAGAGACTGCAAAGCATCGGGTTTATTTTTCAGCGGACTTAGATGCATTCTCCATTTTTGTTTTTCGTGGCGGGGGGAGGGGGTTTTCCGCCGAGAATTCCTGGACCCACGTTGCAGCTCTTGCAAAGTTGGTGGCGTTTAGCTCAAATCGTCAAAGGTTAGAATCCTTATATTGATGGGCCTTTTGAAGTGTTGAGTTTTTGAGAAGTTTCCTTGAGCTCTCTTAACTTTTGTCAAGAATACTTTTTCTCACTACTTCTTCGTAACTCCAGCAGTAGGTCGTGGCTCTTTACTGAGAATCTTCCTCATTCTTGTTTGTCCTCAAGGAGTGCAGTCGCCCAATGCCCCACAAAACAAAACAGTCTATCAACCACATCTGAAACCTCAAGACTCCAGACTTGGGACCTTCCCCCATCTACTAACAGTCCTCATTGGGAATTATAGTACCCCCCTATGATATTCCTTATTCAGGATTGTTAGTCTAGGGGGGAGCATCCCAACTCAAGGTCCAAAAATGAGCGCCCGGCGCCCTGAGGCCCGATCAACCCATAGCCCCAGAACTCCCAAAAGCTAAACCCTAAACCTAAACCCTAAGCCTTAAACCCTAAACCCTACACCCTAAACCCTAAACCCAAAACCTAGACCCTAAACCCGACATCCAGAAGCTTTCCCAGGAAGCTGAGAACTTCACCCAATCAATCCTTGAGTCCGTCAACGCCAGTGCGACGGAGGAGGTCCGGTTGTTCAGGGATGGTTTAGGGATTTCCGGCTACCAAGCCCTCAACCTCAAGCCAAAACCCTAAACCCTAAACCCTGCACCCTGAACCCTACACCCCAAACCCTAAACCCTACACCCTAAACCCTAAACCCGCTGGACCCTAAACCCTAAACCAGACATTCCCTTCCAGCCTGCTCAGGCCGCACCCACCCCTTTCGTGCCCTGGACCCAGAGTTTCCACCACTTCAGCCCCAAGGTTGAGTGCTTTAGGACCACTAAAGGTGGTGCCTCCTACAAGAGGGAGCCCCCGCGATCCTCTTGATGAGAACATCTTCTAGAGCCAAAAATGCTCATCGGACCCCCCTTTCTGGCCCCCAAAAAACCTGAGATCTCTGCCAAGCGCCCGCAAAATGTTTGGCGTCATCGAGTTTTAGGCAGTACCGCCCCCCCCCCCCCGCCTCCCACACCCTTGGTGCGTCGGGGCGCCATTTCCGCGTGGTGATTGCTGCCGCTGCGCGGCGAGACGCAAAAAAGCCATGCCCGAGCCCTCACCCCAAACCGGGCCATCAAACAGTCTGTGCCAGGTTTTTTGGGGGGTCTTTGGCTTCGGCTGGGTGGGTACCGTGGTGGTTGCCGTGGGTACCGTGGTACCGTGGGGTCGCCGCGGAACCGAAAAGGGATTCAGGGTTTAGGATATAGGGGTCTTGGCACCCCAAGCCCGTTGAAGGTAAGGAACCTGAGTTGAGATTCAGTGAGCCAAACCATGTGCCTCCCAAGCCCCTTAAGGTTTAAGGAAACCAATGGAAGTCCAGGTCAAAGAGCTCATCAACGACCACCTGGGCTTGGCTGGGCGCTGAGACCACCCACCTAGAGCCCCCCCAAGCCCCCTGAACCCGTAAGCCCTTGGCCCAAACCGCCGAGGCCCTAAGCTCTAAACCCTAAACCCGAAAGCCCACTCCCTGCAAGTCTCTAAACTCGAGTATGGGTATTCAAGGGGCCTCCTCAAAGTGTGTCTTCGGCGCTGCAGTTCAAGCATCCGATGGCTGGAAGCGTGCAGAGTTCAGGGTTTACGGGGGTTTGAGGTTCATAGGGTTGAGGGGGTTGAGAGGGTTTTCCGGATGCCTAGGATTCGGGGTTTCCGAGGTCAACTCGAGCTACCACATTGGGGAGCTCTTCCTGCGTCCCGGCCGAAACCCATAAAGTGAAACCTCCC